>JAGDYQ010000429.1:110000-343588 GCA_021962125.1 Bulinus truncatus | reverse complement strand
TTTAGACAACACTTTCAGATAAGCTATAGCTCTAATACTTTCAATATAGCTCAAGAATAGATGGTAGCCACACTATTCTCACTATTTCATTATGATTTGATGAGTTTCTTAAGTATTTTTCAAAATCAACGTTCTTATTAACTTCACTTCTTGTTTGTCTTTCGGGGTCACATAATGTTTGTCTTTCTGAAGTCACTTCTTATGTATCTGTCCGCTGAATTTGGCAATCAAAATAACACTTCGTATGTATTAATTGAAAAAAACAACAACTAAATAGTAGAAAATAAAAATTACATTATAAAAAAGAATATTTTACAAAAAAAACAATGTTTTTCTTGCGCATAAAAAAGTAAAAAAGAAAAGGAAAGTTTCCCTTCTTGGCCCTAACGGGCCAAATGGGACAGGTGAAGTGTAGAATACATCTGTTTCAATAACCTCGCCATATGAAGGGATTGTGTGGTTTGCACAACGCCCAGCCGCCTTTACTTCCCCAACTTAAGTCAGGTACCCATTTAAAGCTGGGTGGGCTTGTAAGACGACTTTGTACCAAATTTCATCTGAAAAAAATTCCTAGACCTCACCGAGGATCAAACCCAGGACTCTCAGGTTGGCAGTCGAGTAGCTACACCACTCGGCCAAAGTAATTTCTGAATAAATTGGTCACATGGTAATAGACTCTATTAGAGCTTCTAATTTTCATAAAACGAAAAACGTTGGATGCATAAACACAAGACCTTTCTAACATACTCTAATTTCTATAAATGAAATTATTATAATTTCACTATATTAATATATTGATTCAATTGACTTTACAAGTATTACATTCTATATCATGAGCTTAGGTTATACAACACTAGAATTAATTTTACATACTCATATGCATTTAGTTATAGAATTTCTAATAAATGATCTGCAATATCGTGAAGTTTCGAAAACCTTCTGTAATAATTCATTTGGGATTTAGATGTTAAACTTGCAATAATTGTGCAATAAACGAATTGAAATATATATTCTCTTAAACAAAATTTCAGCATTGTAAAGCATTCACATAATATCAAATTCATGCGCCCAACGTTTTTCGTTTTGTAAAAATCAGAAGCTCTTATAAAGTCTATTACTATTACCATGTTACCAATTAATTCAGAATTTTTTTTCTGCTTTTTATTACGCAAGAAAAACGTTGTTTTTTATCAAATATTTTTTTTTTTTTTTTTTTTTTTTTTTTTTTTTTTTTTTTTTTTTTTTTTTTTTTTTTTTTTTTTTTTTTTTTTTTTTTTTTTTTTTTTTTTTTTTTTTTTTTTTTTTTTTTTTTTTTTTTTTTTTTTTTTTTTTTTTTTTTTTTTTTTTTTTTTTTTTTTTTTTTTTTTTTTTTTTTTTTTTTTTTTTTTTTTTTTTTTTTTTTTTTTTTTTTTTTTTTTTTTTTTTTTTTTTTTTTTTTTTTTTTTTTTTTTTTTTTTTTTTTTTTTTTTTTTTTTTTTTTTTTTTTTTTTTTTTTTTTTTTTTTTTTTTTTTTTTTTTTTTTTTTTTTTTTTTTTTTTTTTTTTTTTTTTTTTTTTTTTTTCCCCCCCTCAAGTCAAGCGCAAACTTCTGAGTCTTTGATATATCTTATATATTACAGATAATTAGATAGATAGATAGATAGATAGATAGATAGATAGTCGGAGTAGACTAGTGTATTGTAAAAACAGATTATAAATTAATAATTCAAAGAATCTATTAATAATCAGGTGTTTTTAGCTAATGAAATATTATTTTTCATATTTCATTTACATATTTATTTGATATATAAATATCAATAAATATTAAAGATAATCAAAGATTATTATTAAATGAAAGATTTAAAAAAAAATCTATTAAATAATATGTTCTAGCTGCATGTCCTAGTGGATGGTTTGGTTCCAACTGTCAGTACCTGTGTCACTGTGATGGTAGCAATACTTGTAATGACAACGGTCAGTGTTCAACAAAATGTGCCAATGGATGGTATGGTCAAGGATGTCAGTATCGTAAGTGTAACTTTTTATTTAACAATTACTACTATTTACCAACAGTTTACTTATTTACTAGATACAAACTACATCTAGCTAAAACGTTTCTGATTTATTGCCGTCTACAATGTATTCTATTCAATAGATAATCTGGCCACTATATCTGATGCAACTGTCACAATATCTCCAACACAAACAACAACAACATGGCTGACAGATGGAAGTGACACAACTTGTAATACTGATCCAAACATTCAGATTGTGAAGTTATCATGGAGTACACAATATCCTTTCACTTGGTTAAGAATGATTCTTCAAGATGCAAGTAAGTTATTGATAATTTCTTAGATCTAAAATGATGTATGACTTTATTTATCAATAATTTCCTGTTATCAAAATGTATAAACAAGTTATCTTCAGCTCTGAAATATTACAGAGTTTCACCATCTCTTGGGTCAAAAATAATTATTGTCAGAAATATGAAAGAAAATATTTAATTGTTTTTCTCTTTCAATAGAATTAAGTGCGTTACTTGAAGCAAATAATGTAAAATTAATTGAAGTAAAAAAAAATTAATTGATTTATATTTTGTCTCATTATTTTTGTTGATTATTTGTTGTTTTATTATTAACATTATGTAGTTGCTTTAAATAATTATATTTGTGAAAAACTAATACGTTTTCAATTTAGTATTTACCATATTTTTTTAAACATCAAGTTATTAAATATCTCTTAATGATACGTATTTTCACAAGTATCATGACTATGTATCAATAACTAGCAATGAATTCACATTGGTTGATTTGAAAAGAAGGCACGTCGTCTTTAAATATTTCTGTTTGTACCCAAATCATTGGAGAGATGGAGGTCCAATTTACTGAATTAAGTTCATGAATGAGCTAAAAGAAGTATGGACATACAAACTGAAATTTGTTTAGAATACCGTTAGAACATTTTACAAACAGAAGGCAGACATCAATAAATGTACATTTATTGATATACAGGATATATCACAGGAGTAAAATTACGAGTCGAGCTCCGAAGACTTTGTTTATCATTATACGACATGATCTTGATACCTCAATGACTATTGCACCCTCGGCTTTGGTGAACATGCCCATGGAAGATATAGCGTTAAAAAGAGAAACTTCACATCTTCAGGCAGATGTGAGCTAACATATGATGTTGTTTTATTTGGCCAAACGGAGTTCCTTGTGGCTCTTTTACATTAAATTTAATGTCAACACCGCATCAATCTGCTTTTGGTAACGCCTCTAAATTTGTATCTTTTTATAAGTTTGTCAACAGTGTCCTGAGGTCATACTGTATTCATTTATCATCTTAAAAAAATAGATTGAATATCCGTTTAAATTAGACACAATTTTCTTTAAAAATATTATTAGATTCGTTAGTTTTATGGGTTATTATCTTGTTTCTATAAAAAAAAAAATTAACCAAAACTGATATATTTGCCTACAAGATTCTTAATGACTGACTGGATATCAATATATTTAGCCTATTCCATAATAAGGGCTTAACATTCTGACTAAAGTCTTAACACAAGTTTATGTCTAGGTGTCACCTTTCCAGCTCTGTCACTACATTATCTGTGTTGCCCAGCTATCTTTCTTTGCCAATCCACTTCAATATTTACGTCGACTTATAAGCACAGATCGTTAGATAACTAAAAGTATTTTTAAAATGTTTCACAGATTTCAAACTTAACCGCATCTTGACTTTCAAGACTACCAGTGGCAAGACACTGACCTGCATCAACCAACAAATATTAAATGTTGATGCTAAAACTGTAGACTACAGATGTGATCTGAATGATACTATACAAGAACTAACAGTTACATGAACTGGTCTCAAGTCTTTAGGTTCTTTATATGTCAGTGGAGGTAAGTGTATGTCATTAAAATATAAATTACATGTGTACATTAAGTGATAATGAAGAGTTTGAACAAAATAAATGCATCACTTTACATGCACAAATAACTTACAGGCTTATTCAGATATGTAGATTATTTTTTTTATTTATCAACTAATAAAATTACATTTTTAATACAGTACATTGTATTCACCCACGTTTTTCGGATTTTAATGATAAACAAACAAAGTTTACAGTTTTGAGCTTTTAGCAAAACCAATTTTTTAAAATATTTTTTTTTGCTTTATTGTTGTTCTTTTGTATACTTTTTAGTTTTGAAAGAATTAAATGTATTTATTGTTTTTACTCACCTTTGTATTAGCTGGCTAATTTATACAAGCCTTAAAAAAAAAGGGTTCAGTATTTTGTACAATTATGCACCGAATCTGAACTTCCGTAACTATTTTGAGATCTAAATCTCAATGTACTTTCCCAATTTAAATATTACTTAGCAGCCTTGTAATTGTACAAAAAATAATATAAGATCTCGATATTCAGCGCCTCAATTTATAGAATGTTTTTAAAACAAATGGACTTTATGCTTGCTTCAAGGTAAAAATGTTTCTTTCTTTCTTAAATTTAACATATTTATGTAAGAGTTTTCAAAGATCTTTATAAAGTGAATCAACAATTTTCTTTCACAGGTAAAAATGTTGCTATAAAACAAGGAACTCAACAGACCAGTACAGGTCCTGATGCATCCAGAGCTGTTGATGGCAATATAAATGGACAGTGGAATGGTGGAAGTTGTACACACACTAGTGAAAATGACACAAATCCAAGCTGGACTCTGACGTTTGATTCCGCTAAAGTTGTCAATAGATATGTGTTATACAATCGAGGTAAAACATCTGCTTTATTACTCAATCATTTTAAGAATGTGTACATTTGAGATGTCGTCTATTAGCACAAAGGTTTCCAAAACTATTGTATGCCTAATATCAGATTTTACACATATTAGTTCGAATGTAGGGCTCCTTTTTTTAAGGAAAATGTTACATGTACTAGTTATACACATAAAAATATTTTAATTTTCCTTTTATTTCATTGGCAAAGTCGGGCAAATATTAAATTGTGATGTATTATTGCCAATTTGATGTTGTCATATGGCAAAAAACCTAATGTGAATACGCTGAAAAAAACCTCATTAAATAGACCACACCAATGTTACGTACATATTGTTGTATACAGGATCTAATTTGTCTTATTCGTTAGTACTTTTTCACATTATGTCCACATTCTTCAAGATCAACATCCCAACCACCTCTTGAACACCATGCACCAAGTGATTCTTGGGAAAAACTCGCACACAAAAACACAGCGCCGCGCAACTCACAAAACCAATGCATAACAATCCCCCATAGCCCCTGTAGTGTCAAACACCCTTAAGTTTGACACTCAATACCACCAATACCCAGCCCCTCTAGTTTCAAACACCCTTAAGTTTGACACTCAATACCACCAATACACAGCCCCTCTAGTGTCAAAAACCCTTAAGTTCGACACTCAATACCACCCAATACCTCAAAAGCAAACAAACAAAATTAAATTATTTTCTTACACACAGAAAATAAAATGTAATATAATATTCCGAAACTATAACCAACTACGAACAACTGTTAACTCCTGTACAACATAATTCCACCCAAAGTCAGTAATTATTTTTAGTACAACAATCATCAACTTCTACCGTGGTGATAAAATATACCCACCAATATTTATATGTGAATATAATCCAAAAAATCACTTGGCAAAATACACATCTTAAATATAGCCACACAATAGACAATAACTATTTGTCAGATGTGTATCCGACAAACGAAGCATGAACCATAATTAATTAAATGAAAATACAAAATGAATTCATCAAATAATAAATCATCACAATGTTATTGTTTGTGTAGACCATGAAATCTGGCTCCACAAAGTTCATTTAGCAGTTCACCATATACATTCTTCCAAGCTTCCTTCACATTTATGTGTAGACTCCAATATCTGTTTATGGGCTGCACTTAAGAGGATGTCAGAAATTATGTTGTCTTCTCCTATAAGCCAGACCCTTTCTCTTAACAGTGGAGTAACGAGTCTCAGCCGGCAGTAGTTTCTTGCAGACATACATCACTAACTGAGGTACTATGATAAAATCTGCAGCCCACGACCTGGTTTCGTCCTTAATCATGAACCGAGAATCATCGGAGCACTGACTGTTGCTATCTGATACGTCATCGTTGTCCATCTGATCACTGGCAGGTCCCAGTTTATGTAAAATAACATCTAAATGGTTGCACTCAAGTTGTGAGATTTGTTTATATATCTGTAAACGCAGTTATGGCGTGTTCTCTTAAATCGAGTTGAGCAACTCGAACTTCATTTCTTTGTAGTTGCTTTCGTCTGACTATTCATAATTATGACACAGAGTCAATGCCCTGCCCTGTACTAAGTTAGTCAATATGTTTGACCATTCAGTTTTCGATATCCCCTGTGACCTACAGTAATCTTCAAATCTTTTTATGTAGGCATCTATGTCGTCCTTGGCCTTGTCAAACTTACTTATTTTTATTTATTATTACTGTACCACGGGGTTGGATTAACGTTTCAGGTATGACCCAATTCAATTTCTTCATCTCAGTCTGTAGTCTCTGCATTTCTAATAGATAATCTCCCTCCTTCCTTCGCCTTAATTTTTCTTCTTCTCTTTCCTTCTGTGTTGTTCGTCTTTTTTTTTTCTTAGCTTCTTCTTTTATTTTTTATCAACGTACTTAATTAGTTAATACATTTTTGCCGACATTCGCTATTCTCTCCAAGTAATCAACAATTGATTCCGATTTTCAATGAACCTGTGTTTACAATTAATAATACATACAAATTTTGTTCTAAATTTTATGGAGTGTCACGGTAACACGAGTCACTATATGTATTATTTTAATACCTGCTACCTGCACTTGAATACCCTGCTGCTCAACCAATGAACAAGATATTATAGAGCCTCTAATTTGACTCATTCGTTAGTATTTTTTTCACATTATGCCCAAAATCTTCAAGATCACATTTCAACCGCCTCTTGAACAACATGCACCAAATGATACTTGGGAAAAAATCACACAGAAACTCAACACTGCGCAACTCATAAACCAACACATAACAATATATTGACATATAAATAAATAATTTATTTATCAACTAATGTAAATATAATTTAGTCCAGTATATTGTATTCACTTACGCTTTTAATGTGTGTAATGAAAATATTTGTAAGATATAAGGAATATATTTTTTTCTCCTTTTAGTGCATTTTAATATATTTTTTCAAGTTGTTTCTTTTTACTTTTTACAAAACAGTTAAACATTTAAAGTGTTCAGTATTTCGCACACTTAAGGGGGAGAAAAAGAAGAAAGCACATAAAGAAAAGAAAAGAGAAAAAAGAAAAGAGAGGGAAAAAGAAAAAGGGAAAAAAAGAAAAAAAAAAAAGAAAAAAAAAAAACAGTACGATCTAGGACTTATGTAGAGAAGAAGAGAGGGAGAAAGAAAGAGGGGGAGGAAAAAGGGGGGAAAAAAAAAGAGGGGGAAGGAGAAGGAGGGGGAGGGGTATCTATGTTGAGATCTAAATCTCAAAGTATTTTCCCATATATATAAATAATAGCGGTATGGATTCTGTGTTGAATTCAAAGTAAAAAATTAATACAAGATTATTCCAGTTTAAGATTGTCAAACGTAAACATTATATTAATAAAAATCATGAGAAAATCGGATCTGTCTGAAACCAAAAATAACTTGTAGTCTACTGATCAGATCTACGGGAGTATAAATCTACGTAAAGGTTTTGCAGGGTACAGCGAGTTATAAATATTACTTAGAAGTTGTAATGTACAAGATAACACTACTCGAAATTTAGCGTCTCAATTTATAGAATATCTTAAAATAAATAGACATTTTATTTGATATCAATGTAACTCTTAATAGTGCATGTTACTTCATGCACTCGAAGTTATTAATATAAATATATTGTTATGCAGAATCTGTATATCTGACAAATATTCACTTTCTCACTAAATTAGAATAGTTTTAATTTTGAATTATAAGATTAGCTGACACAAAAACAGAAAATATACAAATAACTGATAGGGAAGTTGACTGAAATCTTTTGAAAACTCAAAAAAGACAAACAAATAAAATGATATTGTGTTGTACAACTTCATAAATATAAACAGTATGTTTTTAGATTTTAAACCTTAACAATAGACGGTCTTTGACTTAGTCTAAGTACGTAATGATATAGTATTAAAATAGGCCGACCTGAGCCAAGCGCAGCTCGACACCCCAGCCGCTGACAGGATCTCATGGCGATGCTGCAGAAAACATTCAGCTCCATATTTGAAAGGAGATCGTCAGCCCAAACTTAATGCTGCCAAATGTGTTTAATTTTTTTCTTCACTTTATAAACACATGTGTGTCCTTTTCTTTAAAAAAATATAAATTGGTCACCTTGTATCAGAGAGAGAAGAAAAGAAAGAAAAATTGTATGTTGTCCTTGTCCAATATTACATTTCTAAAATACATTGTAATTATTTATAATATCTTTGCAAATTCGTCTCATATATATATATATATATATATATTTGAAAAATATGTATTGTTGTAATACATTTTTCAGCTGATTGTTGCTCCGATCGGCTCCGTAACTTTAAACATGAAACTATGTTCTTAAACAACACCGTTATGTGGACATATCAGGACACAAGGGGTACTTTATTGGTTTATACAGTCATAGACATACAGAAGACTCCAGTGAGTAAAATTAGAATCACTGCAACTTACAAATACTCCAACATAGTGACTCTTACATTGTGTGAAGTTATGGTTTTTGGAGGTATGTAGTCTTACCATCTCTTACACATTTTCTGGTAACTAAATAGGCTAATTATATTTTCGAAGATTGAGGCTAATGCATGACAAACATGTATAATCTTCAGTTATAAATCAAAGTCAGCCACGTATATATGTATATACTTTGCAATAAAACGTTATTCTGAGTTAATTGGGGGGATTATCTCTTTTCTTCCCAATGTTACTCAAGTTTCGTAAAATGTCACCATTTTCAATTCCTGAATAAGAATTTAGTATGAGTTAGTGAAAATTTAAAAAGGAACAAAATCAATAATTGACCTACCAATTTTATAGTTAGTTAATACATCCCTTTTTTAATTATGTTTTAATCTTTGTTAAAATATCTAAAGACATTGCAATAAAAGATTTGATTATAGGGCCCAATTGTATTTTTAACATAGTAATATATTAGTTTTAACTATTAAAACTTTCATTTTAGTACTGAAAACAAAACAATGATGATAGAAACTATATAACAATATGACCTTTTTTTAAATCTTTTCCTGGCTGCATTTGTTCTTCCGGCACACATTGTCAAAATTTCGAATTAGGAAACATTTGTATTAAAACATTAATTAGCCTACACAAACGAATTGTTGTGTAGATTTACACAGCATAGTAAAATTTATAACAAGATTGTTCATATTTCAGATTGTGTTCTATGAACATGGGGTCTAGACTGTAGTAAAACTTGTCCTCAGACATGTAGAACGCCATGTCATGTAGAAACTGGACAGTGTGTGGACTGTGTTGGTTATAGCGATTCGCCAGACTGTACTACAGGTTTTTGTCTTTGTATAATCTCACTACCAAGCCTATGTACTTTCCCATAAAATTAGATACACGGCATAAATCATCTTTCACTCAAAACAGTTATATTATTTACTTCGATATGGTTTCAGATATATAAACGTTTGAATTAGAATTTTAAAAATACATTAATCCTATAGAAATTATGACAGTGTAATATTATCTAATTTGTTTTTAAGAAGTTATTCTTTTTTTTATTATTTCGTATAATTGTATTTCACAGAGCCTTAAAATAATGTCTTTTACTCGCGACTAATGTAAAATAGAGCCATCTTCTTTTTAATAACAACTCAATAAGAACATACATAATTTGTATTTAGTTTAGTCTAAATATAACACTGTTATGTTTTACTGTCAAGCTTGTCAGCCAAGATACTTTGGTTTAAACTGTTAATACAGCTGTAGTAACAACTGTTACAACGGATACGCTGACCCCCATCAATGTACTACAGGTCAGTTTCTTAAATATAGAAAATGTGCAACATTCATTCTAATTCCACTTGGGTCATTCCATGTCAACTCAACAAGTTTTTTTGACAATTGTTCACCCGACCCCCTCAGATCTTCCTGAAATTTTCAGGGCTTGTGGTACATTTAAAGTTAAGTAATTCCTGAAAATTTCAGGCCATTTGGTTAAAAATTGTCTGAAATATGATTTTTGTTTTAATTTTTAAAGGTAGTCGCGAGTGCGCCTGACATTTACATATTCGCGATATTTGATCGTGAATATTTCAGAAAATAAATAAGGTATCAGGCTGACATTTTTATTATTTACTCATTGTTTAGTCATGAGTTGCATGATGTATTTATCTCAAGTATAACGTGCACACAGAATGCCCTAATAATTTCCAAACATCGCTTTTCAGACAGTTTTCATCATTATTTGACTCGGTATAGCCTAGAACCTATAAGACATGAAATGATGTTTGTTATACAATTAGTAATTATTATTTTGATTGAGAATTTCTGTTAATCAACAATAGTGTACACATGATGTTGTTGCAAGCAAATATTACACAAAAAATTCATTTAAAAGTATTCACTTAGAAACATATCATAATGCATTTGTCAAATAAAAAATGAAATTCACAATAAGAAAATCCAGTCCATCAAAGCTGTCAGTTCAAACATTCAAAATTACTATGGTCCACAATAGTGTAGAAATCATGCAATAAAAATAGATGGATTTAAAACAAGCTATTAAGTCTGTACCGTTTCGGACACAGGACGCTTTAGAGCATTTTCGTGGTATGGGTTTTGATAAATAGAGAGGGAATTAAGTCATGTTTAATTACTGTTAAAAAAAAAATAATGAGTTACGCCCCTTTGTACGCCCAATTGTTAATAAAGCTTTTATAGTAAAAAAAAACGGTACACAATAAACCCTCTTTTTTGGCCCTCGGAATTCAGATCGCCAAATGAACTTTGATGTGCACATGGCAGGCCAAGACCTACAAAATGATATATACATCATGGGTCTAGGACTTATGGTTGTTGAAATCTACGGACAGACAGACAAAACGGGGACAATACAGCATTTTTTTTTTCGAAAATGCTCTAAAAACATATAAATGCATAACTTTTTAGGTGAAATATTATAAAGTTATTAATTTCTGTTATTTTCTACATCACTTAAGACCTTTAATTTTCTTTTTCAAATGCAATGCGCTAATGAGGCCAGGTAAGAAATCTGCCTATGCCCGCCTCACTTTTAATTGAGCTACTAACACACAGTAGTAAAGTAGGGTATTGTAACAAATTCTTTAATTTTAAGCGAAAATATTACACTGTCAATCAGGAAAATGAGTTTGAGTCTTTCTCCCTTCTTTGTCTAAGTCCAAAACCCGGGTTAGTTTAAGTTATTATAGAATAGTTTTTAATTATACGATAAAAATATTTTCTTTGCTTCACATGTAACTTGTAATCTATTTGTTGTTATTTAGAATGCCTTCAAGATAGCTGGGGTACTAATTGTACAAACACGTGCAGCGTCAATTGCTACAACAGCTCTTGTGACAAGTCAACTGGTGTTTGTGACAAAGGATGTAATGGATTCAGTAATCCACCAAACTGTACTGAAGGTATGTTATGAATTTTTTTTTTTAAATGATTTTCTTTTTGATGTTTTAAAGGTGATTATCTGCACTCTATTGGTTATATTTCTGGTGAATGGGTAGACCTTCTTAGAATGGCTGTTTGCACTGAGGGCATGCTTGACAGACTGATTCACGTATTGATGGTCAAGGGAGAGGACCAGGGATAGCCGGAGACAGACCAAGTTGTATTATGTGTGTGTGTGTGTACGTCTGTAGTGAACTAGTGGACATGTATACTGTACAGTTGTGGTAGAACCTTGATACATGGGGTGGTTGATATTCGTAAAGGGCTTGTTTGGAGTTGTTTATTAAATTATTATTGTTTTCAATTATAAAGATGATTTTTGTTAGTGTTTTCTTAAGTGGTGTTTGACTGTTCGATATTTGTTACCTGCATTACCTATTCTTGTAAAATAATTTACTCTGCGATATAAACTATGATGTCAACAAACTTTTCCGTCAGAAACTGTTTAATTTTATAATTATTATTAAAGTTCCCGTAAGTATGAGCTGTTTACATCTTAGACCCTGCTAACCACTAGTGAGGTGGTTTTTCATAGCACCCTTCTTTTCATCCACGCCTGAATTTGAACATATAATCCACAAAATTTATTTCGAGCTACAGCATACAGTTTCGGCTTACTACATATATTCACTCTACTCGGTGTACAATTCTTACACCCATCATTACCAATAATGTACAGGCTATGAAAGCAACAGGTAAGACTTATGTAACGTTTTCCAGGATTTGGTAAAATACCAGTCTGTCTATGAGTCCGACACTTGTAAATTGTAACTCGCACAACCATCTGCCCCCATATAAAATCGAAATAGACGATCAGGAATTTCGAAAATCGACCTTCAAATCAGGATAATTTTAACTATATTCCGATTTCTCATCCTTTTATTTCATCCCAAACTGTATCGGAATTAATATTTTTGGTATCATCACTGCTAATAATTAATTAAACTTGGTATCTAAGTAAATTTCTTGCTCTTAATATAATGATATTATTTCCCTATCAGCATGTGCCTTCAACAAATGGGGTCCTAACTGTACCAAAGATTGTGGCACCAACTGTTTCAATCATTCATGTACCAGTACAACTGGAGTTTGTATCCAAGGATGTAATGGCTACAGCAATCCACAGAACTGTACCATTGGTAAAGTTGCATTATTTTCCATGACTCATTTAGTGACGTATACTGAATCAAACATGACTCGATTTTTGATGTACACTGATGCCTTTTCTCAGAAAATTTATAGGAATCGGACCATTTTAGCTAAATATTCGATTATTAAAAAGAATACTTAACACTATTTAGTAAGTTTTTGTTGTTCTATGTCTCTAATATGTACATTTGGGTGATAACTATTTTCATTTTTTCTCGAAACGAAACTGAAACCCCTTACATTCGAGGAACAATTGTATGTAGATGACAGTAGCAACATTTTTTTTTTTTTAAATTGAAAAAATTCCCCCACCTTTTAATTTTTGTTTTCTCATATCGCGCAGTTTGACGCTCGGTTTTGATTTCACACTGAATTATTATATATGACTTTCTAGACTGCTTTTAAGCACATTTCAGTCGACTGTTTCCATTTGTTTATAAACAAGACATTTACTATACTCAACTTCCCTCATCTTCTAAACAGAAGAGGTATTCAAGAATTCTATCTGTTGAAAAGCTAAAATCAATCTCACATGGATGCCGACAAACCGTCAAATTCTTGGAAACTTCACTTTTCTGTTCAATAGCCAGAAACGGCGACTGGATCGAATCAAAATTATGATCACTGATATTGAATTGCTCTGAAGGGAAATTCAAGACTTTCCACTATTATCCAGCACACTAATCAGAATGAAACTCAATGGTCTAATTGATTTATATGACAAAAACAAAAAGAAACAATCTGATAACACTTTCTTAGTTATTTGATGTCACCAACGTTAATGGAGAATGGAAAAGCACAGAAGATGAAGAGCTCTACCAGAGGCAAGTTAAGAGTGGAGAAAAGATTGGTTATTCATTGGTAAAACAAGTCCCTTTGGAATTATTCCACCCAAGAAAACGAATCCGACTATCAAAAACTCAATCTCAAGCCAGCTTTTCTCAATCACAACCTACAAAAACACAGACAACTGTCTCACAACATGCCTAAACGCATACAACTGTCTCAAAACCTACACAAACACAAACAACTATCTCAAAACCTACACAAACAAACACAACTGTCTCATAAACTACACAAACACACACGACTGTCTCAAAACCTACACAAAAACATACAACTGTCTCAAAATCTTCGGATTCTGAAACCTCTGCTTCTTCACCCGAGTCGCCAACTATTTCTTAAACGTCATCTTCTGAATGCAAAACGAAATACCAAAGAGCAAGCACTAGAACGGCGGGTTTACTAGTACTGAAAAACATTTCCACACATAAAGCACATGACGTTCTTGCAACCATTGCTGAACAGGGTCATGATGTGCCGGTTCCAAGTCAGGCGGGTGTCTGAAAATGAGTAATCTCTGAAGGACGGAAAATAAAAACTAAAATTGTTCAAAAACTTCCAAGCAAAGATCCCTATTGTATCCAGTTTGATAGTAAAAGAGTGCAAGGGAAGAGAATCAAGTAGGTTAGCTGAAATAAGATGACAACCAAAATCAAACTCGGTATTCTCAAATGTGAGAGTGGTTCTGCCGCGGCCATTTGCAATGAACTACATCAGCTAATAGATGAATATGATGCTTGTGAAAATATTTGTATGTTAATTTGCAACACGACCGCAGAAATACTGACCATTTGCACGGCATTGTAAAGCTCTTGAGCAATGGCTTTCAGAAGCCACAATATATTGACCGTCAGCACCATGTACTCGACCTTCTTCTGAAACATGTCATGAATTTTCTTATTCAAGAGCCAATGAGCAAACAAGAACTCAACTATTCCTTCATGGGCAAATTAACACAAAACTATGTCACTCTTCAAGCTGATTATCGCTTCTTGCGACAAAAGATGTTAGCACAGGCGAGAACCCACGTTGGCCTCGCATCAGCTGGAATGGATTACCAAATTTACACCAGGCAAGATGGAACTCACGTGCAATATTTACTGTTATATCATTATTTCTGATACCAGAGTGGCGTAGTATTCTCGCTTCTGCCTGCAACTTCATCTGCTACGAATGGGCAAATGCTTGGTTCGATTCGCAACACTACAATGAAGCGTCCTTCAATGAACTGTTTACCTACCTCATCAAGATAAAATGCAAGAAGGCAATTAAGTGTTTAAAGACCCATTGGTCAGTCGAGAAGTCATTAATTGACATTCCCAGATCTAACTAAATTGCTGAACGTGCTGTGAAACTGATGGCGGAACTTCAGGCGAAATCGAGAAAAATTAAATTTTTGAATCTGAAGTTCATAGGACAAAATATGTTTTGAACATTTCTTGTACATTCTGTACATATTACTAACTGTTCTGTATCTTATTTGTTAATAAAATTTGATTAGTTATTATTAATACTCTTTTGAATTAAGCTTAAAAAAATGTCCTTTTTTTTGAAAAAAAAATACTTTTTTCATTTTTTTCTTCCGAAAAATGGGGAGGTGGGGGAACTTTTTTCAAAAAAATGTAAAATGCAATTAATATTCTTAAATTACACATAAAAGTTCCTCGATTGCAAGTGGTTTCATAATTTTTGTTTTTTTGCTATCACCCTAATGTACATGCGCTCTATAATTAATATAATAGATATGGTGACCTGTGCATAAAAATGGGAATTAGTAATCTATAACTGAGAAGGAAATGGTGAAAACTGATATAAGAATTAATTAGAAACTATAATTGTCAAATAAAGAAATAACAAATTTTGTTAAATGAAATTTAAAATTAGAAACTGTAGACGTTTAAAAAAAAAAGAGTTTGGTTCTTATTTTTAGCAAACCAAGACAACAGTGTTCAAGAATGTTCTGGATCAGACTTCGGGGCAGGTTTTGGGGCAGGCTTTGGCACTGGTGTTGGGGTCGCCATTATATTAGGATTAACGACCTTTTTGCTGCATCGCCTCGTACACAAACATCGCATGGAGTCGACAGGGAAAAATGCACATGGATCATACGACCAAACTGCTGTGGTCGCTAGCGGTGTAAAGCATCGCTATGAAGGAGTCCAGCTGGAGAAGGACGCGGTGGACAGATCTTATGAACCAATAGATACTACAGGGGGTCATGTTGACACAGGGGGTCATGTTGACACAGCGCCGGCAGAGCAAAATATTTATGACAAAGTGGATGAACAAGTGTAAATATATAACACATAGTTATATTTTGTAAATATAAGTGTGCAGAGCTGTAAACAGGTAAATAGATGTGTGTACATTATAAATAAGAAAATGTAAACTAATTAATGTATGTGTATACATATAAATGTGTAGATGAAAACACGCTGATGTATGTGTAAACAGATAAGTGTGTAGATGTAAACACGCTAATGTATGTGTAAACATATAAGTGTGAAGTTGTAAACACGCAAATGTATGTGTATAAATATACGTGTGTAATTGTAAACACGCTAATGTATGTGTATAAATATACGTGTGTAGATGTAAACACACTAATGTATCTGTATAAATATACGTTTGTAGATGTAAACACACTAATGTATCTGTATAAATATACGTGTGTAGATGTAAACACGCTAATGTATGTGTATAAATATACGTGTGTAGATGTAAACACGCTAATGTATGTGTATAAATATACGTGTGTAGATGTAAACACGCTAATGTATGTGTATAAATATACGTGTGTAGATGTAAACACGCTAATGTATGTGTATAAATATACGAGTGTAGATGTAATCACGCTAATGTATGTGTATAAATATACGTGTGTATATGTAAACACGCTGATGTATGTGTAAACATATAAGTGTGTAGATGTAAACACGCTAATGTATGTGTATAAATATAAGTGTGTAGTTGTAAACACGCTAATGTATCTGTATAAATATACTTGTGTAGATGTAAACACGCTAATGTATGTATACATATAAGTGTGTAGATGTAAACACGCTAATGTATGTGTATAAATATACGTGTGTAGATGTAATACGCTAATGTATGTGTATAAATATACGTGTGTAGATGTAAACACGCTAATGTATGTGTATAAATATACGTGTGTAGATGTAAACACGCTAATGTATGTGTATAAATATACGTGTGTAGATGTAAACACGCTAATGTATGTGTATAAATATAAGTGTGTAGATGTAAACACACTAATGTATGTGTATAAATATACGTGTGTAGATGTAAACACGCTAATGTATGTGCATAAATATACTTGTGTAGATGTAAACACGCTAATGTATGTGTATAAATATACGTGTGTAGATGTAAACACGCTAATGTATGTGCATAAATATACGTGTGTAGATGTAAACACGCTAATGTATGTGCATACATATACTTGTATAGATGTAAACACGCTAATGTATGTGTATAAATATACGTGTGTAGATGTATTAAGCTAATGTATGTGTATAAATATACGTGTGTAGATGTAAACACGCTAATGTATGTGTATAAATATACTTGTGTAGATGTAAACACGCTAATGTATGTGTATAAATATACGTGTGTAGATGTATTACGCTAATGTATGTGTATAAATATACGTGTGTAGATGTAAACACGCTAATGTATGTGTATAAATATACGTGTGTAGATGTATACACACAAATGTATCTGTATAAATATACGTGTGTAGATGTATTACGCTAATGTATGTGTATAAATATACGTGTGTAGATGTAAACACGCTAATGTATGTGTATAAATATACGTGTGTAGATGTAAACACGCTAATGTATGTGTACATATAAGTGTGTAGATGTAAACACGCTAATGTATGTGTATAAATATACGTGTGTAGATGTAAACACGCTAATGTATGTGTACATATAAGTGTGTAGATGTAAACACGCTAATGTATGTGCATAAATATACGTGTGTAGATGTAAACACACTAATGTATGTGTATAAATATACGTGTGTAGATGTAAACACGCTAATGTATGTGTACATATAAGTGTGTAGATGTAAACACGCTAATGTATGTGTACATATAAGTGTGTAGATGTAAACACGCTAATGTATGTGTATACATATAAGTGTGTATATGTATGCAGGCGAGTATTTCTTTTGTAATTCAAAGTTAATATTCATGAGTTTAGTTTTCTCTCTCTTTTTTATTTTTCAAAGATTGGGATTGAAAGAGAGAAATAGCTCAATCGGGCTTACTTCAGATATCTATCACGATACTATTCAATACGCTGACTCGTCCACTAACGAGATGACAATAGTACATTTCTACTTCACCCTACGTTATTGCTCCGACATATTTCCGATAACATAAAAGTCTATTTGTGAATCTTACCTTATTCATATAGAGATGTATTTCATAATAAACAGTGTCTTAAACATAATCGTTACGCTGACACTAAATGTCACTCTCTGATCAGTAAAAACAAAAGTTTTTTCTAAACCATTTTTAATTTGCAAATTGTTCAACACCCATTCAAATAACAAAATAAAGCACTATCAGGGGACTTAACTACAGCATTTCAATATTTGTATTAAAACAGACTTATCTTCCCAGGCTATTTCGCAGTGTACGGGGGTTTAATTATATATATATATATATATATATATATATATATATATATATATAAATATATATCACTTTGCATAAAAACGTTAATAAATATGTTGTAGAATTCAAGACAATAGAATCTGACTGCGCTGCAGGAAAAATAAATGTTTAATCTTCTAGAAATAAAATAAAAAAAAACGTGACATTACTACGATTTACATGAGTTATCAACTCATTAATTACCAACTAATCGGTCAGTATGTACATGTCACATTATGATGATAACGTACAGTTAAGGGTAAATTCTATTCGACGAGGCGCAGATATTGTCAGTGGAATGTAAGTATTTTGTATTGATGTCATTTAAGAAACATCATATCATAAGTGTGACAATATAAATTTGAGCTACCATCATCTACAATATGCATACAAGGCCGTAGCCAGGATTTTTTTTTCGGGCGGGGGGGGCTGTGTGGAGAGTTTTATATAAGAAAAAATAGGAACACAATGATAAAGAAGTATGTGTTATAATAGAATTTGAATTTTTAGAATTAATTGTGGTGGGTGGGGGGCTGCATCCCCCCAACTCCCCCCCCGGCTACGGCCTTGCGTGCATATGAATATAATAACCATTGACAACAATGGCTTTAAAATTATTTTTATTGTATTACAAAATCGATATCTATAAAAATAATCGATCACATTGTTACTCATGCGTAGATCGAGGCTAATTACAGTTATCGTTTTATTAAATTATTTTTATTATGACCTTATAGTTAAACATAACACATAGCATTATTTTATATTTGACACCAGCCCCGTAGCGTGAGAATTCTACAGCAGCGGCCAGGCATTCTACATCAGGGGCCAGGCAATAGCAGGTGGGGGGCTAGGTAATACATTTTACTAAGTAGAACAAATAAGCAGAGGGGGGCAGACAAAACGAAGGGGGGCCCGGCCCCCTGCCCCCCCTCCCGCACACTGTTTATTTGTTTCAAGGTAGTTTTTTTTTTGTTTTTTTTTTTTAAATGTGCTGTTTTGTTTCATTGTAAGATACACTATTCCTACACTAAGCAGCCCACTGTTGTTGAGTCACACAAAGTAAGAAAATTAAAAAAAAAAAACGTTACCTATGCCCAATAGGCCAGGGGTCGTTAACCTTTTGAGACGAAAGAGCCAAAGGTTATAATGTACCATTTTCTCAGTTTTTTTAGAGCAACTAAAATTGTTGTTTTAATATTATGGTATTTGATTAGGATTAGGTATATAAATAAAACAATTATTATTTTTGCACATGGAACTGAAAGGCCGCAATTTGACATCGAAAGAGCCGCAACTTGTCATCGAAACAGCCGCATGCGGCTCGCTAGCCGTGTGTTGCCGACACCTGCAATTAAGGCATCAGATAAAATTTAGAAATCATATTGTTTATCGTTACCCTCGGCCTATGAAGGAATCGTGTGCCTAGCAAAACGCCAAGCCGCCTATTCTTATGTCAGGCACACATTTAAATTGCTAGTTGATCTTTACGGATTTTAGACCAACAAAAGGTGGATTGAACCCTGAACTCTCAAGCCGACAGTCAGCCGCTCTACTCCGTACGACATTTCGTCCATCAATGATCTCTACATTACGTTTGGCACTTGATTTATACCACAGTTTACCACTTATAAAGTCAACTAGTGACACAATCCAGTCGATTTGTGTCACAATGAAATCTATTAGTATCACAATCAAATCGATTAGTATCAGAATCAAATCGAGGAAAAGTGTTTATTGGCTCTAAGTAAATTAAAAAAGGGGATGTTTGACGTGTGTGCTGCCTGATAGGCATTACCCAGTCCCCTACATCAGAGATACATTCCAAGTTGTTTCGGGGTCCTTAACACTAATGATAATTTTTAATTGAAGATCTAACACTGTAATGAACACAAACAGAATGGAATTTTTTAAAGCGTGGACACAATTAAATGATTTTTAATTTACTTTAGCATATGTGCTCATGTGCTTTTAAAACATCAGTATCTGTTAATTCAGCTCATTGAATGAAAACACATTACGGTGATTTTTCTTGTTTTGTTTATATAAATATTTAGGACACACATTACTACATGTAATTTATATTATCAATTTTAAAACGAAATAAAGGACATAACCCTGTCAGTCTTCAGTGAATTCTTAAACTTGATGAATTCCCTTTACTGTCTACAAAATACCTTTGTTGCTCGGAATATTTGAAGTATTTCCTATCTCCCCCCCCCCTCCCCCCGGCATTTGTTCACAAATACAGAGCTCTTTTTTTATATTTTTATTTGTTAGACGAGTTTTATCGTATTGCAAAACATTCAAATTCCACTTATGCTTCTTTTCAGGCTTGTAACTAATTTCACATTATGTGTGTTGCATTGTGTTTATAGGTGTAACCTTGTAACTTACTTTTATGACATTTTCTATTTTAGTACTTAATTTTGAGCTTTGTTACACACATATATTATTTATGACACTAATTTAAAATACAATGCTTTGCACAGGCAATGAAATGCAATAAACTTTATGTTAAGAGTGCAATATGCAATCCAAAGTCTGACTCTTTAAAAAAAAAATGCAATAAAAAAAAGAAACTTAACAAAAAAAGCTTTTATTAGAACACACTAAAAAGTTGAAAAATAAAGAAAAAACGGCAAAATACATAATATCACATATATATGTGTGTATGTGTGTGTGTGTGTGTGTGTGTGTGTGTGTGTAAATATCAGGTAGCCGTGCTCCAGCTAGTTAAATATACAATTTTTGCTTCATTTTATTGATTTTCTTTTAGCTTTTAGAATCATTGGTAAAGTTGTTGATTTAAGTTATCTAAACATTGTGAGAAACTGTGATAAAGGAAGGGCATTGTATTGAACATGACGAAAAATAAACTTCAGGACTGACGCTGTGTAACAGACAGCACCATTAGTTTAGATAAAGGAGATAAACGGCTGCTTACGGTCCTATTTATATCAGTGCCCAGTGTGAGGATTTTTTATTTTGCGGGATATAAAAAAGAAAGCAAATGTATGACTTTTTTTTAAGTAGAAACGGGGGATGGATCATAGGGGTTATCTAGTCAGGAAAAAAAACCATTACTTGCGAGGGTGGTGGTACTGCGGTCAGTGAGGACTATCCGAGACAGCAGTATTCACAGCTGGCGGTGGTGACGGATTTGGTCGGCACAAAACACCCTTCCACTCCGTCCCACTCAAGCACACCTGCGCAGCCTAACATTTCGGGCATAGGGTACAGACACACTACACCCTCCCCTCTGTCCGAGTGGCAGGAAAAACCCCTTTCCTTGCCATTCTGGCCGATCGGCAGTACATACACCCTGCTCGTCTGGACAGTGTGGGCAAGGATTAAAACCCATTATTCTGCTGTCCCTGCAGATGATAGCGGGCACACTCACCCTACCGTTCTGTAGGCATGGCAGACGTGAATCAGCGCCGCCAACAATGGTGGTGTGGTAGGCACATTACACCCTACCATGTTGGCAATGGCGACGTTATAAAAAAAAATGCACTATGGTTTGAGTAGAAATGAAAGAAAAGAACGTTGCTCTCCCCTGCCCATACATACCATACCGTTATTTACCCCACAGCGCACACAGTCACTCTGTGACAGTATGCACTTATTAATGTGTGGTGTAGTTTGAAAACAAGTTCTTAAATTGAAAGTCGCATGCAAAATTGATATTATTAATCATACAAGCTTTTTTTTAAAATAAGACAGTTATTCGGATTGCTTGTCTTGTAAAAAAGTAGGGATGTAGTGTATGATGTGGAGGTAGGTAAACATGAGTAAGATACTAAATAGGCGCTTGTGCTGCCACTTAGGTTGTATTTGGGCTATGTAATTAGTGAACTAGCATGTTAAACACTATATAGTACATATTTTGAATTCAACTTTTTCCCAACCTAAATGACACAAACAAATGTATGTCGTGTCGTCTTAGGCCAGCACGTCCTTGGTATAGAGACAAAAGAACAGAACGTTCAAAGTGTGTGATGTCCCTGTAAGGATGAGATGAAATATCTTTGATACTTTAAACTACTAATTGTACAGTTCTTGATGTGCCCTTCTTTCATCCCCACCATAGCCTATAGTGCAATGGCCATGGATGCACCACGGGAGTTATATCGGGAACTCGAGCCAAGACCTGAAATATTTCATTGGTCCTCAATGGAGATCGAAACAGTTTCCTTCAGGTCAAACGCTTTATCGCGCGACCTTCCGTTCCCTTGTACGTGCTAAGTAACCTTAGCCGGTGTTTTTTTTTTAATGTGGACTATACATCTACAAGGAAGCCACTGACACGGTGGTATTTACATAGTATAAATGTGTAAAACGGAAGTCTTGTAAGTCGAATTGTGTCAAATAACGGTATAAGTAATCGATCATATTGCAACTCATATAAAAGAAAGTTGTTGTTATTTTTTGTTTCGGGGGGGGGGGATAGAGCGAAATCTTTTTTACCCAGCATTTATACACGAGGCACAATGTATAAATATATTTCTTTCCTCATTTTATTTTATCTAGGACAGTGGATCCGGAATAATTTTACTTTGGTCGATACTTTATTCTGAATATCAATTAATCAACCCAGATAATATGTTGACTTTAAATGTACTAAATAATATTGGTTATTCTTATGTACTAATATATTATAATCTTAAATATTTGTTTATCTGTGAACTAAACATTTTTCTTTGTGCTTTTTATTCTCTTTCTTTCACCTATCTTTTTTTCTGTTTTTTCTAGAAATCGGATTTTTAAAAAAAATTAAAAGCGATGTCTGGTGGATCACAAAGCTTTAAAAATTTGATAAACCACTGAAATAAAAATGGATAAGGCTAAGATTAAGAGTAATTTTTCTTAATGTTTTTTTTTTTGTGTTTCTGCGAATATAGTAAATGTTTGAAATGATACTTTGGGCGTGGCTACACTAATGGTATAAAGAAGGAAAAGATTTAATGACATTCAAAAAAACAACTACATGACATTTATTCGTTTTTTCCCACTACTTTTTTTTAGGTATAATTGGACTGCAATGGATGCCAGAGAGTTTGTTGATTTCTTTTAGGTATTAAAAGATTATAGGCCTGTATTTTTATTGTATACCGCTGGATGCTTCTGAAATTAAATTTTGCAAAGGCAAGCAGCTAGAGAAAAGAATCGGTTATTCGTTGTTAAATTTGTTGAATTTAGTCGGAGAGATTAGAGAATGGCACATGTGAGTTGTCAATACCTGGGTGTAGGGATATGAGTACATGCCCTAGACCGGTGTTTCTCAAAGTATGATATTCGAACACCAAGAGTTACACAAAGAGTTTGTCGGAGATACACGCTGAACTGGGCTGAGAATATTGAGTAAACGTATACGTAAAAAAAAAACTTCCAGCAATCCCAAATGGGTTGGTTCATCGGGGAAGATGAAGTGTAAAATTCATCTGTTTCTTTTACCTCGGCATATAAATGAATTGTGTGGTAAGCGCAACGCCAAGCCTCTTTTTCTTCCCCATTTCAAAGTCAGGTACTCATTTAAAGTTAGGGGGGGAGCTGTAGGACTTGCACCGGAACCTGAAAAATCCCAAGTTTCTCAATAAGATTCGAACTCGGGACCCTCCGGTCGAACGCTCTATATCGCCCGATCGCCCGTCCACCAAACGTGAACGGCTAAAGCGGACAAAATAAAATTAGGAGAAACCATGACCGATAGAACAATGTAAATGATAATGTTTTACTAGGTTTACTCGGTAGTACGAAATTCATAAAGGCGGTAACCAGATGTCAAGCTTTTGGGAATCACTACCTTAGACATCAGGCTAATATGAAATCTCTAGATATTTATTTGTATGATTTCTCTCTGGCACAATTTCGTATACAAGGTAAATGGATATTATTTTTAATATATTTTATATGTTGGAAGCTGCCTGTACTCTTGGGTGGTTCGGTCCAAACTGTCAATACAAATGTCATTGTGACACAAGTGGTCAGTGTGATGTAAATGGTCAGTGCTCAACGAAATGTGATGCAGGGTGGTTTGGACTAAAATGCCAGTACCGTGAGTCCAATTCACCAAAATCATTTAGTTACATATTAAATAAAGTAAACAAAATGATTATTTTATAAATACAGATGTTTGAGATTCAATAATTTTAAATACAAAATACTTGTTACAGTTATATATAGAGAGGGGTTTACTTTTTGCAACAATACGTTTTCTTACTCGTAACATTTTTTTATTAAAGAGGACCTAACAGCATTACCTGGAGTCACAGTAACTACAACACCGTCACAGACGACGTCAACATGGCTGAATGATGGTGATGACGTCACCTGTAATGTTGATCAAAGTCTTCAATCAATTAAGATATCTTGGAACACATCGTATCCATTTACATGGATGAGAGTCAAAGTGAAAGAACCGAGTAAGAAAATATTTTGTGTATCCGACTTGGAATTCACACCTAGAAGTTGTGCACCTAATTAAATTGTCTCTGGTTGACATTGTTGTTTGTAAAATATTGATTCATGGACTTGGATATCGGTAGTAGGAATAGCTCGTCTTTCATGGTATCTCTTTCTATCTCTTTTTCTCTCCCTGTCTATATGTATCTCTTCATTCTTCTCTCCCTCCTTCTTTCTCTTTATCTTTGTTTGTTTGTGTGAATTCTCTAAAAGGATAAGATCAATATCTTAAGTCCTGTTAACCACTAATGCGACGGTTTTTATGGTGGCCATCTTTTATCCCCACCGTAGCCGCTAGAGCAATTACCATGTAGGCACAACGGGTGATAACGCAAGATTTTAGCCATGACCAGAAAAATGGGTGCTCAGCGGATATCAAACCATCCGTTCCCTGCATTTCTCTATGTCTCTCTGATCACTCCTCTCGTCATTACTCTCTATATGTCTCATCCTCCATTCATGTCTCCGTTCCTTTCTCCATTCCATTCCTATCTCCGTTCGTTTCCCCATTTTATTCAGCATTCATTTCTCTATGCCTTTCTCTTTGTTATTTTTTCCACATTTATCTATTACTTCATATCTCTATGTCTCTGCCTCCATTCATTCACGCTGCCTCCATGTCACTCAATATGTATACATCCATTCCCCTCTCTTTATCCCTCACTCAGTCTCCATCACTCTCTCCCTGTATACTATCTCCCATAAAGAGGGGTTTTCAACCATGAAGACGTCACCTGAAAAATTCATTGGGCCTCATCGGAGATCGAACCTTCTTCTTAATGTCTCTCTATCTATTCCTCTCTCCACTGCTCTCTATTCGATCATCTCTCCATTTCCACCTTTCTATCTCTTTTGTATTACAGTTCACGTAGGTCTAGTCTTAGTCATAGAATTCAGTTCGATCTATGGCCTCATTCTATCCTATAGAGTGAAGGTGTTTCCTACCTAAGAGTGTGTGAATTCACTCTAAGTGTTTCATGATGTAAATAAATGACTTCAGGAATCAAAATGGAATTGAAATTTAGGTAAAAATCCAAATCCGACTCTTTCCAGTATCGGTTCTGAAGAATATCCAACCAACTAATTTCCTACCATATATCTTTCAAAAGTCCTAATGCATTTTTACTGATAAATAACACATTTATTTAGGTGACTTTTTATTTGATAAAAATATTCTTTAAAATATGTATATAAAAGATGTATAGATATAAAATATAACTATTTAACATGTATTTATTTAAAACTCGTTTTAATTGTTATTCCCTTGCTCTGTTTTACAGCAGCCAAATTAGAATTTAGAATAACAATAAACACTGCTAACAGTCAAACTTTAAACTGTGAGCCACAGATTTCTGTCATTGATGACACAACTATAGACTTCCGATGTGACGTCAATGATACTATTCAACAGGTTATAGTTTCTGGAAGTGGTGTGAAATGTGTGTGTTCCATGTATGTCACTGGAGGTGTGCATGTTTCATATAAACTAATGTAAACATTTAATTTAGAGAAATTGTCTGATGTTATCTAATGAACAAGTATTCATTAATTACTGGACGTTTATTGATATGTTTATATATATATATATATATATATATATATATATATATATATATATATATATATATATATATATATATATATGATATAATTTTTGATATGCACAAGTATGTCATAGCTTCGAAATGTTTATTGATATCCACAAGTATTTGGTAATGGCTTAAAGTGTATTATTTTGTATATAAAAGAATTAACCGTAATGCGTTATTAATCTGCACGAGTATGTTGTATTTGCGAATATATTTTTTTAATTTAATAATGTGCATATGTTGAATATTTTCATATTCAAATTTGTCTTCTTACCACACATTAACTTGATAGAATCTTTAATGTTACATTGTTTTAAAAACATTTTTTTTTAAGTACAGGGGCTTTATTTTATTTTGTGTTTTATTTTTTTTAAATTGTGTTTATATTAGAAAACAAATAATAACCACAACTATCACACAGGTCGCAATGTGGCCTTAAGACAGACAGCTGTGCAGACAAGCACTTTTTTAACTTCGGAAGCTTCTCTCGCTGTCGATGGCAACAGTAACAGTTCGTTTTCTCAAGGCACCTGTACTCATACTGCTGAAAATGATACTAACCCAAGCTGGACCCTAACATTGGACTCTGTCAAATAAGTTCAGAGATTTGTATTGTACAACAGAGGTAAAATCTCTCTCTCTCTCTTTCTCTCTCTCTCTCTCTCCCTCTCTCTCCCTCTCTCTCTCTCTCTCTCTCTCTCTCTCTCTCTCTCTCTCTCTCTCTCTCTCTCACACACACACACACACAATTTTTGTCACATGTATTAGTATTTACACATTTTTATGTATACAGTGCCCAATTTTTTTTATTTGTACTATTATTAACATCAGATCGGAAATAAAAAAGCGAAAGTTGATTGCGCATGCTTTTCCGGTAATTTTACATCCCTCTTAAATAACGTGAATAAATGCATTCACCTTTTTAGGCCAAAGTTAATTTTAAAACAAATTACTTCTTGTAAAGCTTATTGAGAAATGCATGTGTCGGTAGGTGTAAGTGTGAAGTCCCTGTGAGGATGAGATGAAATCACGTACAGCCTATAAATCACTAATGTCACAGTTTAATGAATTCATTTTTTTTATCTCCACCATCCTGATAGTGCAATGGCCAAGGAGGCAACACGGGGTATATATCGGGGATTTATGACACAACCTGAAATATCCATTGGCCCTCACCGGAGATCAAACCAGATAAATCCAGGTCAATTGTCACGTGCTTTACCACACAACCACCAGTCCTCACTTATGGAGTGTTCTCATTTTCTGAAGCTAAACAGCATAGATATCAGCCATTGGTTATACAATATATAGCATTGTAATTTTTATAATAATTGTAGAATTATTATTCTCAATATTAACGCATATGGTATGAGTAGCACAAATCAAGAGTTTAAGTTGATGTTTACTGTGAGACTTGATAGGGGGTTACCAAACTAAATATTGAATATAAGCTTAAACTAAGACTTCTTAAACAAAAAAAATCACTAAGCTAATATGATTATATAGGCCTACAAGTATCCTATAGGCCTACAAGTAACCTATAGGCCTAAAAGTATCCTATAGGCCTACGAGTATCCTATAGGCCTAAATGTATCCTATAGGCCTAAATGTATCCTATAGGCCTACGAGTATCCTATAGGCCTAAAAGTATCCTATAGGCCTACAAGTATCCTATAGACCTAAAAGTATCCTATAGGCCTAAGAGTATCCTATAGGCCTACACGTATCCTATAGGCCTACAAGTATATTATAGGCCTACAAGTATCATATAGGCCTACAAGTATCATATAGGCCTACACGTATCCAAGTCCTAATAACTTTTTCATCATGGAAAACCAATCAGAACACTGTACACATTAACATGGAATATTTTATTCATATGAATCATGGATTCTTCCAACAAAAACGCGCAGATATTTGCATTACACCAAGGCTTATGTACATACATGACTTGAAAAAAAAAATACGAAATTCAATTTTATCTTCAAAATAATTTCAGGTGATTGCTGCCCCAATCGACTAAAGAATTTCAAACTTGAAACATTGGATGTAAACAGCACCATCATGTGGACATATCAAGACACCAGGGACACAATGATGGTTTATACAGTGTCGAAAGCTCAAAGAAACAGTGTACTTAAAATACATATCACTCCAGTGAAACAGTCTACAGAACAATACATCCTTCTAACGTTGTGTGAGGTAGAGGTTTATGGAGGTACTTTTGTAATGAAATATATATTTTCAAATATTAGTGATATCTTTCTTTCCTAACTTTTACATTTTCAAAGTTTAAATTGGGAATTATGTCTGTAAATATAGTTTATTGTGTGTGTTTCGTCGGTCTTGTGTCTAAGAATATGTTCCTTAAGTCTATATTTAAAAAAAAAACAACAATGAACAAAGCAATGGAAACATTGAAAAATTATAATTAATTTAAGTAATGAAGGTTCTCAAGTTATTAAGACAATAATTAATTCACATGCAAACGTATCCCAAGTAATTAAAGCCAAATGTATTACAATGCAAACTTTTTGACATATTTCACTTAAAAGTAGTTTAATTTTCCCTTAAATGTATAAGATCTAATTTTGGCAGATGAAGTGCATAATTCACATGATTCAATAACATCGGCTTTGTATGATTAGCACACAGTTCGGCCGCCTTTACTCCCCAAACTAAAAGTCAGATACCCATTTAAAGTTAGATGGAGTCGGGGACTTACACCATAATCTGAAAAAAGCCTAAATGTTCTTAATGAGGTTTGAACCCAGGACACTCCAGTCGTCAGTCGAGCGATCTACACAGCAAGACCAACCGTCCGTCATACTTGAATCTTACGAATTTATTACATAAAAAACAACAATACGTTTTGTTTATGTTTTCACTTAAGAAATAAATACTACATCGTACATATAAATATAACATTAAAAAAAAATAAAAATAAATACATTAGTTTTTATAGGGTGTTGGTTAATACGAATATGCATGTATTGGTAATGGCTAAAAATATGTTATTTATTTGTTTTTAGATTTACCATTGAACATTTAAAAAAAAAATGTTTTATATTAAACGTTAATTTAGAATATGTGTTGTGAAATAAATGCAAGTAAGTAAAGTTTAAAAAAAAAAATTAAGTCACTTTATTTCAGAGTGTGGACCAGGAACGTGGGGTCTACAATGTAATGAAACGTGTCCCAGGGGTTGTAGCACCTGGTGCCATCAAGATACTGGGCAGTGTCCATCATGTCTCGGATACAGTGATCCACCTTTGTGCAAAGCTGGTAATTTGTTTGTGTAATCTAATTAATATGAGTTTATGTGTACATTGATACATACACTTTGGAAATTATTTTTTTTCTTAAACTCTTATTGACCTTTAAAGAATGGACTAAAAATTAAAGCAGAACTAAACGTAAGGAATTAATAGAATCGATGCGATTCTTTGTGCTTGACAAATTATATTTTAATAGCGCGAAATCTTAAAACCAAAACTCGCAATATCAGAGCATCATCTCATCAAAATCAGCAGCCAGTAACTTAACACACAAATTGCCTACATTTCCGCCAATAGTTATATTGCCATTTACCATACACCTAAGCCTATAATTATACTAAATTGATATTATATACATATATACTATCTTCAAATTTCTTGAGTAATACCTGACATTTCTAATTTAGATAAAATAATATAAACAACACCTAATCATTACACATTCAAATTTTAAAAAACAAGAAGTATTAGAATTCGGCGTCATAGTGCATTGGAAAAAATAATTAGAAAATAAACATTACGATGAGCGGGTGTAAAGTGAAATTGTCGGTAGAAAAAAAAGAGTAGCGGAGAATGAGTTCAACATGGGAGAATTAACTACCAGTGCAATATAGGTTACACGTTTTCTTTTTGTTTTCCATGATTGTATCTTCATCTGAGGATTCATCTCAATTATTGAACGCCCAATATCTTTTAACCATTTATGTTGCTGTATTTACTTGTTGGCTTTCGCTGTTTTTTTTTTTTTTTGTTATTAAGTAAGAAAAAAGCTGTATAGTTAATCTATATATTTTTTAATGATTATTGTTGCAAATATTTTGAAGTATTCTTCTAATGATATAAAAATAACTGATTGATTTCAGTGTGCCTTGAAGGTTACTATGGTTTCAACTGCCAAAACAAATGCAGCAGCCATTGTTATAACAATTCGTGTGACAGACTGACAGGTGTGTGTGACAAAGAATGTTTGGGATACAGCGATCCACCTGTTTGTACTGTAGGTAAGTTGTAGTTTTAAAACAAGCGTATCTTCATTGGTACACTATTAAATACGAATAGTTTACTCACGCTGCATGTCTTAACTACACATTGTATAAGACACAAATATTATTTTTATTTTATAATACACTAGAATGAAGATTTTCTCTTGTCCCTGGTAACTTTTTCAACTTCTATATATGCGCATCTTTGTATGCTATTTGTTCTCTAGCATGTGCAGAAGGATATTTTGGTAAGAATCGTTTAAGTCACTGTAGCAGCAGTTGTTTGGAGAACTCATGTGATAAAGTGACCGGTCTTTGTAGCAAAGCTTGTGTGGGGTTCATGGATTTTCCAACGTGTATAACACGTAAGTTAATATTTGTTTAATTAATCACTTGTTGTTAATTTATTTTTCTTAAAATCGAACAATTTTATTTATTTATTTTTTTTGGTGGGGAGGTGGGGGGGCAGGCAGGGGCGTTATTTTGTGTGGGGATAAAGGGGGGGGGGGTATTATTTATGCCATGTTTGGCAGATGTTGTTCTTCTCAACCAGCTAAAACTCATAATCTCACCCACCCAAAAAAAAAAACGTAAAAAACTAAAGGTTGAAAAATGTCTATATTTTATTCTAATTTATAAATTGTTAACTTTCAATTTTTTAAAATATTAGTCTTACTAAACCTTCATTCAACACATTCTCTCAACTTATCAACTTCAATATCATAGTTTGTTTTATTTTTAGGTTAAAAAATTTCTTATCTGGGTAAGATTCCATTTTTATTGATGTTCACATCTACTAAATGCTCTGGGTACAAATGGTCGTGTAGTCCATTGTCAACTGGAGGGTCACCGGTTCGAGCTCCGATGATAACCAGTATATATTTCAGGTCATGGTTAAAGTCTACAAACTATATCTCCCATGGCGCTTTTACGGTGGGGATGTAATAAGTGTACCATTAAACCCACACTAGTAATTTATATGATCTAAGAGATTACATATCATCCTCATAGGCGCATCATAGCTACAGGCTTTAAATTTGAATCGAAAGGGTATTTGTTTAATACTGTATGTAAAAAAGAAAAATGTCAGATATTTTTATGAATATAAGTTATAATAATTGCTATAACCAATAACTTCAGAATGTCCAAGTGGCCAGTGGGGCAACAATTGTGTAAATAGCTGTGGCAACAATTGTTACAATAAATCATGCAACAGAATAACAGGAATATGTGATAAAGGATGTATTGGATATAGTAATCCACCAGATTGTAACGTAGGTCAGAAAACATCTATCCTAAAATAATTATTTGATTTTAGTATACCGGTAGCAGCATATAGTGCATGCATTAATTAAAAGATATACAGATGTACATACATACATATGTATGTTTCAGACATTAATTACAAAAAAATTAAGCTTGTAAACATTCATTATCATATTGTCACCAAACTAAATTACACATTCATATTATACTTATAAAATAAACTTCATAATTTCTTATGAATAATTCACACGTTTTTTTTTTAGAATGTGTGGGCTCTTGGGGTCCCAACTGTCAGTTTACCTGCAGGAGCAACTGCTATAACAATACCTGTGACAGGTTTACCGGAGTCTGTATTCAAGGATGTAACGGGTTCATGGATCCACCAGACTGTATTGTTGGTAACGTGAAGAAAACCATTGTTTGTATTCATTTTGTACTATTGTTTTAATGGGACATATTGCCTATTAGAGAAGGTTCTTGACTATCGGTGTAAGTGTCATTGGTTCGAACATAAATGAGAACTAATGGAAAAATTCCAGGTATTTGTGAAGTTTGGTTAATGCTCTACAAATGCACTCAGCTTTAAATGGGTATGTTTGGGAAGTAAATATGACAGTCCGTTGTGCTAACCTATCTATAACGTCATATGTCGAGGTTACAAAAACTGATCAATTCTACTCTTTATCTGCCATGAAGATCTTTTGGGACACTAAGACAATTTATATAATTATAAAATATACAATGTATATTACACATCTTTAAACACACAATCGTCTAACCTATTCGTGACTATGCGTGTCTCCGCAGGATTAATGCAAGTGACATAATCCAAATTTTAGAAGTTCGTCAAAGTTGAACACGGTTATAACCCTTATTTAGTTATGCTACCATTCAGAGGTGGCAGCAAGCTTCAGCAGGCTTTTCAACTAGTTGTGAAATAAGTGTAATGTACCAAAGCTAGAACCTATCGAACGGTCATTACAGGGTTCTATTGCGCTAAATGAAAAGTTTTACTGGCCACTGTAGTCACCTATGTAGCGCAACCAGTGCAACAAGTATACTGTATGGCACCTTATCACTTTCTGGAAAATAGTATGCTGTCTCTTTTATAATGTAATATATAATAGAAATTGTATGTATAAGAATAAGGTTTTACTATTATCAATAATCATATCATGTCAAATAAATTTAAATATAAATATTGATTCGTTACATGTGTTTATTTTGACTCTCATATAAGCTATTTCTTTTTAATCCATGCCATCTTTTAGAATGTAAAGTTTCCAAATGGGGACATAACTGTATCAACAGTTGCAGTACGAAGTGTCTTCAACAAATTTGTAATAGATTTACTGGACTATGTGAAGCAACTTGTGAAAACTTGTCTCCTCCGTCTTGCCCGTCTGGTAATTGTCCATAAAATATTAAAAAGTTTCTGCATGAATTGACAATCGTGCACTAGTTTAATAAAACGTCTATAACTAATTTGATTTTATTGAAAAGATGTCGCAATCATTGTGCAAGGTTTTATTTTTTAATCCAATTTAAATTTTACTTGTGTTTATCTTTGGTTACTAAAATGTAATCTTTTTGATTTGTAAATGACTTGTGTATCTGTATATATTGTAGTGTAACTATAGCCCTACTAATGATTAAAACAGATTGCACTTCAGGTTTTTATGGTCAAAACTGTTCATTTCACTGTCCGCCTGGTTGCAAAGATTTAACCTGTAGCGATCATGGATACTGTGTCAGCTGTCTGTCTGGATATGTCGGTCATTTCTGTAAACAAAGTCTTATATTTCTTTATGGGAATTTCCGAAATTTTAAAAATAGAATACAGACCTGAAGCATGTATATATTTCATTTACTTTTGAAAGGTATTTTTGTTTTTGGAAGACATTAGATTCATATTAATTTTACACGACTTTAATTCCTCGTCTTGAACTGGAATGTATTTAAAAACAAAATTACAGTACCATACATTTAATTAGCTTATTCTAAGTTTAAAATCTATATAAATTAAAGCCCTTATGATAGCGTGCTATGAATGAAATTGTTGAAACCTATTATTTACAACTGCTCTAGGAATGAATTCCAAAGAAATGACGTTTGAAGCTGGCATAGGAATAGGCATCGCTGTTGGTTTCTTGATTGTTACAGTCATAGCTGTTGTGATCGGTGTCGTTTGTAGAAGAAGAAGGAAACCCCCACAGACAAGAAGCAGACAGACCAATGAAAATCACCGAGAGACTAAGTTCCAGTCCTATGAAGGTCTCAAGCAGAACAATGAATACCAGCACTCGTATGAAACAACACAGATGCCTAGTAAGTTGTATTTTCTATTTGTTATTCAAAAGGCTAATGTATGCTTTTCTATTCTAAAAACAATGATATGATTTATTAAGTTTGACTGTATTTTTTCAGCGTTCTACGTGTTCCTTTTATATGACAATCCATAATTTCCAAATAAATTAATTACAACGATGAATACACACTACAGTTTTTAATGTTAATTAACAACATTTAAATATACAATAGTTGTCTTTTATTCTTGAAGATGCAGTTCCATCTTTTATACTATGATTGTAGATCTACCAACTTATTTGGTAGTTTATAGAGTCATGACATTCTGTCAACAGACGATGGTCAATATAAGTTATTTACTAATTCCAGTAAATGTTAGATCTATGTATATACGCATTTTATTATTTTAAGACTTACCCATTAAGTAGCCTGTAAAGCTACTTAGTGGCAAAACAATAGGACCAATTCGGAATGAGTTTACCAGTACTTGAAAGATTTCCGGCTAATCGAAATAGCTTAACTCGATGTAGATAAACTCTATTAAAGGCAATGGCTTAGGCCTGTTTAGCTGCTTTAATTACTAGAGTAGAGTTGTCAATGATAGGAAGAGGACATATTAAATGCCAGGTCAACCTGCCAGATTAGAGTCCGGGGTCTTAACGGAAGTTTATTACGAGATCACGTGACGTCTCTATCTCCAGGGTAAAATAAATGAAAACATATCTATGAATGAATGTCTCCAAATCACCAACACATTTGCTTTAATTTTTTCCAGGCGTTTTGAACACATCAAGTCAAAGTGACTCAAAGGCGCGACAGATGGCGGCACAGTACGAGAATGCAACAATTAGTGAATATGAAACTATTGGCGAACATTGACTATTTTAGCGTGTGTGTGTTTATATGTATACACGTGATACCTTTGTAGTGAAAATTAATGTAAATTTCGTCAAACAGAAAGCCAGTTCTGGCCAGGAGCTAGAAAAGGGGTGGGGTTTTGGTGACGAATAGCTAGAGACAGTGTATATGGATAAAACTTGCCAGAGTTGAGATTCGGGAAGATCGTAATATACTAAAATAATTATGTAGTTTATAAGATAAAATGAATTAGTCAAGTAACATTTAAGTCATGTACTATTCTTTAATAAACAAAGCGTTGTTTTATTAAAATGTTATTAAAATTATTGTTGTAGATGGTCGTTTGAAAGGCACCTATGTATGTATGTGTGTGTATATATATATATATAGAGAGAGAGAGAGGTCATTCCATGTCAACTTAACCAGTGGTGTTCACCCGATCCTCTCAGATCTTCCTGAAATTTGTATGGCTTGTGGTACATTCAAAGTTGAGTGATTCCTGAAAATTTCAGGCCAATTGGTCAAAAACTTTTCCTAGATATGATTTTTAAAATTTTTAAAGGTTGTCGCGAGTTCGCGTGACATTTACATTTTCGCGATATTTGAATGTGAATATTTCAAAAACTAAAAAGGTGAGCCCCTTAAATCATTATGGTCGTCCACTTTTGCACGCATTGCGACCCCCAGATGACCATGTGGACAGTAATTCACACTCCCCTACTCTACTTGTCGACAGATTGCATAGAGTACTCCCCTACTGTACTTGTCGCCAGGTTGCATAGAGTACTCCCCTACTCTACTTTTCGACAGATTGCATAGAGCACTCCCCTACTCCATTTGTCGCCAGGTTGCATAGAGTACTCCCCTACTCTACTTGTCGACAGATTGCATAGAGTACTCCCCTACTGTACTTGTCGCCAGGTTGCATACAGTACTCCCCTACTCTACTTGTCGCCAGGTTGCGTAGAATCCCTACTCTACTTGTAGACAGATTGCATAGCGTAGAGTACTCCCCTACTCTACTTATTGCCAGGTTGCATAGAGTACTCCCCTACTCTACTTGTTGACAGGTTGCAAAGAGTACTCCCCTACTCTACTTGTCGACAGGTTGCATAGAGTACTCTCCTACTCTACTTGTCGACAGATTGCATAGAGTACTCCCCTACTCTACGTGTCGACAGGTTGCATAGCGTACTCCCCTACTCTACTTGTCGCCAGGTTGCCTAGAGTACTCCCCTACTCTAGTTGTCGATAGATTGCATAGAGTAATCCCCTACTCTACTTGTCGACATATTGTATAGAATACTCCCCTACTCTACTTGTCGCCAGGTTGCATAGAGTACTCCCCTACTCTACTTCTCGACAGGTTGCATAAAATACCCCCCTATTTTTACTTGTCGACAGATTGCATAGAGTGCTCCCCTACTCTACTTGGCGACAGATAGCATAGAGTACTCCCCTACTCTACTTGGCGACAGATAGCATAGAGTACTCCCATACTCTACTTGTCGCCAGGTTGCATATAATACTCCCCTACTCTATTTGCTGTCAGTTTGCATAGAGTACTATCCAACTCTACGTGTGGTTAGGTTGCATACATTACTCCCCCTTTTCAAAATAAAGTTACATTACCTGTATGACTTACATTGGCTGACAGTTTACTTCCTTGTAACTTAGTCCAGGTGCATTTGTTTACCAAAGATTTGAACCGTCAAATATTATCTATCCTGATATCGATGAGGTATGCACTACTGACTCTATTGTATCAGAAAATTTATAACTCTATTCTTAGCCAATACATTTTGCAAAACTTAATTTAACTTTCCAATTAATACACCCTTAATTTCTACAGCAATATTTTGTATATCCTGCGCATTGCGACTAGGTCTAATATACGTATAAAAATAATGATTATGATATCATATAAAATTTTGTTTTTTTAGTAGTCAGATGGTAAGAAATAAATATTTTGTTGGGGCAGCAAATCTAGGGGAGGTGTTGGAGGTTGGGTTCATGTTTGACTTCAGACAGTCAAGTGATAAATGTAACTAAACAAGGGGAGGTGTTGGAGGTTGGGTTCATGTTTGACTTCAGACAGTCAAGTGATAAATGTAACTAAACAAGGAATATTACATAAATACAATTAACGTTTTTTTTTAAACCAGGCAGGCAGTTATACACAATGACAATAGTTAGACTAAGTCTTGAAACTAGGTATATTTTGTATTACGTTGATATCAGAGTTGTGCAGTACTATAGTGTTTAGGATAACTGGCTGGCTGTGTTTAGGATGAAAGACTGGTTTATTTTAATCTCTATGAATTAAACTTGTGGTAGATGTTTCAACAATAGTGAACGACATTAAAAGAATAAATTGACGCCAATTGAAAGAAATAATATTTAATTATTTAGTATAACTGCATGAACATGAACTGACATATAATGGTAAATTCAGAAGGAGTACAATAACTACTGTCTAGATACAAACTACAACATGTATCCGCATACTACGATGTTCAAAGCTAGACTGATTTTACAACTGTTAAAATAAAAGCACGTGCTCTCCGCTGTCGGTTGTAGTATACGTCATTTCTACAACGGGTCATGTTATAGAGTTACAGGTGTATGTGATGAGGGCTGTAATGGCTATATCAATCCACCTTTTTGTACTTAAGGTATTTTACCATTTGTTTATATTATTTATATGCTACAACAGGTCTTGTCTTATGGATAAAAGTGTACTACCATATAAATGTTAATATTCCATTAAAATTGGTAATTGATTGTGACATTAAATAATTGATTCAAAATCTGTTTAAACCAGTCGTAAAAAGCTATAAAGTTTAAAAGTAAATGTAATGTAGTTAAATATAACGAAATCTTTAGTTTAATCTTAATCACTCTAGTGCCCCATTGTAATCTTAATCATTCTAGTGCCCCATTACTGTTTTTTTTTTCTGAAAGATTGGTAATTCTTGGGACTTTAACTCCAGTCGATTCCCCTATTTATAAACATATTGTATGCAATCATGGCGAGGCTAGTTAATTTGTTGTGAACATGATTAAGTAGAAGTTTTTTGATACTTGTTGGGGATAACAACATAAAAGGACATTTTAAAATGGTAACTAAAGTGAGTTAACATGATCACCTACTATACTCAACATTGGCATTCTCTTCTTTACATAACCCCAACCAATACGCTACATACTCGCAACCAATGTTGTCACTTCGCTTTTAGCTCTGGCAGGCTAACTTTTGCATACCCTCACATATTACGCAAGATGACGTCAATGGCCAGGTATCACATGAGTGATTGAGCTAAATCTTCATCACAAAATTTTGGACTAAACTCGCACACAACAATGAAGATAACTCACATATATTTCATTATAACAAAACGAAACAAAATATTGATTATCAACTTTTTACTCCAGAACCAAGTAAGATTTCTTAATTTCCGTCTGCGCGTTAAATTGCATTAATTACTTAATTACGTCACATTCTACTTCCGTATTTTACTTTCTATTTTAATATATCTAAGGGGCACCCCCTGGTCGTCATTGTTAATTATACCAGAAAGTCCGACGTGGCAATCGGTCTAATTCTAGAGTCGTCCCACCATTGCTGTTTTACTAGTTCATTGTGTTCTCCCCACCCAGTATTTTGTCGTCTATCACATTGTATACTTTTAAGCTGCTACATATTCCCATAAACTCCTACATATTCCCATGAGCTCCTAAATATTTACATAATTTCCTAATATTCCCATAAGCTTCTACATATTACCATAAACTCCTACATATTCCCATTAGTTCCCGTATATTCCAATTCTCTCTCTCTATCTCTCTCTCTTCCTCTCTCTCTCTCTCTCTGTCTCTCTCTCTCACTTTTCTTGATCTCTCTTTTTTGATAACTGACATAGACGTGAATTTAATTATGCATGGCAGTTGATCATTGTATAGCAGAAAATTGAAACCTAGTCTTTTGTCGTCTATCACATTGTATAATTTAATTCGTCTTGGTCCTACTTGCTTGACATCTTCTATATCAAAACATCTAGGGTAATAGTCTATGGTCTCTAAGTCTGTGAGTAAACAAAGCCAAATCCAGTAGCTGCAATAAGGGGAAGTACCTAGTATAGTAAACAAAGACAAGTCCAGTAGTTTAGATAAAAGAAGTCAGTGGCATCACTTGGGGTGGGGGTGGGGTCTGACAATCTTTTTTTTTTACTTACATTGTGAGATGCTAGCCCCTGGCCATGTTGAAAGGAAGGGAAATGATTTTAAGAATCAAATGCAAACTGCTCAATAGCCCCTTCTTTTTACACATATTTTCAATAGTTAGTTGTATATACATTTATAATAAATAGCATTATGTGTTCAAAAGCTTTTTTTAAATTTATATACAATTAATTTTATACTTTTGTACACGTTAATATATTTTAACTAGCTGTGCCCTGCAAAACATTTGCATAGAGTTATATCCCCATAGGCTAGATCGGTAGGCTAGGTTATTTTTTGGTTTCGGGCAGATCCGATTTCTTTCATAGTTGTATCTTCAACTGGAATACTGTTGTATTCATTCTTTACTTTCAATTTAACGCACACTGGAAATGAGTATTATTATATATGATATATTGTGTAAGTCTCTATAGGTTATACTGAGAAAAGCTTAACAATTCGCGCATTAATACTCAAGTGCATTGCTTCATGTTTATTGTGATGTTATAATCTCTAACATTACTTAACTCTTAACAGTAATTCGCTTCTTAATTCTCCAAAATTTTAATTAATTTCAATTTTTAAAACCTATACATGTACCAACTTTGAGCATTCTCACTTAACTGAGAAAAAATTACAAAGTGAGTTACAAGAGTTGTGGACCCAGCAGCAAATCCATAAAAAAAGAAACTAGTTTACAAAAACTACTCCGACGAAAAACAAAATAATTTGACCCCCAACTCAATGTTTAACTACCAAGCTGGTATAGGTATTTCACTTACTAGTATAACAAATGTTATTAGATTGTTGACCTCATGGTCAAATTAAAAAAAAAAATTACTATTATGATTAAATCCTTCTTAACTCCTCGATCATAACCAACTGCTCATGTTAGCACTATTATAAAAGATCCGCACATAAATGGTTTTTTTTAGCCATAGAGACAGTTATGTTTGAGTAACATTTAATAAACGAAAATATTACCCGACTAGTAAACTGGAATAATATTTTTTTTCCGCCGACTAGCAATAGATGTGCGCATGCGCGACTAAACGGACTAAGCTACCAGATAGTGCCATAAGCTCCCAGATATTCATATAAGCTCCTACATATTCCACAAGCTCCTAATATTCCCATAAACTCCTACATATTCGCGTAAACTCCTACATATTCCCATAAGCTCCAAGATATTGCCATAACTCCCAGATATTACATCAGGTCCTACATATTCCCATAAGCTCCTTCATATTTCCATAAGTTCCCAGATATTCCCATAAGATCCTACATATTTCTATACGCTCCTTCTATTCCCATAACCTTCTACATATTCCCATAAGCTCCTAAATATTCCCATAAGCTCCTACATATTCCCATACGCTCCTAATTATCCCATAAGCTCATACATATTCATATAAGCTCCTTCATATTCCCATAAGCTCCTGATATTCCCATTAGCTCCTACATATTCCCATAAGCTCCTACATATTCCCATAATCTCCCAGATATTGCCATAAGCGCACAGATATTCCCATAAGCACCCTAATATTCCCATAAGTTCCCGTATTTTCCCAATCTCTCTCTCTCTATTTCTCACTCTTACTCTCTCTGTCTCTCTCTCTCCTTGCTTATCTCTCTTTTTCGATAATTGACATAGACGTGAATCTACTTATGCATAGCAGTTGATCATTGTATAGCGGAAAATTAAAATAAAGCTTAGTATCTGTTTTATATAATGTAAAAATAGGTGCAGAATCTACTAATGCGTATAATTTTGACCCTTCGTGGTTAAAAATATACACAAGCCAATAGTCCCATTCGCCAAATACTAAACAAGAGATAATCAATTGGCATATATTCCCTTAAGCTACCAGATAGTGCCATAAGCTCCCAGATATTCACATAAGCTCCTATATATTCCATAAGCTCCTAATATTTTCATAAGCTCCTGCATAATCCCATAAGCTCCTGCATCTTCCCATAAGTTCACAGATATTCCCATAAGCTCCTACATATTACCATAAGCTCCTTTATATTCCCATAAGCTCATTATATTCCCATAAGCTCCTACATATTCCCATAAGCTCGTACATATTCCCATAAGCTGCTACATATTCACATTAGCTCCTAATATTCCAATAAGCTCCTACATATTCCCATAAGCTCCTACATATTCCCATAAGCACATAGATATTATAATAAGATTCCAGATATTGTCATAAGCTGCCAGATATTCCCATAAACTCTTATAAATTTACGTAAGCTCCTGCATATTCCCATAAGATCCCAGATAACGCCTTACGCTCCCAGATATTCCCATAAGATCCTACATATTTCTATAAGCTCCTTCTATTGCCATATGCTCCTACATATTCTAATAAGCTCCTACATATTCCCATAAGCTTCTACATATTCCCATTAGCTTTTGCATATTCACATAAGGTCCCAGTTATTCCCATAAGCTCCTACATATTCCCATAAGCTCTTTCATAATCCCATCAGCTCCAAGCTATTCCAATAAGATTTTATATATTTCCATAAACTTCTTATATTCCCATAAGCTCCTACATATTCCCATAAGCTCTTACATATCCCCATAAGCTCCCAGAAATCGCCATAAGCTGCCATATATTCCCATAAGCTCCCTCGTATTTAAATAAGATCCCATTTATTCCCATTTTTTCTCTGTCTCTTTCTCTCTCTCTATCTCTGTCTCTCTCTCTCTCTCTCTCTGTCTCTCTCTATCCTTATCTCTCTTTTTCGATAATGAGACAAAGATGTGAATCTACTTATAAATCGCAGTTGACCATTGTATAGCAGAAAATTGATACAAAGCTTATAGTCTGTTTCATAAATTGAAAAATAGGAGAAGAAATTACTGATGCGTAAAATTTTGACTACGTAGTTAAAAATAAACACAAGCCTAAAGTCCCATTCGCCAAATACTAAACAGGAGTAGAATCAATTGGCATATATTTCCATAAGCTACCAGATAGTGTCATACGCTCCCAGATATTCCCATAAGCTCCTACATATTTATAACTGCTTCTTCTATTCCCATAAGCTCCTACATACTCCCATAAGCTCCTAATTATACCATAAGCTCCTACATATTCCATAAGCTTCTAATATTCCCATAAACTTCTACATATTCGCATTAGTTCCTACATATTCGCATTAGTTCCTACATATTCCCATAAGCTCCAAGTTATTGCCATAAGCTCACAGATATTGCCATAAGCTTCCAGATGTTGCCATACGCTCCCAGATATTCCCACAAGCTTCTATATTTCCATAAGCTCTTGAATATTCCTATAAGCTCCAGATATCGCCATAAGCTCCCAAATTTTCCCATTAGCTTCTACATATTCCCATAAGCTCCTTCATATTTCCATAAGCTCCCAGATATTCCCATAAGCTTCTAAATATTTCTATAAGTACCTTCAATTCCCATAAGCTCCTAGATATTCCCATAAGCTCCAAGGTATTGCCATACGCTCCTTATATTCCCATAAGCTCCTACATATTCCCATAAGCTCCTAGATATTACCATAAGCTCCTAGATATTACCATAATCTCCCAGGTGTTGCCATGAGCTCCTTATATTCCCATAAGCTCCTACATATTCCCATAAGCTCCTACATATTCCCATAAGCTCCTAATATTCCCATAAGCTCCTTCATATTCCCATAAGCTCCTACATATTCTCATAAGCTCCTAGATATTGCCATAAGCTTAGATATTCCCATAAGCACCCTCTTATTCCCATACGTTCCCATATATTCCCATTCTATTTCTCTCTCTCTCTTTCTCTCTCTCTGTGTCATATAATGTAAAAATAGAAGTACAATCTACTGATGCGTAAAACTTTGACCCTACGTGGTTGAAAATAAACACAAGCCTATAGTCCCATTCGCTAAATACTAAACATGAGAGAATCAATTGGCATATATTCTCATAAGCTACCAGATAGTGCCATAATCTCCCAGATATTCCCATAAGCTCCTACATATTCCCATAAGCTCCTAATATTCCCATAAGCTCCTTCATATTCCCATAAGCTCCTACATATTCTCATAAGCTCCTAGATATTGCCATAAGCTTAGATATTCCCATAAGCACCCTCTTATTCCCATACGTTCCCATATATTCCCATTCTCTCTCTTTCTCTCTCTATCTTTCTCTCTCTCTGTGTCATATAATGTAAAAATAGAAGTACAATCTACTGATGCGTAAAACTTTGACCCTACGTGGTTGAAAATAAACACAAGCCTATAGTCCCATTCGCTAAATACTAAACATGAGAGAATCAATTGGCATATATTCTCATAAGCTACCAGATAGTGCCATAATCTCCCAGATATTCACATAAGCTCCTACATATTCACATACGCTCCTACAGATTCCCATAAGCTCAAAGATATTGCCATAAGCTCACATATATTTCCATAAGCTACAACATATTCCCATAAGCTCATAGATATTGTAATAAGTTTCCAGATATTGTCATAAGCTCCCAGATATTCCCATACGCTCTTATAAATTTCCATAAGCTCATGCATATTCACATAAGCTCCCAGATAACGCAATAATCCCCCAGATATTACCATAATATTCTACATATTTATAAAAGCTCCTTCTATAGCCATTTGCTCCTACATATTCTAATAAGCTCCAACATATTCCCATAAGCTCCTACATATCCCATAAGCTCCTGCATATTCACATAAGCTCCCAGTTATTTCCATAAGCTCCTACATTTTCCCATAAGCTCCTTCATAATCCCATAAGCTCCCAGCTATTCCCATAAGCTTTTATATATTTCCATAAGCTCCTTATATTCCCATAAGCTCCTACATATTCCCATGAGCTCCTACATATTCCCATAAGCTCCTACATATCCCATAAGCTCCTACATATCCACATAAGCTCCCAGAAATTGCCATAATCGCCCAGATATGCCCATAAGTTCCCTCGTATTCCCATAAGTTCCCATATATTCCCATTCTCTCTCTCTCTCTATCTTTCTCTCTCTCTCTCTTTCTCTTTACTTATCTCTCTTTTTCGATAATTGACAAAGACGTGAATCTACTTATAAATGGCCGTTTTTCATTCTATAGCAGAAAATTGATACGAAGCTTACAGTCTTTTTCATATATTGAAAAATAGGAGTAAATTTACGGATGCGTAAAATTTTGACTCTAAGTTATTGAAAATAAACACAAGCGTATAGTCCCATTCGCCAAATACTAAACAGGAGTAGAATCAATTGGCATATATTCTAATAAGCTACCTGATAGTGCCATAAGCTCCCAGATATTCATATAAGCTCCTACATATTCCATAAGCTTCTAATATTCCCATAAACTTCTACATATTCGCATTAGTTCCTACATATTCGCATTAGTTCCTACATATTCCCATAAGCTCCAAGTTATTGCCATAAGCTCACAGATATTGCCATAAGCTCCTACATTTTTTCCATAAGCTCCAAGATATTGTCATAAGCTTCCAGATGTTGCCATACGCTCCCAGATATTCCCACAAGCTTCTATATATTTCCATAAGCTCTTGAATATTCCTATAAGCTCCAAGATATCGCCATAAGCTCCCAAATTTTCCCATTAGCTTCTACATATTCCCATAAGCTCCTTCATATTTCCATAAGCTCCCAGATATTCCCATAAGCTTCTAAATATTTCTATAAGTACCTTCAATTCCCATAAGCTCCTAGATATTCCCATAAGCTCCCAGGTATTGCCATACGCTCCTTATATTCCCATAAGCTCCTACATATTCCCATAAGCTCCTAGATATTACCATAAGCTCCTAGATATTACCATAATCTCCCAGGTGTTGCCATGAGCTCCTTATATTCCCATAAGCTCCTACATATTCCCATAAGCTCCTACATATTCCCATAAGCTCCTAATATTCCCATAAGCTCCTTCATATTCCCATAAGCTCCTACATATTCTCATAAGCTCCTAGATATTGCCATAAGCTCAGATATTCCCATAAGCACCCTCTTATTCCCATACGTTCCCATATATTCCCATTCTCTCTCTTTCTCTCTCTATCTTTCTCTCTCTCTGTGTCATATAATGTAAAAATAGAAGTACAATCTACTGATGCGTAAAACTTTGACCCTACGTGGTTGAAAATAAACACAAGCCTATAGTCCCATTCGCTAAATACTAAACATGAGAGAATCAATTGGCATATATTCTCATAAGCTACCAGATAGTGCCATAATCTCCCAGATATTCACATAAGCTCCTACATATTCACATACGCTCCTACAGATTCCCATAAGCTCAAAGATATTGCCATAAGCTCACATATATTTCCATAAGCTACAACATATTCCCATAAGCTCATAGATATTGTAATAAGTTTCCAGATATTGTCATAAGCTCCCAGATATTCCCATACGCTCTTATAAATTTCCATAAGCTCATGCATATTCACATAAGCTCCCAGATAACGCAATAATCCCCCAGATATTACCATAATATTCTACATATTTATAAAAGCTCCTTCTATAGCCATTTGCTCCTACATATTCTAATAAGCTCCAACATATTCCCATAAGCTCCTAGATATTCCCATAAGCTCCCAGGTATTGCCATACGCTCCTTATATTCCCATAAGCTCCTACATATTCCCATAAGCTCCTAGATATTTCCATAAGCTCCTAGATATTACCATAAGCTCCTAGATATTACCATAATCTCCCAGGTGTTGCCATGAGCTCCTTATATTCCCATAAGCTCCTACATATTCCCATAAGCTCCTACATATTCCCATAAGCTCCTAATATTCCCATAAGTTCCTTCATATTCCCATAAGCTCCTACATATTCTCATAAGCTCCTAGATATTGCCATAAACTCAGATATTCCCATAAGCACCCTCTTATTCCCATACGTTCCCATATATTCCCATTCTATTTCTCTCTCTCTCTTTCTCTCTCTCTGTGTCATATAATGTAAAAATAGAAGTACAATCTACTGATGCGTAAAACTTTGACCCTACGTGGTTGAAAATAAACACAAGCCTATAGTCCCATTCGCTAAATACTAAACATGAGAGAATCAATTGGCATATATTCTCATAAGCTACCAGATAGTGCCATAATCTCCCAGATATTCACATAAGCTCCTAAATATTCCATAAGCTTCTAATATTCCCATAAACTCCTACATATTCACATACGCTCCTACAGATTCCCATAAGCTCCAAGATATTGCCATAAGCTCACATATATTGCCATAAGCTACAACATATTCCCATAAGCTCATAGATATTGTAATAAGTATCCAGATATTGTCATAAGCTCCCAGATATTCCCATACGCTCTTATAAATTTCCATAAGCTCATGCATATTCACATAAGTTCCCAGATAACGCAATAATCCCCCAGATATTACCATAATATTCTACATATTTATAAAAGCTCCTTCTATAGCCATTTGCTCCTACAGATTCTAATAAGCTCCAACATATTCCCATAAGCTCCTACATATTCCCATAAGCTTTTGCATATTCACATAAGCTCCCAGTTATTTCCCATAAGCTCCTACATATTCCCATAAGCTCTTTCATAATCCCATCAGCTCCCAGCTATTCCAATAAGCTTTTATATATTTCCATAAACTTATTCCCATAAGCTCCTACATATTCCCATGAGCTCCTACATATTCCCATAAGCTCATACATATCCCATAATCATATTATATTCCCATAAGCTCCCAGAAATCGCCATAAGCTGCCATATATTTCCATAAGCTCCCTCGTATTTAAATAAGATCCCATATATTCCCATTCTTCTCTCTGTCTCTTTCTCTCTCTCTATCTCTCTCTCTCTCTCTCTCTCTCTCTCTCTCTCTCTATCCTTATCTCTCTTTTTCGATAATGAGACAAAGATGTGAATCTACTTATGAATGGCTAGTTGATCATTGTATAGCAGAAAATTGAAACGAAGCTTATAGTCTGTTTCATATAATTGAAAAATTGAAGAAGAAATTACTGATGCGTAAAATTTTGACCCTACGTAGTTAAAATAAACACAAGCCTATAGTCCCATTCGCTAAATACTAAACAGGAGTAGAATCAATTGGCATATATTCCCATAAGCTACCAGATAGTGCCATACGCTCCCAGATATTCACATATAAGCTCCTACATATTCCCATAACTGCTTCTTCTATTCCCATAAGCTCCTACATACTGCCATAAGCTCCTAATATTCATATAAGCTCCTACATATTCCATAAGCTTCTAATATTCCCATAAACTTCTACATATTCGCATTAGTTCCTACATATTCGCATTAGTTCCTACATATTCCCATAAGCTCCAAGTTATTGCCATAAGCTCACAGATATTGCCATAAGCTTCTATATATTTCCATAAGCTCTTGAATATTCCTATATAAGCTCCCAGATATCGCCATAAGCTCCCAAATTTTCCCATTAGCTTCTACATATTCCCATAAGCTCCTTCATATTTCCATAAGCTCCCAGATATTCCCATAAGCTTCTAAATATTTCTATATAAGTACCTTCAATTCCCATAAGCTCCTAGATATTCCCATAAGCTCCAAGGTATTGCCATACGCTCCTTATATTCCCATAAGCTCCTACATATTCCCATAAGCTCCTAGATATTACCATAAGCTCCTAGATATTACCATAATCTCCCAGGTGTTGCCATGAGCTCCTTATATTCCCATAAGCTCCTACATATTCCCATAAGCTCCTACATATTCCCATAAGCTCCTAATATTCCCATAAGCTCCTTCATATTCCCATAAGCTCCTACATATTCTCATAAGCTCCTAGATATTGCCATAAACTCAGATATTCCCATAAGCACCCTCTTATTCCCATACGTTCCCATATATTCCCATTCTATTTCTCTCTCTCTCTTTCTCTCTCTCTGTGTCATATAATGTAAAAATAGAAGTACAATCTACTGATGCGTAAAACTTTGACCCTACGTGGTTGAAAATAAACACAAGCCTATAGTCCCATTCGCTAAATACTAAACATGAGAGAATCAATTGGCATATATTCTCATAAGCTACCAGATAGTGCCATAATCTCCCAGATATTCCCATAAGCTCCTACATATTCCCATAAGCTCCTAATATTCCCATAAGCTCCTTCATATTCCCATAAGCTCCTACATATTCTCATAAGCTCCTAGATATTGCCATAAGCTTAGATATTCCCATAAGCACCCTCTTATTCCCATACGTTCCCATATATTCCCATTCTCTCTCTTTCTCTCTCTATCTTTCTCTCTCTCTGTGTCATATAATGTAAAAATAGAAGTACAATCTACTGATGCGTAAAACTTTGACCCTACGTGGTTGAAAATAAACACAAGCCTATAGCCCCATTCGCTAAATACTAAACATGAGAGAATCAATTGGCATATATTCTCATAAGCTACCAGATAGTGCCATAATCTCCCAGATATTCACATAAGCTCCTACATATTCACATACGCTCCTACAGATTCCCATAAGCTCAAAGATATTGCCATAAGCTCACATATATTTCCATAAGCTACAACATATTCCCATAAGCTCATAGATATTGTAATAAGTTTCCAGATATTGTCATAAGCTCCCAGATATTCCCATACGCTCTTATAAATTTCCATAAGCTCATGCATATTCACATAAGCTCCCAGATAACGCAATAATCCCCCAGATATTACCATAATATTCTACATATTTATAAAAGCTCCTTCTATAGCCATTTGCTCCTACATATTCTAATAAGCTCCAACATATTCCCATAAGCTCCTACATATCCCATAAGCTCCTGCATATTCACATAAGCTCCCAGTTATTTCCATAAGCTCCTACATTTTCCCATAAGCTCCTTCATAATCCCATAAGCTCCCAGCTATTCCCATAAGCTTTTATATATTTCCATAAGCTCCTTATATTCCCATAAGCTCCTACATATTCCCATGAGCTCCTACATATTCCCATAAGCTCCTACATATCCCATCAGCTCCTACATATCCCCATAAGCTCCCAGAAATTGCCATAATCGCCCAGATATGCCCTTAAGTTCCCTCGTATTCCCATAAGTTCCCATATATTCCCATTCTCTCTCTCTCTCTATTTCTTTCTCTCTCTCTCTCTCTCTCTCTTTACTTATCTCTCTTTTTCGATAATTGACAAAGACGTGAATCTACTTATAAATGGCCGTTTTTCATTCTATAGCAGAAAATTGATACGAAGCTTACAGTCTTTTTCATATAATGAAAAATAGGAGTAAATTACGGATGCGTAAAATTTTGACTCTAAGTTATTGAAAATAAACACAAGCGTATAGTCCCATTCGCCAAATACTAAACAGGAGTAGAATCAATTGGCATATATTCTAATAAGCTACCTGATAGTGCCATAAGCTCCCAGATATTCATATAAGCTCCTACATATTCCATAAGCTTCTAATATTCCCATAAACTTCTACATATTCGCATTAGTTCCTACATATTCGCATTAGTTCCTACATATTCCCATAAGCTCCAAGTTATTGCCATAAGCTCACAGATATTGCCATAAGCTCCTACATTTTTCCATAAGCTCCAAGATATTGGCATAAGCTTCCAGATGTTGCCATACGCTCCCAGATATTCCCACAAGCTTCTATATATTTCCATAAGCTCTTGAATATTCCTATAAGCTCCCAGATATCGCCATAAGCTCCCAAATTTTCCCATTAGCTTCTACATATTCCCATAAGCTCCTTCATATTTCCATAAGCTCCCAGATATTCCCATAAGCTTCTAAATATTTCTATAAGTACCTTCAATTCCCATAAGCTCCTAGATATTCCCATAAGCTCCCAGGTATTGCCATACGCTCCTTATATTCCCATAAGCTCCTACATATTCCCATAAGCTCCTAGATATTACCATAAGCTCCTAGATATTACCATAATCTCCCAGGTGTTGCCATGAGCTCCTTATATTCCCATAAGCTCCTACATATTCCCATAAGCTCCTACATATTCCCATAAGCTCCTAATATTCCCATAAGCTCCTTCATATTCCCATAAGCTCCTACATATTCTCATAAGCTCCTAGATATTGCCATAAGCTCAGATATTCCCATAAGCACCCTCTTATTCCCATACGTTCCCATATATTCCCATTCTCTCTCTTTCTCTCTCTATCTTTCTCTCTCTCTGTGTCATATAATGTAAAAATAGAAGTACAATCTACTGATGCGTAAAACTTTGACCCTACGTGGTTGAAAATAAACACAAGCCTATAGTCCCATTCGCTAAATACTAAACATGAGAGAATCAATTGGCATATATTCTCATAAGCTACCAGATAGTGCCATAATCTCCCAGATATTCACATAAGCTCCTACATATTCACATACGCTCCTACAGATTCCCATAAGCTCAAAGATATTGCCATAAGCTCACATATATTGCCATAAGCTACAACATATTCCCATAAGCTCATAGATATTGTAATAAGTATCCAGATATTGTCATAAGCTCCCAGATATTCCCATACGCTCTTATAAATTTCCATAAGCTCATGCATATTCACATAAGTTCCCAGATAACGCAATAATCCCCCAGATATTACCATAATATTCTACATATTTATAAAAGCTCCTTCTATAGCCATTTGCTCCTACAGATTCTAATAAGCTCCAACATATTCCCATAAGCTTCTACATATTCCCATTAGCTTTTGCATATTCACATAAGGTCCCAGTTATTCCCATAAGCTCCTACATATTCCCATAAGCTCTTTCATAATCCCATCAGCTCCAAGCTATTCCAATAAGATTTTATATATTTCCATAAACTTCTTATATTCCCATAAGCTCCTACATATTCCCATAAGCTCTTACATATCCCCATAAGCTCCCAGAAATCGCCATAAGCTGCCATATATTCCCATAAGCTCCCTCGTATTTAAATAAGATCCCATTTATTCCCATTTTTTCTCTGTCTCTTTCTCTCTCTCTATCTCTGTCTCTCTCTCTCTCTCTCTCTCTGTCTCTCTCTATCCTTATCTCTCTTTTTCGATAATGAGACAAAGATGTGAATCTACTTATAAATCGCAGTTGACCATTGTATAGCAGAAAATTGATACAAAGCTTATAGTCTGTTTCATAAATTGAAAAATAGGAGAAGAAATTACTGATGCGTAAAATTTTGACTACGTAGTTAAAAATAAACACAAGCCTAAAGTCCCATTCGCCAAATACTAAACAGGAGTAGAATCAATTGGCATATATTTCCATAAGCTACCAGATAGTGTCATACGCTCCCAGATATTCCCATAAGCTCCTACATATTTATAACTGCTTCTTCTATTCCCATAAGCTCCTACATACTCCCATAAGCTCCTAATTATACCATAAGCTCCTACATATTCCATAAGCTTCTAATATTCCCATAAACTTCTACATATTCGCATTAGTTCCTACATATTCGCATTAGTTCCTACATATTCCCATAAGCTCCAAGTTATTGCCATAAGCTCACAGATATTGCCATAAGCTTCTATATATTTCCATAAGCTCTTGAATATTCCTATAAGCTCCCAGATATCGCCATAAGCTCCCAAATTTTCCCATTAGCTTCTACATATTCCCATAAGCTCCTTCATATTTCCATAAGCTCCCAGATATTCCCATAAGCTTCTAAATATTTCTATAAGTACCTTCAATTCCCATAAGCTCCTAGATATTCCCATAAGCTCCAAGGTATTGCCATACGCTCCTTATATTCCCATAAGCTCCTACATATTCCCATAAGCTCCTAGATATTACCATAAGCTCCTAGATATTACCATAATCTCCCAGGTGTTGCCATGAGCTCCTTATATTCCCATAAGCTCCTACATATTCCCATAAGCTCCTACATATTCCCATAAGCTCCTAATATTCCCATAAGCTCCTTCATATTCCCATAAGCTCCTACATATTCTCATAAGCTCCTAGATATTGCCATAAGCTTAGATATTCCCATAAGCACCCTCTTATTCCCATACGTTCCCATATATTCCCATTCTCTCTCTTTCTCTCTCTATCTTTCTCTCTCTCTGTGTCATATAATGTAAAAATAGAAGTACAATCTACTGATGCGTAAAACTTTGACCCTACGTGGTTGAAAATAAACACAAGCCTATAGTCCCATTCGCTAAATACTAAACATGAGAGAATCAATTGGCATATATTCTCATAAGCTACCAGATAGTGCCATAATCTCCCAGATATTCCCATAAGCTCCTACATATTCCCATAAGCTCCTAATATTCCCATAAGCTCCTTCATATTCCCATAAGCTCCTACATATTCTCATAAGCTCCTAGATATTGCCATAAGCTTAGATATTCCCATAAGCACCCTCTTATTCCCATACGTTCCCATATATTCCCATTCTCTCTCTTTCTCTCTCTATCTTTCTCTCTCTCTGTGTCATATAATGTAAAAATAGAAGTACAATCTACTGATGCGTAAAACTTTGACCCTACGTGGTTGAAAATAAACACAAGCCTATAGCCCCATTCGCTAAATACTAAACATGAGAGAATCAATTGGCATATATTCTCATAAGCTACCAGATAGTGCCATAATCTCCCAGATATTCACATAAGCTCCTACCATATTCACATACGCTCCTACAGATTCCCATAAGCTCAAAGATATTGCCATAAGCTCACATATATTTCCATAAGCTACAACATATTCCCATAAGCTCATAGATATTGTAATAAGTTTCCAGATATTGTCATAAGCTCCCAGATATTCCCATACGCTCTTATAAATTTCCATAAGCTCATGCATATTCACATAAGTTCCCAGATAACGCAATAATCCCCCCAGATATTACCATAATATTCTACATATTTATAAAAGCTCCTTCTATAGCCATTTGCTCCTACATATTCTAATAAGCTCCAACATATTCCCATAAGCTCCTACATATCCCATAAGCTCCTGCATATTCACATAAGCTCCCAGTTATTTCCATAAGCTCCTACATTTTCCCATAAGCTCCTTCATAATCCCATAAGCTCCCAGCTATTCCCATAAGCTTTTATATATTTCCATAAGCTCCTTATATTCCCATAAGCTCCTACATATTCCCATGAGCTCCTACATATTCCCATAAGCTCATACATATCCCATAATCCTACATATTCCCATAAGCTCCCAGAAATTGCCATAATCGCCCAGATATTCCCATAAGTTCTTTCGTATTCCCATAAGTTCCCATATATTCCCATTCTCTCTCTCTCTCTATCTTTCTCTCTCTCTCTCTCTCTCTCTCTTTACTTATCTCTCTTTTTCGATAATTGACAAAGACGTGAATCTACTTATAAATGGCCGTTTATCATTCTATAGCAGAAAATTGATACGAAGCTTACAGTCTTTTTCATATATTGAAAAATAGTAGTAAATTTACGGATGCGTAAAATTTTGACTCTAAGTGGTTGAAAATAAACACAAGACTATAGTCCCATTCGCCAAATACTAAACAGGAGTAGAATCAATTGGCATATATTCTCATAAGCTACCAGATAGTGCCATAAGCTCCCAGATATTCATATAAGCTCCTACATATTCCATAAGCTTCTAATATTCCCATAAACTTCTACATATTAGTTCCTACATATTCGCATTAGTTCCTACATATTCCCATAAGCTCCAAGTTATTGCCATAAGCTCACAGATATTGCCATAAGCTCCTACATTTTTTCCATAAGCTCCAAGATATTGTCATAAGCTTCCAGATGTTGCCATAAGCTCCCAGATATTCCCATAAGCTTCTATATATTTCCATAAGCTCTTGAATATTCCCATAAGCTCCCAGATATCGCCATAAGCTCCCAGATATTCCCATTAGCTTCTACATATTCCCATAAGCTCCTTCATATTTCCATAAGCTCCCAGATATTCCCATAAGCTTCTAAATATTTCTATAAGTACCTTCAATTCCCATAAGCTCCTAGATATTCCCATAAGCTCCCAGGTATTGCCATACGCTCCTTATATTCCCATAAGCTCCTACATATTCCCATAAGCTCCTAGATATTACCATAAGCTCCTAGATATTACCATAATCTCCCAGGTGTTGCCATGAGCTCCTTATATTCCCATAAGCTCCTACATATTCCCATAAGCTCCTACATATTCCCATAAGCTCCTAATATTCCCATAAGCTCCTTCATATTCCCATAAGCTCCTACATATTCTCATAAGCTCCTAGATATTGCCATAAGCTCAGATATTCCCTAAGCACCCTCTCTATTCCCATACGTTCCTCATATATTCCCCATTCTCTCTCTTTCTCTCTCTATCTTTCTCTCTCTAGTCTGTGTCATATAATGTAAAAATAGAAGTACAATCTACTGATGCGTAAAACTTTGACCCTACGTGGTTGAAAATAAACACAAGCCTATAGTCCCATTCGCTAAATACTAAACATGAGAGAATCAATTGGCATATATTCTCATAAGCTACCAGATAGTGCCATAATCTCCCAGATATTCACATAAGCTCCTAAATATTCCATAAGCTTCCTACATATTCCCATAAGCTCCTACATATTCACCATAAGCTCACTCCAAGATATTTCCATAAGCTACAACATATTCCCATAAGCTCATAGATATATGTAATAAGTTCCAGATATTGTCATAAGCTCCCAGATATTCCCATACGCTCTTATAAATTTCCATAAGCTCATGCATATTCACATAAGCTCCCAGATAACGCAATAATCCCCCAGATATTACCATAATATTCTACATATTTATAAAAGCTCCTTCTATAGCCATTTGCTCCTACACTGATTCTAATAAGCCTATAGTCCAACATATTCCCATAAGCTCCACATATCGCCAAAGCTCCAGATATTCCCATAAGCTCCCAGGTATTGCCATACGCTCCTTATTTCCCATAAGCTCCTACATATTCCCATAAGCTCCTAGATATTTCCATAAGCTCCTAGCTATTACCATAAGCTCCTAGATATTACCATAATCTCCCAGGTGTTGCCATGAGCTCCTTATATTCCCATAAGCTCCTACATATTCCCATAAGCTCCTACATATTCCCATAAGCTCCTAATATTCCCATAAGTTCCTTCATATTCCCATAAGCTCCTACAAATTCTCATAAGCTCCTAGATATTGCCATAAACTCAGATATTCCCATAAGCACCCTCTTATTCCCATACGTTCCCATATCTTCCCATCTCTATTTCTCTCTCTCTCTTCTCTCTCTCTCTCTTTCCTTATCTCTCTTTTTCGATAATTGACAAAGACGTAAATCTACTTATAATGGCTATTTATCATTGTAAAGCAAAAACTTGAAACGAAGCTTACAATCTACATATAATGAAAAATGAAGTAAAACTACTTGCGTAAAATTTTGACCCTACGTGGTTGAAAATAAACACAAGCCTATAGTCCCATTCGCTAAATACTAAACATGAGAGAATCAATTGGCATATATTCTCATAAACTACCAGATAGTGCCATAATCTCCCAGATATTCACATAAGCTCCTAAATATTCCATAAGCTTCTAATATTCCCATAAACTCCTACATATTCACATACGCTCCTACAGATTCCCATAAGCTCCAAGATATTGCCATAAGCTCATATATTGCCATAAGCTACAACATATTCCCATAAGCTCATAGATATTGTAATAAGTATCCAGATATTGTCATAAGCTCCCAGATATTCCCATACGCTCTTATAAATTTCCATAAGCTCATGCATATTCACATAAGTTCCCAGATAACGCAATAATCCCCCAGATATTACCATAATATTCTACATATTTATAAAAGCTCCTTCTATAGCCATTTGCTCCTACAGATTCTAATAAGCTCCAACATATTCCCATAAGCTCCTACATATCCCATAAGCTCCTGCATATTCACATAAGCTCCCAGTTATTTCCATAAGCTCCTACATTTTCCCATAAGCTCCTTCATAATCCCATAAGCTCCCAGCTATTCCCATAAGCTTTTATATATTTCCATAAGCTCCTTATATTCCCATAAGCTCCTACATATTCCCATGAGCTCCTACATATTCCCATAAGCTCATACATATCCCATAATCATATTATATTCCCATAAGCTCCCAGAAATTGCCATAAGCTCCCAGATATTTCCTTAAGCTCTTTCGTATTCCCATAAGTTCCCATATATTCCCATTCTCTCTCTCTTTCTCTCTTTCTCTACCTCTCTCTCTCTCTCTCTCTCTCTCTCTCTCTCTTTCCTTATCTCTCTTTTTCGATAATTGACAAAGACGTAAATCTACTTATGAATGGCTATTTATCATTGTAAAGCAAAAACTTGAAACGAAGCTTATAATCTGTTTCATATAATGTAAAAATTGAAGTAGAAACTACTGATGCGTAAAATTTTGACCCTACGTGGTTGAAAATAAACACAAGACTATAGTCCCATTCGCTAAATACTAAAGAGTAGAATCATTTGGCATATATTCCCATAAACTACCAAATAGTGCCATAATCTTCCACATATTCACATATAAGCTCCTACATATTCCCATAAGCTCCAAGATATTGCCATATGCTCACTGATATTGCCATAGGCTCCTACATATTCATATAAGCACATAGATATTGTAATAAGCGTTCAAATATTGTCATAAGCTCCCAGATATTCCCATAAGCTCCTATAAATTTTCATAAGCTCCTGCATATTCCCATAAGCTCCAAGATAACGTCATAAGCTCCCAGATATTCCCATAAGATCCTACATATTTATATAAGCTCCCAGATATAGCCATATGCTCCCAGATATAGCCATAAGCTCCCAGATATTCCCATTAGCTCCTTCATATTCCCATAAGCTTTTATATATTTCCATAAGCTCCTTATATTCCCATAAGCTCCTGCATATTCCCATGAGCTCCTACATATTCCCATACGCTCATACATATCCCATAATCATATTATATTCCCATAAGCTCCCAGAAATTGCCATAAGCTCCCAGATATTTCCTTAAGCTCTTTCGTATTCCCATAAGTTCCCATATATTCCCATTCTCTCTCTCTATCTCTCTTTCTCTACCTCTCTCTCTCTCTCTCTCTCTCTCTCTCTCTCTCTCTCTCTTTCCTTATCTCTCTTTTTCGATAATTGACAAAGACGTAAATCTACTTATGAATGGCTATTGATCATTGTAAAGCAAAAAATTGAAACGAAGCTTATAGTCTGTTTCATATAATGTAAAAATTGAAGTAGAAACTACTGATGCGTAAAATTTTGACCCTACGTGGTTGAAAATAAACACAAGCTTATAGTCCCATTCGCTAAATACTAAAAAGTAGAATCAATTGGCATATATTCCCATAAGCTACCAGATAGTGCCATAATCTCCCAGATATTCACATAAGCTCCTAAATATTCCATAAGCTTCTAATATTCCCATAAACTCCTACATATTCCCATAAGCTCCTACATTATTTCCAAAAGCTCCTACATATTCCCATACGATCCTAATTATCCCATACGCTCCTACATATTTCCATAAGCTCCTTATATTCACATAAGCTCCTACATATTCCCATAAGCTCGTACATATTCCCATAGGCTCCTAGATATTGCCATAAGCTGACAGATTTTCCCATAAAAACCCTCATTTTCCCATAAGTTCCCATATATTCCCATTCTCTTTCTCTCTTTCTCTCACTCACTCTCTCTGTCTCTCTCTCTCTCTCTCTCTCTCTTTCATTATATATCTTATTTTGATAATTGACATTGACGTGAATCTACTTATAAATGGCAGTTTATCATTGTATAGCAGAAAATTGAAACGAATCTTATAGTCTGTTTCATATAATGTACAAAATAGAAGTAGAATCTACTGATGCGTAAAATTTTGACCCTACGTGGTTGAATAAAAAACACAAGCCTATAGTCCCATTCACTAAATACTAAACAAAAGAGAATCAATTGGCATATATTCCCATAAGCTACCAGATAGCGCCAAAATCTCCCAGATATTCCCATAAGCTCCCAGGTATTGCCATACGCTCCTTATATTCCCATAAGCTCCTACATATTCCCATAAGCTCCTAGATATTTCCATAAGCTCCTAGATATTACCATAAGCTCCTAGATATTACCATAATCTCCCAGGTGTTGCCATGAGCTCCTTATATTCCCATAAGCTCCTACATATTCCCATAAGCTCCTACATATTCCCATAAGCTCCTAATATTCCCATAAGTTCCTACATATTCTCATAAGCTCCTAGATATTGCCATAAACTCAGATATTCCCATAAGCACCCTCTTATTCCCATACGTTCCCATATATTCCCATTCTATTTCTCTCTCTCTCTTTCTCTCTCTCTGTGTCATATAATGTAAAAATAGAAGTACAATCTACTGATGCGTAAAACTTTGACCCTACGTGGTTGAAAATAAACACAAGCCTATAGTCCCATTCGCTAAATACTAAACATGAGAGAATCAATTGGCATATATTCTCATAAGCTACCAGATAGTGCCATAATCTCCCAGATATTCACATAAGCTCCTAAATATTCCATAAGCTTCTAATATTCCCATAAACTCCTACATATTCACATACGCTCCTACAGATTCCCATAAGCTCCAAGATATTGCCATAAGCTCACATATATTGCCATAAGCTACAACATATTCCCATAAGCTCATAGATATTGTAATAAGTATCCAGATATTGTCATAAGCTCCCAGATATTCCCATACGCTCTTATAAATTTCCATAAGCTCATGCATATTCACATAAGTTCCCAGATAACGCAATAATCCTCCAGATATTACCATAATATTCTACATATTTATAAAAGCTCCTTCTATAGCCATTTGCTCCTACATATTCTAATAAGCTCCAACATATTCCCATAAGCTCCTACATATCCCATAAGCTCCTGCATATTCACATAAGCTCCCAGTTATTTCCATAAGCTCCTACATTTTCCCATAAGCTCCTTCATAATCCCATAAGCTCCCAGCTATTCCCATAAGCTTTTATATATTTCCATAAGCTCCTTATATTCCCATAAGCTCCTACATATTCCCATGAGCTCCTACATATTCCCATAAGCTCATACATATCCCATAATCATATTATATTCCCATAAGCTCCCAGAAATTGCCATAAGCTCCCAGATATTTCCTTAAGCTCTTTCGTATTCCCATAAGTTCCCATATATTCCCATTCTCTCTCTCTTTCTCTCTTTCTCTACCTCTCTCTCTCTCTCTCTCTCTCTCTCTCTCTTTCCTTATCTCTCTTTTTCGATAATTGACAAAGACGTAAATCTACTTATGAATGGCTATTTATCATTGTAAAGCAAAAACTTGAAACGAAGCTTATAATCTGTTTCATATAATGTAAAAATTGAAGTAGAAACTACTGATGCGTAAAATTTTGACCCTACGTGGTTGAAAATAAACACAAGACTATAGTCCCATTCGCTAAATACTAAAGAGTAGAATCATTTGGCATATATTCCCATAAACTACCAAATAGTGCCATAATCTTCCACATATTCACATATAAGCTCCTACATATTCCCATAAGCTCCAAGATATTGCCATATGCTCACTGATATTGCCATAGGCTCCTACATATTCATATAAGCACATAGATATTGTAATAAGCGTTCAAATATTGTCATAAGCTCCCAGATATTCCCATAAGCTCCTATAAATTTTCATAAGCTCCTGCATATTCCCATAAGCTCCAAGATAACGTCATAAGCTCCCAGATATTCCCATAAGATCCTACATATTTATATAAGCTCCCAGATATAGCCATATGCTCCCAGATATAGCCATAAGCTCCCAGATATTCCCATTAGCTCCTTCATATTCCCATAAGCTTTTATATATTTCCATAAGCTCCTTATATTCCCATAAGCTCCTGCATATTCCCATGAGCTCCTACATATTCCCATAAGCTCATACATATCCCATAATCATATTATATTCCCATAAGCTCCCAGAAATTGCCATAAGCTCCCAGATATTTCCTTAAGCTCTTTCGTATTCCCATAAGTTCCCATATATTCCCATTCTCTCTCTCTATCTCTTTCTTCTCTCCTCTCTCTCTCTCTCTCTCTCTCTCTCTCTCTCTCTCTCTCTTTCCTTATCTCTCTTTTTCGATAATTGACAAAGACGTAAATCTACTTATGAATGGCTATTGATCATTGTAAAGCAAAAAATTGAAACGAAGCTTATAGTCTGTTTCATATAATGTAAAAATTGAAGTAGAAACTACTGATGCGTAAAATTTTGACCCTACGTGGTTGAAAATAAACACAAGCTTATAGTCCCATTCGCTAAATACTAAAAAGTAGAATCAATTGGCATATATTCCCATAAGCTACCAGATAGTGCCATAATCTCCCAGATATTCACATAAGCTCCTAAATATTCCATAAGCTTCTAATATTCCCATAAACTCCTACATATTCCCATAAGCTCCTACATATTTCCAAAAGCTCCTACATATTCCCATACGATCCTAATTATCCCATACGCTCCTACATATTTCCATAAGCTCCTTATATTCACATAAGCTCCTACATATTCCCATAAGCTCGTACATATTCCCATAGGCTCCTAGATATTGCCATAAGCTGACAGATTTTCCCATAAAAACCCTCATTTTCCCATAAGTTCCCATATATTCCCATTCTCTTTCTCTCTTTCTCTCACTCACTCTCTCTGTCTCTCTCTCTCTCTCTCTCTCTCTTTCATTATATATCTTATTTTGATAATTGACATTGACGTGAATCTACTTATAAATGGCAGTTTATCATTGTATAGCAGAAAATTGAAACGAATCTTATAGTCTGTTTCATATAATGTACAAAATAGAAGTAGAATCTACTGATGCGTAAAATTTTGACCCTACGTGGTTGAATAAAAAACACAAGCCTATAGTCCCATTCACTAAATACTAAACAAAAGAGAATCAATTGGCATATATTCCCATAAGCTACCAGATAGCGCCAAAATCTCCCAGATATTCCCATAAGCTCCCAGGTATTGCCATACGCTCCTTATATTCCCATAAGCTCCTACATATTCCCATAAGCTCCTAGATATTTCCATAAGCTCCTAGATATTACCATAAGCTCCTAGATATTACCATAATCTCCCAGGTGTTGCCATGAGCTCCTTATATTCCCATAAGCTCCTACATATTCCCATAAGCTCCTACATATTCCCATAAGCTCCTAATATTCCCATAAGTTCCTTCATATTCCCATAAGCTCCTACATATTCTCATAAGCTCCTAGATATTGCCATAAACTCAGATATTCCCATAAGCACCCTCTTATTCCCATACGTTCCCATATATTCCCATTCTATTTCTCTCTCTCTCTTTCTCTCTCTCTGTGTCATATAATGTAAAAATAGAAGTACAATCTACTGATGCGTAAAACTTTGACCCTACGTGGTTGAAAATAAACACAAGCCTATAGTCCCATTCGCTAAATACTAAACATGAGAGAATCAATTGGCATATATTCTCATAAGCTACCAGATAGTGCCATAATCTCCCAGATATTCACATAAGCTCCTAAATATTCCATAAGCTTCTAATATTCCCATAAACTCCTACATATTCACATACGCTCCTACAGATTCCCATAAGCTCCAAGATATTGCCATAAGCTCACATATATTGCCATAAGCTACAACATATTCCCATAAGCTCATAGATATTGTAATAAGTATCCAGATATTGTCATAAGCTCCCAGATATTCCCATACGCTCTTATAAATTTCCATAAGCTCATGCATATTCACATAAGTTCCCAGATAACGCAATAATCCTCCAGATATTACCATAATATTCTACATATTTATAAAAGCTCCTTCTATAGCCATTTGCTCCTACATATTCTAATAAGCTCCAACATATTCCCATAAGCTCCTACATATCCCATAAGCTCCTGCATATTCACATAAGCTCCCAGTTATTTCCATAAGCTCCTACATTTTCCCATAAGCTCCTTCATAATCCCATAAGCTCCCAGCTATTCCCATAAGCTTTTATATATTTCCATAAGCTCCTTATATTCCCATAAGCTCCTACATATTCCCATGAGCTCCTACATATTCCCATAAGCTCATACATATCCCATAATCATATTATATTCCCATAAGCTCCCAGAAATTGCCATAAGCTCCCAGATATTTCCTTAAGCTCTTTCGTATTCCCATAAGTTCCCATATATTCCCATTCTCTCTCTCTTTCTCTCTTTCTCTACCTCTCTCTCTCTCTCTCTCTCTCTCTCTCTCTTTCCTTATCTCTCTTTTTCGATAATTGACAAAGACGTAAATCTACTTATGAATGGCTATTTATCATTGTAAAGCAAAAACTTGAAACGAAGCTTATAATCTGTTTCATATAATGTAAAAATTGAAGTAGAAACTACTGATGCGTAAAATTTTGACCCTACGTGGTTGAAAATAAACACAAGACTATAGTCCCATTCGCTAAATACTAAAGAGTAGAATCATTTGGCATATATTCCCATAAACTACCAAATAGTGCCATAATCTTCCACATATTCACATATAAGCTCCTACATATTCCCATAAGCTCCAAGATATTGCCATATGCTCACTGATATTGCCATAGGCTCCTACATATTCATATAAGCACATAGATATTGTAATAAGCGTTCAAATATTGTCATAAGCTCCCAGATATTCCCATAAGCTCCTATAAATTTTCATAAGCTCCTGCATATTCCCATAAGCTCCAAGATAACGTCATAAGCTCCCAGATATTCCCATAAGATCCTACATATTTATATAAGCTCCCAGATATAGCCATATGCTCCCAGATATAGCCATAAGCTCCCAGATATTCCCATTAGCTCCTTCATATTCCCATAAGCTTTTATATATTTCCATAAGCTCCTTATATTCCCATAAGCTCCTGCATATTCCCATGAGCTCCTACATATTCCCATACGCTCATACATATCCCATAATCATATTATATTCCCATAAGCTCCCAGAAATTGCCATAAGCTCCCAGATATTTCCTTAAGCTCTTTCGTATTCCCATAAGTTCCCATATATTCCCATTCTCTCTCTCTATCTCTCTTTCTCTACCTCTCTCTCTCTCTCTCTCTCTCTCTCTCTCTCTCTCTCTCTTTCCTTATCTCTCTTTTTCGATAATTGACAAAGACGTAAATCTACTTATGAATGGCTATTGATCATTGTAAAGCAAAAAATTGAAACGAAGCTTATAGTCTGTTTCATATAATGTAAAAATTGAAGTAGAAACTACTGATGCGTAAAATTTTGACCCTACGTGGTTGAAAATAAACACAAGCTTATAGTCCCATTCGCTAAATACTAAAAAGTAGAATCAATTGGCATATATTCCCATAAGCTACCAGATAGTGCCATAATCTCCCAGATATTCACATAAGCTCCTAAATATTCCATAAGCTTCTAATATTCCCATAAACTCCTACATATTCCCATAAGCTCCTACATATTTCCAAAAGCTCCTACATATTCCCATACTATCCTAATTATCCCATACGCTCCTACATATTTCCATAAGCTCCTTATATTCACATAAGCTCCTACATATTCCCATAAGCTCGTACATATTCCCATAGGCTCCTAGATATTGCCATAAGCTGACAGATTTTCCCATAAAAACCCTCATTTTCCCATAAGTTCCCATATATTCCCATTCTCTTTCTCTCTTTCTCTCACTCACTCTCTCTGTCTCTCTCTCTCTCTCTCTCTCTCTTTCATTATATATCTTATTTTGATAATTGACATTGACGTGAATCTACTTATAAATGGCAGTTTATCATTGTATAGCAGAAAATTGAAACGAATCTTATAGTCTGTTTCATATAATGTACAAAATAGAAGTAGAATCTACTGATGCGTAAAATTTTGCCCCTACGTGGTTGAATAAAAAACACAAGCCTATAGTCCCATTCACTAAATACTAAACAAAAGAGAATCAATTGGCATATATTCCCATAAGCTACCAGATAGCGCCAAAATCTCCCAGATATTCACATAAGCTCCTAAATATTCCATAAGCTCCTAATATTTCCATAAGCTCCTACATATTTCCATAAGCTCCTTTACAATCCCATAAGCTCCCAGCTATTCCCGTAAGCTTTTACTTATTTCCAAAAGCTCCTTATATTCCCATAAGCTCCTACATATTCCCATGAGCTCCTACATATTTCCATAAGCTTCTACATATCCAACAATCTCCTAATATTCCCATAATCTCATAATATTCCCATAAGCTCCTACATATTCCCATAAGCTCCTACATATCCACATAAGCTCCCAGAAATTGCCATAATCGCCCAGATATTCCCATAAGTTCCCTCGTATTCCCATAAGTTCCCATATATTCCCATTCTCTCTCTCTCTCTATCTTTCTCTCTCTCTCTCTTTCTCTTTACTTATCTCTCTTTTTCGATAATTGACAAAGACGTGAATCTACTTATAAATGGCCGTTTATCATTCTATAGCAGAAAATTGATACGAAGCTTACAGTCTTTTTCATATATTGAAAAATAGGAGTAAATTTACGGATGCGTAAAATTTTGACTCTAAGTTATTGAAAATAAACACAAGCATATAGTCCCATTCGCCAAATACTAAACAGGGGTAGAATCAATCGGCATATATTCTAATAAGCTACCTGATAGTGCCATAAGCTCCCAGATATTCATATAAGCTCCTAGGTATTGCCATACGCTCCTTATATTCCCATAAGCTCCTACATATTCCCATAAGCTCCTAGATATTCCCATAAGCTCCTAGATATTACCATAAGCTCACAGATATTACCATAATCTCCCAGGTGTTGCCATGAGCTCCTTATATTCCCATAAGCTCCTACATATTCCCATAAGCTCCTACATATTCCCATAAGCTCCTAATATTCCCATAAGTCCTCCCATAAGCTCCTACATATTCTCATAAGCTCCTAGATATTGCCATAAACTCAGATATTCCCATAAGCACCCTCTTATTCCCATACGTTCCCATATATTCCCATTCTATTTCTCTCTCTCTCTTTCTCTCTCTCTGTGTCATATAATGTAAAAATAGAAGTACAATCTACTGATGCGTAAAACTTTGACCCTACGTGGTTGAAAATAAACACAAGCCTATAGTCCCATTCGCTAAATACTAAACATGAGAGAATCAATTGGCATATATTCTCATAAGCTACCAGATAGTGCCATAATCTCCCAGATATTCACATAAGCTCCTAAATATTCCATAAGCTTCTAATATTCCCATAAACTCCTACATATTCACATACGCTCCTACAGATTCCCATAAGCTCCAAGATATTGCCATAAGCTCACATATATTGCCATAAGCTACAACATATTCCCATAAGCTCATAGATATTGTAATAAGTATCCAGATATTGTCATAAGCTCCCAGATATTCCCATACGCTCTTATAAATTTCCATAAGCTCATGCATATTCACATAAGTTCCCAGATAACGCAATAATCCCCCAGATATTACCATAATATTCTACATATTTATAAAAGCTCCTTCTATAGCCATTTGCTCCTACATATTCTAATAAGCTCCAACATATTCCCATAAGCTCCTACATATCCCATAAGCTCCTGCATATTCACATAAGCTCCCAGTTATTTCCATAAGCTCCTACATTTTCCCATAAGCTCCTTCATAATCCCATAAGCTCCCAGCTATTCCCATAAGCTTTTATATATTTCCATAAGCTCCTTATATTCCCATAAGCTCCTACATATTCCCATGAGCTCCTACATATTCCCATAAGCTCATACATATCCCATAATCATATTATATTCCCATAAGCTCCCAGAAATTGCCATAAGCTCCCAGATATTTCCTTAAGCTCTTTCGTATTCCCATAAGTTCCCATATATTCCCATTCTCTCTCTCTTTCTCTCTTTCTCTACCTCTCTCTCTCTCTCTCTCTCTCTCTCTCTCTCTTTCCTTATCTCTCTTTTTCGATAATTGACAAAGACGTAAATCTACTTATGAATGGCTATTTATCATTGTAAAGCAAAAACTTGAAACGAAGCTTATAATCTGTTTCATATAATGTAAAAATTGAAGTAGAAACTACTGATGCGTAAAATTTTGACCCTACGTGGTTGAAAATAAACACAAGACTATAGTCCCATTCGCTAAATACTAAAGAGTAGAATCATTTGGCATATATTCCCATAAACTACCAAATAGTGCCATAATCTTCCACATATTCACATATAAGCTCCTACATATTCCCATAAGCTCCAAGATATTGCCATATGCTCACTGATATTGCCATAGGCTCCTACATATTCATATAAGCACATAGATATTGTAATAAGCGTTCAAATATTGTCATAAGCTCCCAGATATTCCCATAAGCTCCTATAAATTTTCATAAGCTCCTGCATATTCCCATAAGCTCCAAGATAACGTCATAAGCTCCCAGATATTCCCATAAGATCCTACATATTTATATAAGCTCCCAGATATAGCCATATGCTCCCAGATATAGCCATAAGCTCCCAGATATTCCCATTAGCTCCTTCATATTCCCATAAGCTTTTATATATTTCCATAAGCTCCTTATATTCCCATAAGCTCCTGCATATTCCCATGAGCTCCTACATATTCCCATACGCTCATACATATCCCATAATCATATTATATTCCCATAAGCTCCCAGAAATTGCCATAAGCTCCCAGATATTTCCTTAAGCTCTTTCGTATTCCCATAAGTTCCCATATATTCCCATTCTCTCTCTCTATCTCTCTTTCTCTACCTCTCTCTCTCTCTCTCTCTCTCTCTCTCTCTCTCTCTCTCTCTTTCCTTATCTCTCTTTTTCGATAATTGACAAAGACGTAAATCTACTTATGAATGGCTATTGATCATTGTAAAGCAAAAAATTGAAACGAAGCTTATAGTCTGTTTCATATAATGTAAAAATTGAAGTAGAAACTACTGATGCGTAAAATTTTGACCCTACGTGGTTGAAAATAAACACAAGCTTATAGTCCCATTCGCTAAATACTAAAAAGTAGAATCAATTGGCATATATTCCCATAAGCTACCAGATAGTGCCATAATCTCCCAGATATTCACATAAGCTCCTAAATATTCCATAAGCTTCTAATATTCCCATAAACTCCTACATATTCCCATAAGCTCCTACATATTTCCAAAAGCTCCTACATATTCCCATACGATCCTAATTATCCCATACGCTCCTACATATTTCCATAAGCTCCTTATATTCACATAAGCTCCTACATATTCCCATAAGCTCGTACATATTCCCATAGGCTCCTAGATATTGCCATAAGCTGACAGATTTTCCCATAAAAACCCTCATTTTCCCATAAGTTCCCATATATTCCCATTCTCTTTCTCTCTTTCTCTCACTCACTCTCTCTGTCTCTCTCTCTCTCTCTCTCTCTCTCTTTCATTATATATCTTATTTTGATAATTGACATTGACGTGAATCTACTTATAAATGGCAGTTTATCATTGTATAGCAGAAAATTGAAACGAATCTTATAGTCTGTTTCATATAATGTACAAAATAGAAGTAGAATCTACTGATGCGTAAAATTTTGACCCTACGTGGTTGAATAAAAAACACAAGCCTATAGTCCCATTCACTAAATACTAAACAAAAGAGAATCAATTGGCATATATTCCCATAAGCTACCAGATAGCGCCAAAATCTCCCAGATATTCACATAAGCTCCTAAATATTCCATAAGCTCCTAATATTTCCATAAGCTCCTACATATTCCCATAAGCTCCTTTACAATCCCATAAGCTCCCAGCTATTCCCGTAAGCTTTTACTTATTTCCAAAAGCTCCTTATATTCCCATAAGCTCCTACATACTCCCATGAGCTCCTACATATTTCCATAAGCTTCTACATATCCCACAATCTCCTAATATTCCCATAAGCTCCTACATATTCCCATAAGCTCCTACATATCCACATAAGCTCCCAGAAATTGCCATAATCGCCCAGATATTCCCATAAGTTCCCTCGTATTCCCATAAGTTCCCATATATTCCCATTCTCTCTCTCTCTCTATCTTTCTCTCTCTCTCTCTCTTTCTCTTTACTTATCTCTCTTTTTCGATAATTGACAAAGACGTGAATCTACTTATAAATGGCCGTTTATCATTCTATAGCAGAAGATTGATACGAAGCTTACAGTCTTTTTCATATATTGAAAAATAGGAGTAAATTTACGGATGCGTAAATTTTGACTCTTAAGTTATTGAAAATAAACACAAGCATATAGTCCCATTCGCCAAATACTAAACAGGGGTAGAATCAATTGGCATATATTCTAATAAGCTACCTGATATTGCCATAAGCTCCCAGATATTCATATAAGCTCCTACATATTCCATAAGCTTCTAATATTCCCATAAACTTCTACATATTCGCATTAGTTCCTACATATTCCCATAAGCTCCAAGTTATTGCCATAAGCTCACAGATATTGCCATAAGCTCCTACATGTTTCCATAAGCTCCAAGATATTGTCATAAGCTTCCAGATGTTGCCATACGCTCCCAGATATTCCCATAAGCTTCTATATATTTCCATAAGCTCTTGAATATTCCTATCAGCTCCCAGATATCGCCATAAGCTCCCAAATTTTCCCATCAGCTTCTACATATTCCCATAAGCTCCTTCATATTTCCATAAGCTCCCAGATATTCCCATAAGCTTCTAAATATTTCTATAAGTACCTTCAATTCCCATAAGCTCCTAGATATTCCCATAAGCTCCCAGGTATTGCCATACGCTCCTTATATTCCCATAAGCTCCTACATATTCCCATAAGCTCCTAGATATTTCCATAAGCTCCTAGATATTACCATAAGCTCCTAGATATTACCATAATCTCCCAGGTGTTGCCATGAGCTCCTTATATTCCCATAAGCTCCTACATATTCCCATAAGCTCCTACATATTCCCATAAGCTCCTAATATTCCCATAAGTTCCTTCATATTCCCATAAGCTCCTACATATTCTCATAAGCTCCTAGATATTGCCATAAACTCAGATATTCCCATAAGCACCCTCTTATTCCCATACGTTCCCATATATTCCCATTCTATTTCTCTCTCTCTCTTTCTCTCTCTCTGTGTCATATAATGTAAAAATAGAAGTACAATCTACTGATGCGTAAAACTTTGACCCTACGTGGTTGAAAATAAACACAAGCCTATAGTCCCATTCGCTAAATACTAAACATGAGAGAATCAATTGGCATATATTCTCATAAGCTACCAGATAGTGCCATAATCTCCCAGATATTCACATAAGCTCCTAAATATTCCATAAGCTTCTAATATTCCCATAAACTCCTACATATTCACATACGCTCCTACAGATTCCCATAAGCTCCAAGATATTGCCATAAGCTCACATATATTGCCATAAGCTACAACATATTCCCATAAGCTCATAGATATTGTAATAAGTATCCAGATATTGTCATAAGCTCCCAGATATTCCCATACGCTCTTATAAATTTCCATAAGCTCATGCATATTCACATAAGTTCCCAGATAACGCAATAATCCCCCAGATATTACCATAATATTCTACATATTTATAAAAGCTCCTTCTATAGCCATTTGCTCCTACAGATTCTAATAAGCTCCAACATATTCCCATAAGCTCCTACATATCCCATAAGCTCCTGCATATTCACATAAGCTCCCAGTTATTTCCATAAGCTCCTACATTTTCCCATAAGCTCCTTCATAATCCCATAAGCTCCCAGCTATTCCCATAAGCTTTTATATATTTCCATAAGCTCCTTATATTCCCATAAGCTCCTACATATTCCCATGAGCTCCTACATATTCCCATAAGCTCATACATATCCCATAATCATATTATATTCCCATAAGCTCCCAGAAATTGCCATAAGCTCCCAGATATTTCCTTAAGCTCTTTCGTATTCCCATAAGTTCCCATATATTCCCATTCTCTCTCTCTTTCTCTCTTTCTCTACCTCTCTCTCTCTCTCTCTCTCTCTCTCTTTCCTTATCTCTCTTTTTCGATAATTGACAAAGACGTAAATCTACTTATGAATGGCTATTGATCATTGTAAAGCAAAAAAATTGAAACGAAGCTTATAGTCTGTTTCATATAATGTAAAAATTGAAGTAGAAACTACTTATGCGTAAAATTTTGACCCTACGTGGTTGAAAATAAACAGAAGCCTATAGTCCCATTCGCTAAATACTAAAGAGTAGAATCAATTGGCATATATTCCCATAAGCTTCCAAATAGTGCCATAATCTTCCAGATATTCACATATAAGCTCCTACATATTCCCATAAGCTCCAAGATATTGCCATATGCTCACTGATATTGCCATAGGCTCCTACATATTCATATAAGCACATAGATATTGTAATAAGCGTTCAAATATTGTCATAAGCTCCCAGATATTCCCAGAAGCTCCTATAAATTTTCATAAGCTCCTGCATATTCCCATAAGCTCCAAGATAACGTCATAAGCTCCCAGATATTCCCATAAGATCCTACATATTTATATAAGCTCTCAGATATAGCCATATGCTCCCAGATATAGCTATAAGCTCCCAGATATTCCCATTAGCTGCTTCATATTTCCATAAGCTCCCAGATATTCCCATAAGTTCCTACATTTTTTTATAAGCTCCTTCTATTCCCATAAGCTTCTACATATTCCCATAAGCTCCACGAGTGACGCACCATCATTTTCAATCCAGTCGATCGAAGAACAACATCATCATATTCGTATAAACGCTTTATCAACAATATATCATTCACAGGTGCATCTGCGGTGAGCCTGCATGAAAACCATGATTGAAGATAAACACATATAGTAAACCGATTAAAGCACTGATTACCTTGTAATTCTCGAGCTGTAAACTGAAAGGTGTTTTCATTGCCTGCTAACAAAAGATCGATTTTCAATGCATAGATTGCTTTCGCCATCCACCTTGTCCTATGTAGGGCACCAGGTATGCGAATGCTGACATCAACCTCCAACCCAACCATTTGTGCAGCAAGCAGAAGAAATTTCAAATAATCATCACATGAATGACTGACATCAAGTTGACATTTAATAAATTCTTTAATCGAATCAGACACGATTATCAAAGGGGCGGATCTGGCTTCGGGTGTGTGGTTTAATTCTGGCCATTTTTCTCGAAACCTCTTAAAAAACAAAATCTCTGGTCCAGTGGATGGTCCAAGACAAACATTGAATGCATCCATAATAGATTACGTCTCAGGGCTACTTCTAACAGAGTACAAGCTCCATTGAGTCTTCCAGTATTGGAAGCCGTAGTGTCGAAGCACATCCCGATGCCATAGATTCGCACTTCCATGATTTGATATGTTCATATACTGCATCAGCAGCTACCCATCCTGACCCGGATGCTAACTTGGGAACACCAAGAAGCTTTGTAGTGCCATCGACAAGTGACGAGAGTAGGACAGGTAATCGATCGCCGTTGTTGGTAACATGTCCGGTAACATCAAGCAATAGCTTACCATCTTAATGTACAATTGATCATGAGGGAATATAGTCTTCTTTTATACATGCTGCAGCTTGTTGACGACAAAGCTTGCGATGACGATGCATTGTGTTCTTGGAAAATACTGTGTCAGATGTCGGAACATCAGCTTCGTTGAATGCGGATGCAAGTATCATTGTTGATTTTCTAATGCTGGTGTTCGTTCTGTCCAGCACTGCAGCAACTTTTTTTGATATGATGCCTGACAATTTAGCATGCTTAGTTTAAAAAAAAAAATTAATTTTCAAAAAAATATGCACATTGCTTAAATTTTGCACATAAGGTATTTTATATGTTTTCTAGCATTTATTACATTTTCTAATTAAGAATCACACAATTTCAACTCTAGTTAATGGTAGCAATGAGATAAGTATATTTAAACTTCATTTTATTGAAATATGGCATGCAAAAACTGCAAATTATTTGAGCCATGATTCGTCTGGATTTGTATGTTGGTCTAATATGTCGTTCAAATGAGCTACAACTTCACCAATTTACTCATTGTACCCAAGAGACACATTTCAGGAAGTGAGACACCAAGGATTAACAAAAATAAATTTTTCGAGCATTTCTGGGACACCCTAATATATATATATAGATATATATATATATATATATATATTAAACACTATCTTTAGCAACGTTATACGCATGCTACACTCGAAGTAGCACGGAAGAGAAACCATAATATACATTTTATCGATCCGAAAAAACTGGTACTGTGAGAGTTTATAATAAGAATAAGAACATTGCACATTATTTAAACGGATCTTTTAGAACCTCACAAGTTGGTCTACGTCTTGGTGAAAGTACGTTGACTGTCCACATCTCAACACATACGTAAGAGGGTACCTGAGTTTGGAAAGTAAAGGCGGCTGTGTGTTGTAATAGTTACACACAATATGACATATCTATGGAAACAGATGTACTGTATGCTTCGTCTGCCTGGATGGCCATTTAGGACAAGGGAACAGGGCCGGCGCCAGATTATTCGCCACCCTAGGCGAACCTGTCGCACTCCGCCCCCTACTAAAGGCAACTAAAAGAACTAATATTTAAAGTAATATTATCACTTTCACGAAGGAAAACTATGCTGTCGTTTGTTTCAATAACTATTTAAGTTGCAACAGAATCTATAAAATGTCATGTATAATTGTGTTTTATGGCTATAGGCTACTATCGTAGGCCAATAAAATAAATCTATAATTAAATTTCAAAACTTAATTTTTCGCGCTTTTGCTTTAGAAAATGTAGAAACGAGTTCCATCAGATTAATGTCTTATGTTCGATTGACACAGTAGCTAATCCAACAAGTCTTTCTTGTAGCATGGACATTCTCAAATATGTTTTCATTAGTTTGAGTTTTGAGAAGCTTCGCTTACCACTGGCCACAGAAACTGGACGTGTCAAGAGGATTCGGAGAGATATAATAGTGTTGGGCACACTATCTGTTAGATTATTTTTCAATATATAGTTTAGTACATCCTGTGGCGATGTACACCTAGCAATTCGTCTTGAAATGGCTCTCAGTTCACTGCTAAGATCAAATGCGTCAATATCTTTGGAGTCTCCATGTCGCAAAGCTTTCTCAAGATTCAAACAATGTTCCGTAATTTCCCTGCTGGTTTTATTTTGTAAACTATGAACATATACAGGAAACCAAACATCAAACTAATATTTTGCATCAGAGTGAACCTTTCATCAACCGATTGTATGGCCGTGTCAAGAACAGCGAAGTAAAAGTTTACTTTGAATTTGTCTATTGGATCATTAATGGGTTCGTCGTCATCTACTTCATATGGAACTTGTTTCTTCTTTCTTCTGATACGGGCTGGTTCGGGTTCAAAAAGTGCTGGTATCTCTAAATTTACTGCGATTTCAGCTGCATCTACCAGTGTTTTTTCATACTCTGTGTCATTTCTGTGGTTTACGAGAAACTTCTTTGTTTCAGCCAGATAATTGATGGCGCCATGTATATCTAATTCTTTTTTTTTTGAAGTTGTTTACTAATCATGTTGATCTCAAACAACACGTCATACCACACAACTAGAGAAACGACAAACTTAAAACTAAAAATGGCTTTTGCAATAACCCGCGCATCTGTTCGTGATGCTCCTGTTAAATTTGTGTCATCCGCAATTTCTGCCAGAGCATCGTAGATATCACCAAGCTGATAACGAAAAGGTTTTAAAGCATCAATTCGACTTTCCCATCTTGTTTCACTCAGTGGTTTACCAGTTAGATTAGAAACATGTCAAGTTAAAACTTCCCAACGGCGAGTTGATGCAGCAAATAATGTATAAACACGTTGCACTACATCAAAGAAGGTTGTTGCTTCTAAGCAACATTTTGCGGCATCATTTACAGCCAAATTCAAGGTATGTGCACAGCAAGGAACAAACAATGCTCTTGGACATCTAAAATTCTTCTTTGGACACCATTGGCTTTTCCCTTCAAATCGCTGCCATTGTCATAGCCTTGACCGCGTACATTTTCGAAAGTTAAAGATATCTCTTCTAACTGCTTAAGAATAGTTTCAGTCATGCCAGCACCATTTGACTCTTTTAGAGGCACAAAACCCAAGAAATGTTCCTTTGCAGATGATGGTGTCGCAGTGTCATTTTCTGGATTTGAAATCACATCCACATGACCAGCCTCTGGTGTGCAATCTAGAATTATTGAAAAGTACTTAGCATAACGAGCAGAAGCCAGAATTTTTCTTCTCCCAACCATGCGGGACAACAATTCCCAAATACGTCATAGAAAGCATGACGCATTTAACAACGTTCGACAACTCCCGTTGTTTTCTGATTTCTTTTATAAAACCAGATTATTTTAATTTCTAATATGACGTTTTGTCCTTTTATTTAGTGAAACATATTAAGAATTTCAATATTAATCAACTCTTAGCACTAAAATATTATTCAATTCATGTATTACTAAATGACTTCAAATGTTTTAATATTTCTATTTTTACGTCTTTTACTACCACGGCTGCCGCCCCGGAATTTTTGCCGCCCTAGGCGGCCGCCTAGTCCTGCCTAGTGGTTAAACCGGGCCTGCAAGGGAAGCTTTCGTTTTCATTCTCAACCTTTATTATGAAAATTGTACGAATATTTTAATGTAAAATATTGTGTATTGATATTAAAAACTGATAAATTGATTGTTATAGGGACAATAAAGACATATTAACAAAACTCATCTTAATATTGCCAATGACAAAATAATCTACTATTCATTCAACCATTTCTGACGTAGGGGGAGGAGGGAATAATATTGACTGCATTTACCAATACACTTTACTACTACATGTTTATATTTTATAACCTTACTGTATCAAAAGCTTACACATCAGGGTGGTTCTGCTCAAACTGCAATTGCATTGTGCCATTAAATGTTTAATGAAATATAAATATAGCTATTTATTTATTTTTTTTTTTTTAAATCTCTTTCAAGAGAACCTGGCCACAGTGCCTGGAGTCACACTGAGTACAACACCAGCGCAGACGACACCAACATGGCTGACAGATAGTGATGACGTCACATGCAATATTGATAGAAACAGCCAATCAGTTAAAATATTATGGATCACAGCATTTCCGCTCACATAGATGAGGGTTAAAGTGAAAGATTCTAGTATGAATCATTACTGCAGTTAAAATTGTTGTGCACAAAGTTTGTTTCTATGGAGCACACATTGTTTACAAAGTCGTAGCTCCTTAAACACCACAAACAATAAAATGAAAACATCAACAGGCTATTCATGAAAACACAATAAGTTTAATATAGTCAAGCCACAAATTGAACGATCGAACAATAATAAGTGCTCGTTCGCAAATGACGTAACGCTTGGGGGGGGGGGGAATGGTCTAGGATTTTTGTGACATTTTGTAAAAATGTTACGTCACAAAAAAATAATAATTATCTATGAGGGAATCCAAAATATGGTTGAATTTTTTTGCCAAAATTTCAATTCTTCTCAACTTGAAATTTTGAAAATTGACCGTTATGAAAATTTTGTATCTTAAAATTTTCGATAGTTGTTACTTTTTGAAGAAGAAGAAGCTTATGAAATTTTCTCTATCGATCAGCATCTGAATGCATTATGGGAAAATGTAAAAGAATTATTGTCTCCAAAAATAACGAAAGAAAAAAAAATCAGTAATTTGAGGTATTTTAATTTAGTTTAACTTGTGACGTGACATAATGGGGGGGGGGATTAAAATGTGTGACACTTTGTGACAAGGGGGAGGCGTTACGTCATTTGCAAACGAGCCCTGATAAATTCTCGACATCTAAAAAAAGTCGCAAAGGTTCCTACTCTAACACTCATCAACTAACAATTAAAAACACCATGACCTTTTCATGTGGTCAACTTCCCCCGTCCGTCCACTTTTATCTATAATGTCCATTCATCCATCACCGTCATGCTCTCCTGGTGTGTAAAGTCCTTGTAAGAATGAGATAAAATCTCTTAGATCCTTTAAACCTCTAAAGGGACGATTTTTATGGTGCTCTTCTTTCATCCCAACCATAGCCGATAGTGCAATGGACATGGGGGCACCACAGGATATATATCAGTAACTTCAGTCAAGACCAGAAAAATTACCAGGTACCGTCAGGTCGACAGTCGAGTGCTTTACCGCACGACCATTCGTCCCCACTTCTTCTGGTCTCACCAGTCACGACACACTCAGTCCATACGAAGCCTGTTCAAACTATCATCGATCGAAACCTCTGCAATCCCATTCATAACGCCTTTCAACCACAAACTATACACAACATCATTTATCATATGTAACTGTTTATAATTAACACAGATTTATCTATACCGTTTAAAGTTTAAAGGCGAACAATGTGAGAAAACTGCGAATATATCCAAATTACTTATTTCATGCAAATAATAAATTTCTGTGAGGTGGAACTTTATGGAGGTAATTTATTTTTGAATGATTTTATCTTCTTATGTTAAATATTTAATTGTGCATTTACTTCTTTTTTCCGGTCAATATTTCAAGAAATAAATTCATATCCATAGTATAATGCATAGTTTATTGTTTGCAAATTAAATATATTTTTTGTGCAATTTAGTATTTTTTTATATTAATTAATCATGCATTTACTATTAATTCCCGACAATATTTCTTACAAATAATGGATCTATTTCAGTTCCTAATATTGCAAAGCTTGTTGTAAGCATACGTAAATGTCTACTGATAGTTACCTTTCATTTATTATCAGACAATTGACATATCCGGTCATACCGTGAGCGATTGTATGATTGTATGACGTAATTGTGTTATATCCGCCAATTTGTGACTTCGTTTGTTTACTATATCAGGTGCATCCCTTTATTAAAATTGCAAGACTAGAGTAGATTGGTTTAGTATAGTAGGTTTTTCACTTAATTGAAACTACAGGACTTGGCTTTGTTTACTATTCTAGGTACTTCCCTTTATTGAAACTACTGGACTTGGCTTTGTTTACTATACTAGGTACTTCCCCTTATTGAAACTACAGGACTTGGGTTTGTTTACTATAATATGTGCTTTCCTTCTTGAAGCAGCTGGAAAGGGGTTAGTTTATTATATTACCTTAGTTAATCGCGTTAAAGTCGATCTCGCAGATAGGTGGGGAGTATTTTTCATTCAAAAATTACGAATTTTGTTATGACCCTCGCATAAGTCGAAGGTAAGACTTAAAAACTATCATATTCTTTAAACTGCATAATTATATCGCTGGTCTTTTACCGTAATTTCATTTAAATCTGTATTTGTTTACGCGCTTTATCATCATGCACTAGGCACAAACTGATAAGCACGGGGAGGCCGGATTCCAACCTCACGATGGCATTACAAGCACTCTACCAACTGAATTATCCAATCACTTTACCTCATTTAGATTAAAATTCTAGATGATATACGATAATTAGATAGTATGTGAGTAGAAATACAATTCAGTGCGAATTCTATAAAAAGATGCAAAACAGTGCGCCATTTGAATGTTGAGTCTACGTGTCCGACTTCCGCCATTGCCCGCGTTGCCTTGTAGTGTTGGATGTACAATGTCGTTACCCAAATATCATGGAATATTGTGTTACACGCGGATAAGTCGACCCTGTTATTTTCAGTGAATTTTAAGTCATACATTTTTCGACCATACACGAGTATCAACGGTAAGTAGTTCTCCTTTTTGAAACTGCTGAACTTGGGTTTGTTTACTATACTAGGTACTTCCCCTTGTTGAAACTGCTGAAATTTTGATTCTAAGCAATACATCTATTAAAACTACAAGATATTTACCAAAGGTATAATTGTTGTACTACATTTAATGAACTATTGTTTTTCCCCACTTATAGTCAGTATATAATTGGCCAGTTGGAACACACTCCTACGTACCAAGCCGCTTCATAAGAATCTATTTGTCTGCACTTATCTAAAATTTAAATGGGTTTTGGACAATATTTTTACTTCTTTGATATCCAACAAAAATATGTTATTTTGACAAACAAAAAAATGATACGTTTGTTTTTAACTATTAGTACCTATTAGTACCTGTGTACATTTATGTAATGACCTGAATAAATTTCTGTAATGACCTAAATTAACACATATATTTGGTTAGCCATTGTTTGTATCTTTAAACTTATGAAAGTTAAGCTATTTTTTGAGGTACTTATTTTTGTTTCTTTATGATAACAGATTGTCCTCAAGCCTATTATGGTGAGAACTGTACACTAGGATGCTCTTCGACCTGCAAAGATTCCACCTGCAGTGATTATGGATACTACGCTAGCTGTCTACCTGGATTTGAAAGAAATTTCTGTGAAAAGGGTATTACACTGTAAACTTTTTAACAGTTTCTAATATTAAACTTTCAAAATTTTCACGACTTAAATACATATCCCGCATGAATGAATTGAGTTCTTTTTTTATATTTACCTGATAGTTTTAAGGTTAAATCACTTAGACACTTCTATGCAATATAGTTCTATTTATAACATGGTTACGTTACATCTTTTGGAGACGTTCGACATGTTTATGTTTTATTCCAGCTAAGTGTTATTTGTAAGGCTGTTACTGCTGCTGGCCAGGAGGTAATGTGGTTGATACAATGATATGTAGTCATTAACGAATCACTAGCATCCAGCATAAACTATTGACCACCAAGCGACTGTTATTGTAGTTCCCTTCTTCATCCTCACAATAGCCGCTATAGCATTGACCATGGAACACCACATTGTGGGAATATAAACCAAGACATTCATAATAAAAAACAACTTTAGGAAACATCATTTTGATCATCTAAATAAGTGTGAAACAAATTTAAAGACATGAAATATATAAATCACACAATGTAGCCTAAAATACTCAATATTTATTAGTCACCATTTTAAGTGCTTTTAATTTATTTTAACGAAATATGTTTACTACTTTCAGCAAAGAAAGATAACTCCAGGGATATTACGTACGCACTGGCTACTGGGCCGTAACTACGGTCTCCATTTTTTTTTCCAGAGACCTAAAAAAAGCTTTAAAATTTGGTATTACAATTGTTCATACATTATAATACATAGGCCTAAATGCCAAGTTGAATTTTAAAATTGGAAATTTCTTGATTTTTGTTTTTTTAATTAATTATTCCGAGAATAGCCCTTTCCGATTGTATTCTATCGAATTAAAAGTTTAAAACTATCCACTTTTGTTTCAAAAGTGTCAAAATGCCTGTTTTATAACGTCGTCGGCATCCGTCCGTCTCGAGAGACGATGGTGTAGCTGAGTCTACAAAACACCGCCGGGAATGGCTGTGCAGTCCGACTCGGGAGTGGCAATCCCTGCCGCACTTGTCACACTTGAAGATAGTGGGTTGTTGTAGTTGTTGTTGTAGCTGTTCTTTTTTCCGCTTCCGTCTTGTTCTTTTCAGGGCAGCATTATCCTGTCGCTCAGCCTCTGCGCGCAATGAACCCTGCCGGACAGCGAGCCTCCATGAGTGGCGGTCGGCTGCTTGGCTCTCCCAGGAGTTGGGGTTAATGGAGCACTCTTTCATATCCTTTTTGCAGGTGTCTTTGTAGCGCATTTTAGGTCGCCCTGTTTTCCTCTGGCCGGTAACTAACTCGCCATAGAGTAGGTCTTTCGGGATGCGGCCTGCGTCCATTCTTTTGACATGACCGAGCCATCTGAGGCGTCTCCCGCTGAGAACTGCAAACAAGCTGCTCATGTTGGCCCTCTCTAGCACCCCAGTGTTGGGGATCTTGTCTTGCCACTTTATCTGCAGTATACGTCGCAGGCACCTCATGTGGAAATTGTTTAGCTTTCTTTCGTGCCTCGCGTAAGTGGTCCACGTCTCGCATCCATAGAGGAGGGTACTAAGTATGCAGGCCTGGTATACGCGCAATCTGGTATTTTCGGTGAGGCTGGGGTTTTCCCACACACGTTGCTTTAGTCTCGCCATGACTGTGGCTGCCCTAGCGATTCTGCAATCGATCTCCGGGTCTATGGATAGCGAGCTGGAGATGGTGGACCCGAGGTAAGTGAAGTTCTCGACGACCTCTAGGGTGTGCCCATCGATGTCAATGCTTGGGGGTGTATCTGTACCCTGTGCCATGACATTCGTCTTTTTCAGGCTGATAGTCAGTCCAAACTCCTTGCATGCATGGGAGAGGCGGGTGACAAGCTGCTGCAGTCCGTCTTCAGTGTGTGATGTCAAGGCTGCGTCATCAGCAAAGAGCAGCTCGCGAATTAGGACCTTTGTGACTTTGGTCTTTGCACGGAGGCGGGCTATGTTATAGAGCTTGCCATCGGACCTTGTATGGATGTAAACACCCTCGCTGCAATCCTTGAATGCGTATTGGAGGAGCATGGAAAAGAAAATGCCGAAGAGTGTAGGTGCAAGGACGCAGCCCTGTTTTACTCCGCTGCTGACTGGGAAGGCCTCGGAGATTGCGCCGTTGTAGCAAACCGTACTATGCATGTTGTCGTGGAAGGACATGACCACTGCAAGCAGGTGTGGGGGGCAGCCAATCTTTTGCAGCAAGCTGAAGAGTCCACTTCGACTTACTAGATCAAACGCCTTTGTGAGGTCGACGAAAGCGATGTAGAGTGGCACCTGCTGTTCCTGACACTTCTCTTGAAGTTGACGTAGTGAGAAGATCATGTCCACTGTTGATCGGCCAGCCCTGAAGCCACACTGTGACTCTGGGTAGACTCGGGAGGCGAGGGCCTGCAGGCGGTTTAGAGCGACGCGGGCGAAAGCTTTGCCGACGATGCTGAGGAGGGAGATGCCCCGGTAGTTATTACAGTCGCTCCGGTCCCCTTTGTTCTTGTATAGTGTGATAATTTTGGCATCCCTCATGTCTTGGGGGATATAGCCCTGTTCCCAGCATCGACTTAAGAGGTCGTGCAATGGCTTTAGCAGTGTTGGTTTTCCGCTCTTCAGAACTTCTGGTGGGATTCCATCGCTACCGGGTGCCTTTCCGTTTGCAAGGCAGTCGATGGCTTTGCTTAGTTCATCCACGGTGGGTGTGGTGTCTAACTCCTCCATGACAGGCAGATCTGGGATAGCGCCAAGGGCGGCATCAGTCACAGTGTTCGAGGTTGCGTATAGCTCCAGGTAGTGTTCGGTCCACCTCTGCATCTGTTTTTCCTGGTCCTTGACGACCTCTCCTGTTTTGGATATAAGGGGGGCGGTTTTGGAGGGAGTTGGGCCTATTGCCTTTTTGATGCCCTCGTACATCCCTCTTGCGTTTCCTGTATCGGCAGCTGCCTGTATGCTGCTACAGAGGTTCAACCAGTAGGAGTTGGCGCATCTGCGGGCGGTCTGCTGGGCTTTGCTCCTGGCTGTCCGTAGGGCTTTTAGTGTGTTGGGACTGGGCCTGGCCTTGTAGGCCAGTAGGGCTTTCCTTTTTACCTCGGTAACGGGTTCCATTTCCTCCCAGTGGGCCTCGTACCAATCGGCGTTTTTCCGCTCTATCTTTCCATAGGTGGTGATGGCGGAGTTATATACGACATCACGCAGACGCGACCACCTAGAGTCGATGGTGTCAACTGCTAACTTTCTTTCACTGAGTGTAACTTCCAGACTGCTGATAAACTGTTAGTTTTTTTCGGGATTTCTGGCACAGTTGATATTGATGCGTGGGCGACCTTTTTTCTTGGAGTGATGCAGTTTCTTCGGCGTTATGCGCACCTTGCTTGCCACGAGGGCGTGGTCCGTGTCGCAGTCTGCACTGTGGTAGCTGCGGGTGAGGATGATACTATCGATATTCCCTCTTCTGGTGAGGACGAGGTCGAGTTGGTGCCAGTGGCGGGAGCGTGGGTGCCTCCATGACACCTGATGTATCTCTTTGCACCTGAAGAAGGTGTTGGTCACGCACAGGCCATGGTGGCACGAGAGCTCAAGCAGTCTCTGGCCATTTTCATTTATCTTTCCCCTCCCAAAGCTTCCGAGACAGGTGGGCCAAGCCACATGGTCAGCTCCTACCCTTGCGTTGAAATCGCCAAGGAGATAAAGGCTATCGGTGCAAGGAATCTTCAATAGCGCTTCATCTAGGGACTGGTAAAATTGATCTTTCTCCTCGGCAGTGGAGCAGAGGGTTGGAGCATACACGCTGAAAATGTGAGCTGGGCCAGAGGACGTTGACAGTCGGAGGATTAGTAATCTCTCAGAGCCGTCTGTTGGGGGCTCTATGAATCTGACAAGCGTGTTTTTCACAGCGAAGCCAACACCGTGTTGCCTCGGTTGGTCTGAGGACTTCCCTTTCCAATAGAATGTGTAGTTAGCTTCTCTGATGGTGCCGGTTTCAGCCAGCCGGGTCTCCTGTAGAGCGGCGATGTCGATGTTTAGTCGTGAGAGTTCCCTGTCGATGACAGCGGTCTTCCTTGCGTCATCAATCTGCTGAAGGTCAGATGTGAGTCCGGTACACATGGTCCTGATGTTCCAGCTTGCGAATCGAAGAGCTGGAGGCTTCTTGCTAGTTCTTATCTTGAATTTGCCTGGTACGTGTGTTTTTTGGCCCACTTTTTGAGAAGTGCATCTCTAATCCCCACGCACCCAGTAGGGCAGGTGAGCCATGGCGAGACAGCACCCAACTGGCTGGGGGCTGCCCAGCTTGAGGCGGGCGGTAGCTGTCCAATGAGGCGCGATGACCTCTCCCACCGTCGAAAGAGACCCCTGGCGCTCGTTTCCTTCGCCAATCGGATGAGCTTGGAACCGGTAACTGTCCCCTTCCGTGTTGTATCGACATCGTGCGACGACGCTGGAGTATCCTCTCCAGTTTAGCTACAGAGCCTGGGCAGGGTAATATGGAGGGATAGCTGTTGCCCGTGCAGCAGTCCCCCCCTCTCCGCGCAACTGAGGGATCCAAGGGAAAGACAGAGTCGATACGGCTTGGCTTCAGCTGCGCCGCAGGAGTTGCCGGCGTTGACTATATAGGGTCTGGCCGCCTTGGGGACTCCAGCTCCGGATTTCTTTTCAGGGTTTACTCCCTTAGCCTATCCTCGTAGGAGGTATGCCGCTAGGCAGCGGAGGTTTGAGAACAGAGTTTTCCTTCTCCTAGATGAGCTACCAACCGAGGTTGACGAGCCCCATCTGCCCGAAGCGGCTGGTTTTGAGGCGCCAGTGAACCGCCTTCGCCCCTTCTCCTGTCAGTGGAAACAGTTTCGCCGGGCTTAGTAGCTAAGCCGCACGAGAAGGCCAGGAGTTGGACTTGGTTGTCAGAGGCTATTTGAGACGCACGCCATTGGGAGCATGGCGGGTGTAAGGCAAAAAAAAAGTCTATCAGTCACGCAAACATGACCCCGGTAAATTAAGGTCAACTTTTGGTGGTTTTAAGTTGGAATGCATAGGAAAGTAAAGTTGAACTAATTCTATCACAAAAAAATGACCAATTACTAACTTAAGATTGTGATATATAAAAAATAATATATACTTAAACTACAAAAGAATAAGAGATGCATGCGTATTTACTTAAGTTTGTTGTAGAAACTCATTAAAAAAATATATAATAAGATGCCACGGCACATGTATGATCTTTTATTATTATTTTGATTTAAATATGTACGTATAATTTTAAAAAAATCTGTTTGTTTTCTTTATAATGAAAATTATATTCATAGAAAATGTTTAAAATATAAATGTTTTACGTTTTACTAACAGGTATTTGAAAATGCACATATACATTTTTTTACCTTTCGTTACTTGAGGGACACTAGCTATATGTCCCGTAAAGTGCGATACATGCCTAAACATCAGTTAAATGCATTTAAAAAATTATTCCTTAAAGTTTTCGCACCTAAAATTATATCAACAGATGTAGAAAAGCTACTTACATGATAAAACCGAAATATTTTTTTGTTTTTTAATAAAAAAAATGGGCAAAAAATGAATTCGGCAGAAAAACGGATTGTATATCCCTAGCTGAAAACGTATATCTTGAATAAAACTGTAAAAATGGGGTAAAAATGTAAAAATGAAGTGTAGTATTTTAAAACATAGAACATTTTAATTGTATGAAGAATTTTAAAAAATATATCGCAGGAATTTAAAGATATTAGATTTTGAACAAATGTCCCTCAATGTACCATTTTTCGGACCTTTTAGATATATGGTATTTTTTTTAAAACACTCATAAAATCATTATCCGATGATAGAATCGATTGATTTTTTAAAATAACAATTAGAAGGATCTATTTTACAATTTTCATGCCTTATTTTTTTACTTTAATGTTTAATTTGTTGAGAGATTAGCAATGTCAGTCGGGGGACACGTATGTATCCCCCTTTTTTTAGCTAGTCTGAAAAATGGTCAGTCTGGGAACTTTTAGTCCAGCAAAGTTGCGAATAGGAATATATATATATATATATATATATATATATATATATATTTCGATGTCATTTAAAGCTCTGGAGTTGTGTTCGGGTGGGTGGGTGTTAGCTAGTGTGAGTGCCCGTTACAAAGAACATTAAATCTTATTGGTCTTATTATTTGAGAAGTACATGAAATGTTTCTTTTATTATGTCCCCTTCTTTCAATTGTAAAGAGACAAATTTGTGACAATGTTATCATCCTATTTTATTTTTTTTTTAAATGGTCAGCACGCTTTAATCATCACTAGTCCAGGTTTTGTTCATTGTTGAATCATCACCTGGCTGTTTGAAGTGCTTAGTCCCTGGATGATATAAGACGTTCATTCTTTGATCTGTTCATATTATGGACGGTTTTGTAGTGACCCGCTTTCGACACGCCCCATTGCCGAGTGAGCGATGACTATGAATGGACAATGAAATACAAAGATAGATGACTGGACACACTGGGATTTAAGCTCGTACACTTCATCAAGTAGCTGGCTGATCAAAACGAAATAGAGCTACCCCGTTTGTTTGTTATATATATATATATATTTAACACAACTTCAAAACGCAGGACTATTTATAGATTTTGGAATTCCCAATTACGTCACAGACGACACCTCGCGTAGTTTCGCTCAGGTTAGGTCAAAGTTCAACTTTGCGTTCCATGTATTTTCTCCGAAAATGTCAGCCTGTTATATTGTTTGATTGCTTATTTAAAAATAAAATTACAGTAATTATATTGATTGATAAGGCGGCGTAATTTACGCTGCGGGTTGACAAGTATATTTATAAAATATATATGTTGACTGTGGGTAATTGCACAATTTTATGAATGGTCAGTAGAGAGAGTGGCCAGTGGCTAGTTGACGTAGAAGAATATTCCTTTGGCTGTGTGTTTACGCCCATATGTGATTGTGTTGTTATGCAAATGTGTGGCCTTGTGTTTATGTACAACTTTATATATTTGTTCATGTAAATCTTTGGGTGTGTGTTTGTGTACACCAATGGACCTTATAATTTCTAACTTTACTGAGAACAACACTGGAGAAAAAAAAATTGTGCGTGTGTGTGTGTGTGTTTTCAAAATTAATAATAAAATAATCACTGGTTTTTTTTTTTCGCTGTGTTATCTTAAGTTTTTTATATAAAATATCTGTACGATCTTCGCATTATTTTTCCTTAAGATTATTTTTTTATTTACAAAGAGTACTACACACACACACATCCTATTTTTTCTAAATGATGAAAAACAAAAGGCCAAAAGTACGGCAAAAACTTGGTCCAACTAATAGAACTTTTTTAAAATGAACCTAATTGTAATACAAATAAACTTGCTATGGCATTGGCATCCTTTGGTCACATAGCAATTATATAGAATGATAAAGCATGGTAAAGATCATTAGGTTGGAGGGGGTGTTGACCTAAGTACAACACTGAATGATAAAGAATGGTAAAGATCATTAGGTTGGGGGGAGGGTGTTGACCTAAGTACGACACTGAATGATAAAGAATGGTAAAGATCATTAGGTTGGAGGGGGTGTTGACCTAAGTACGACACTGAATGATAAAGAATGGTAAAGGTCATTAGGTTGGGGGGGTGTGTTTGTTGACCTAAGTACGACACCCAATGATAAAGAATGGTAAAGATCGTTAGGCTGGGGGGGGGGGGCTATCAGTGTCAAGTGTAACGTATTATGTTTGCATTTGCTCTTTTTTAGAGCATTTTTTTTCTATTGTGCGACACTGAATGATAAAGAATGGTAAAGATCATTAGGTTGGAGGGGGTGTTGACCTAAGTACGACACTGAATGATAAAGAATGGTAAAGATCATTAGGTTGGGGGGGGGTGTGTTTGTTGACCTAAGTACGACACCCAATGATAATGAATGGTAAAGATCGTTAGGCTGGGGGGGGGGGGGCTATCAGTGTCAAGTGTAACGTATTATGTTTGCATTTGCTCTTTTTTAGAGCATTTTTTTTCTATTGTCCCCGTTTTGTCTGTCTGTCTGTCATCACCCTAGATCTCAACAACCATAAGTCCTAGACCCATGATGTATATATCATTTTGTAGGTCTTGGCCTGCCATGTGTACATCAAAAGTTCATTTCGCGATAGGACCTCTGAGAGCCGGGCTTCAGGGCTCCTAAGGGGCTTATATATTATATATACACCTTGTACGTTCAATAACCCATTCATTTGGTGCGAAATATTGCAGCACGTAGTTTCACCAAGATTTATTTAGAAACTCATCAAATGAAATAGTAATTTTGTGTTCTGAGTTTAATTGAAAGTATCAGAGCTATGCAACAATTGACGGAGTTTTTGGACGATTAAATGACTATAATTTCGAATGTTTTCAATTATGAGTCCTATTTCAGTAACCACAAACCACTTGTAGTTAGATTTAAGAGACAATAATTTTTTTAAATATAAAGAAACGTCTTTATAATTTTTTTTTACCGATATATGCATTACACAATTGAATTTATAAACATTTCCAAAATTTACAAATATTTACTGAAAGCTAACAAACGTACTGATACATAACACGAAAATGCGCTAACACGTCCTGTGTCCAGAATGGAACAGGCTTAATTGCTTGTTTTTAAGAATTAAAGCACTTTGGCCAAGTCTGGCGGATCTAGATTAAGACATGTTCTTGGTATATTGATGAATAGGAAATCAGTTATCACGAGCTTCAATCGATGGAAAATAAAATTTTGATCACCTGTTTTACTCTTGATGACAATAACTATTCTGAAACTTTGCAGTAAAATGTAAATTCTGTAAACAATAATGTAATTTACTTTCTTTTGTAAATGTTTATACCACGAGAAATTGCAGAAAGCGATTAATTAAGTAGCGTTAGGTGCTGGTCCAATGACTTGCAAGGAAAGTGATGGAAGTAGAATATGTGAATGTATATGAGCATGTGAATGGTATTTGTATGTAAATGTGCATGTGACTGTAAATGTATATTAAAATGTATATGTATATGTGAATGTGCATGTGAATGTATATGTGAAAGTAATTGTGTATGTGAATGTGTATATGAATGTATATATGTATGTGTATGTGAATGTATATGTTTTTGTGAATGTATATGTGTTTGGGAATGTGAATGTGTATGTGAATGTATATGTGTATGTGAATGTGTATGTGAACGTGTTTGTGAATGTGAAAGTGAATGTACTTTTGAATGTGTATGTGAATGTGTATGTGGATGTGCATGTGTTGTATATCTGTATGTGAATGTGTATGTGAATGTATATGTGAATGTGTATGTGAATGTTTATGTGAATGTATATGTGTATATGAATGTATATGTGTATGTGATTGTATACGTGTATGTGAATGCATATGTGTAATTTAATGTATATGCATTCACATACACGTATACAATCACATACACATATACATTCATATACACATAATTGAATGTGCCTTTGAATATGTATGTGAATGTGTATATGAATGTGTATGTGAATGTGTATGTGCATGTGAATACATATGTGTATGTATATGTGTATTTGATTGTATATGTATAAGTGAAGTGTACACAAACTGAATTTTTATTTTAAAGTATATATTTTAGTGTTTTAAAATTACACCACAACCCCTTAGGGGCTGTCCATTATTTATGTCATTAAATTTTTTGGCAATTTTTACCTCCCCCCTCCCACTTGTCAACAACTTGTCAAACTTCCAGAGACCCCCCCCCTCCTATAAAATTACGTCAACATTTGATTACCCCCCCCCCCCCAAAAAAAAAAAAGGTGGCTTTCAAAATGTTTATGTGGTAAAATTAGTAGGAATATAGTTAGTTTAATTAAAATACTGAATGTTAAGCGAGTGTGTAACACAGAACTACAAACGCTGCTTAATTTTCCTTTATTAAGTAATTAAATTATTTTTTTTTAAAGTAACATTGTTGACGTCAACTTTTCTTGACCTCCCCCCTATTTTGTTGACGTAATTAATGGACAGCCCCTTACCCCTTCGCCGTGTCTTTTTTTCAAGTATGCTTGATTCTTTGTGAGAACCAACGGTTATGGTTTAGGCCTTCCATTCCTCTCTTGGTGCCTCCATGGTTGTTGTTTAATTAACTTTGTTGTGGAAAAAGTTCTCTACAAAAACATGGTTTTATGTCTAGTAACTATCCAATATATGAGCTGAAATGTATTCATTTATTCACCTAAATACTATACTTTGGCTCAGTCCAAAATAGAAAGATAAGTGTAGAATATTTTTTTTTACTTCGGTACTTTTTATTTGATTAATATTTGTTGTGTTCTATGATCTCTACAATGAACAATTATGAAAATTTTACTTCACTCAATATCAGGCATTCCCCATATAAATAGCCTAGAAACATTGTAATAAGTCTAAGAGATAGGTGTTTGTAGATAATACAGTTAAACTTATAAATAAATGTTTAAACAGAAACATCTGTTGACTGTTAACGTTAGGTAATTGTATCTAATACATAATCGGCTTGCCTGGCGAGCTTGCGAGCGAGCGTGTGTATAACTTCCGCGGCTAAAAATACATTGGGGAATTCCAAAATTTTAGTCTCACTTTCAACTGATGGTCAAAGGGATACAACCCAATTATCACTCTTTTAGTCAACTCTCTTACTCGGAGTTAACTCCATTGGGGAATTCCATCGCATTACAAATGTTGTGTACGAGGAAAAATATGATACTTAGTTGTTCAACAAAAGGTAATCTCTTTGTAATTCTGTTCTCAAATGTATTTTGGCTACTGTCGTATCCCACTTGTGCTCTAATTAAATCAGACGACACAACTCCTTGTATTGTAAAAGAATTAACTGAACTTTTTAATGAGTGATATTTACAGATGAGAATATGATAATCCAATATAAACACTTGAGAAGATGAATCAATAAATCACATGTATAATTCTATAATTTAACACACACGATAAATACTAAGATCAATATTCTATGAGAGATGTGGCAATAAATCACAAGTAACTGCTATCACTATAAACCAGTACACGAGTCTATAACTATTATAACTCTCGACTGCACTGTCCACTTAGTCCACGTTTTATATCTAGTATCCCCTTCATGGGTCTCTAGTCTCTCTCTCTCTTGTGTGTGTGTCTCCGTCCCCTTTTCAACCGTGGTAACTTCCCTATTTATAGGGTATATCACCCCTCATATTGCATCATTGGTGTGATTGCATCACTGGGTTGATTGCATCATTGATTGCATCTTTGGGGCGATTGCATCATTGGTGTGATTGCATCATTGGTGTGATTGCATCACTGGGGTGATTGCATCATTGGGGTGATTGCATCATTGGGGTGATTGCATCATTGTGGTGGAACAATACCAAATAAGGCAATAACATAAAACGTAATTAAAGCTTAATCACAAGGGATAGGACAGCTACAATAATCTCTTCATGTCCTTGGGGCCACTGCGAGTATATAGACTGATTGTTAACGCACTACAATATATTTTTCACTATTTTCAACACCAACTGTGTGCCTACTCGCCGGACCGGGAACCGGGCCTTTGTTCTAGTTGTATAATAAGTACCCTTCAAAAAATGAATTACATTTGTTTCGTCTTTTCAGATTATTGTTGATTTTTCGTATTATGCATTTTTATTATTTCGTGTTTTTTCGAGATATTTTTAACAATGTGTTATGGTTGAAATGGTTATAAATATTTATCATGTATTTCAGTGTGTATTTCAACAGGTCAGTTAAAAAAAATTAGGTAAAAGTCTCAACAATATCAAAGCTGAAACTGCAAAGCAATTTTTTCAAAGGTATAAAAATTAGAAACGAAATGATATTTCAACAGTACAAGTCTTTCTAGTCAGTTTGTTTTATTTAAAGTCTAAATATTTAAATGTGAACATGTCACACTATAACCAAATACAATCGGCTAAGATCTTATAATTTTTCAATTGAATAAGCTGTCAATAACTGAACATGAGAAAAAAATTGAATAACATAATGTTTTCGTTAAACTAATAAATAAATAGAAATGGCTTTCATTGCGAAAAAAAAAACAGTTGCTCCTGTTTAAAGTGGACAAGGAGGATTCTTGGGTTTCCACTCTTCAGGAAGAGCAACTCTGAAATGAAACAAACAAATATTGATGTGATATTTAATGGACACACCAATAGATAAATGAAAGATGAGTTGAAGATAATATGCCATATAAAAGTTGTCATATTTTTATTTTTTTTGCGGGGACGTTAGCTCAATTATTTTTATATGCTGTTTTAACAACAACAACCAAAAAATAGATGCCAATTGAAAAAGTCAAATAATCATGTTAATCTAATAAATTAAGATATAGTAATTCAAAACTCTTCATGTAAAAACATTGCAGCGAAAACTAAATCGAAACTTTGAAGGCACATATTTTTAGGATTGTTATTTCCTGTGTTATATTTTTTGAATACATGTAAGCTTAATGTTTGTTTATCTAATCCTTAAATGGGAACCTGACTTAAGTTGGGAAAGTTAAGGCGGCTGAGCGTTGCGCTAACCACACAATCCCTTCATATTGTCCAGGTTTTTCACTATATACAATAACTTTCAATGTAAAAGAACTGAGTTTTTCAATGAATGGTGTCAAATTGATAGGCTATGAACATAGTTATTAGGATAAAATACAAACCAAGGTAAAAAGTTCCCTCTACAGATTATCTGCTCCGTCGATTAGAATAAATCATTTTTTAAAGAAAATATTATTTAGCAAATATGAAGGAAACACGGCAAATATAGTTTAAATAGATAATAATTTTTTTTTTAAATGTAGTTGTGTGATTGTACCCTCAAAAATTGAATTTTTACATCCTCAAAATGGGGGCGGGAGGAATTTATTAAAAAACCCAGTGCCGGGAGTGGCTCTGAATCTATTTCTTTAAATAGTGAGATCGTCTACAATTGCATCTCTTTATATCCGGGGCATACAGCCTTTTCAACCCAGACGTGTGCACAGAAAGTTTTATTCTAGTTAGAACGGTCGCCAGAGTGATAGTTATATTTTTATTTTAAAAGATATATTACATATATTTTATTTTCTCACCGCAGTCCTTAAATACTGTATATATATATATATATATATATATATATATATATATATATATATATATAGATGCCTGCTATAAATTATCTTTAGATACCTACTATGAAGTATTCGTAGTGTGTAAGTCTATTGTGCTACACACTAGCGAGTGACTGAACTAATAATAAAATCCAAAACAATTAAACAGTGTCTATTCAAATGTCTACAATATTTATTTATGTAAAAAAAAAAAAAACAACTTTTCAACATATAGACATCCAAAATGTGACGTTTATCAATGTAACCCAAATGTTCAGTGATTGCGACCAATAGACTCTCACTCAGTCACTACACTAAATAGAACGTTAAATATATACGTTAATAAATCTATAAATAGAACTGTTATTTCTTCTCTTCTTTGAAATCTTTTATCAGTGCTAAGTGTAATTTTTATTTTTTCCCCCCAGTAAGTCTAATATTTTTTAATCAATTTTTAAAGTGAGTCTAAGTGTGACGCGAAATAAACAAGGCCACCACATAAACACACTAGCTGACACCGTAGAAGACCACAGTGGCAACTGATGGTGTTGGTGTGTTTAAATGTTTGCATTAAAGGCACCGAAATGAACAACGAAAAATTGCTGAGAAATTATAGAAAGAACCACTTGTAAAGACATTCTCCAATAAGCTGCTTACCTTTTCTGTACTCGAAATAGAAATGAATAATTGGCACTTGATTGATAAAAATGAGTGCAGTTGACAGCTATGTTTCTTTTCTAGATAAAAAAATATGATTTTTCTAATTTTCATAAATGAACGGTATGAAATGGAATGACATTCATTTCTGCTTTTTCTGGGTTAATTTTTTTAAAGGAGAAAATGTATACATTTTTAAACCAGGTTGGTGTAAGGGAAAATCCCCCCCCCCCACCAAGATATATGCCAGTTTGAAAGTTCAATGTAAAAATTAAAATACGATTAAGCACATCCCAATTTTATTTAATTTACTCATTTTTAAAAAAAAAAAATTACTCATTATATCATACAAATATTTATTTAATTATAATTATTTAATATACATGTTTGTACCCGTCGATGTATACAGATTATTTATTTTGTAACGTCCGTTGATGCTAATTGTTTACTGCCGTCGAAGAATGACAAGGATTAATATAAGGCCATTGCTAGAGGGTGTTCATTCAGTTCTTATAAAAATAGAGCCATAGGTAGAGGGTGTTCATTCAATTCACACAACAAGAGCCATTTCTAGAGAGTTCATTCAGTTCACATAATTAGAGCCATAGGTAGAGGTTGTTCATTCAGTTCACACAATTAGATCCATAGGTAGAGGTTGTTCATTCAGTTCACACAACTAGAGCCATTTCTAGAGAAATCATTCAGTTCACATAATTAGAGCCATTGCAAGAGGGGTTCATTCAGTGCAAATAATTAGAGCCATTGCAAGAGGGGTTCATTCAGTTCACATAATTAGAGCCATTGCAAGAGGGGTTCATTCAGTTCACATAATTAGAGCCACTGCAAGAGGGGTTCATTCAGTTCACATAATTAGAGCGCACTACCTTGCGTTGTACTTACTGCGTTCCATTATATCTTTTCAATGAATTTATTGTGATTTTTTTTAAATAATTATTAGCTATATTTAATTTTCTATGATAACGTAATAAAGACGAAATATTGGGAATGGGTTTAACATTTTCTGGTGTCCACCCAGACAGCTGGCAAGGTCGTAATCTGAAATAAAATTGTTTTCTTTCAGTTTAATAAATGTCTAATCTCCATCATTCCCAGAATGGTGCTATCTAATTTTATGAATTGTATAAAAGAAATATTTCTACTAAATATATTCTTGCACACATGTACAAAGTTGAAAGCGTTAAAACAAAAAGAAAATTTTATCTTTTATTTCTGGGCACTCAAACATTTTTTTCTTTCATTTGTGAATCATCAATCATTTTTTTTTACAAATATTTACTTGGTTTTTTAAAGCGTCGTACGAGATTGCAAGGGTAAATCCACGCAACGCACCTGCAATACACATTCATTTCAATACAAATGATAAGTAATACGTGAAAATTTGATTTACTAGAAAGTTATTTTTTTCCTTTCTAATTTAAATAGATTTTCATAAGCCGAAAAATGACTGCATCATCCTGCAAGCCTTTGAAAGAATTTATTTATATGAGGCGAATAGTTCAAAGTTCATAATTTACCTTAAACTAAGGAACATTGCTTTGCATTTAAGTCTTATATTTCAGTAAAATCGAAACAGAGATAATACAATCATTGTATTGTGAACAATAGAATCATGAACACATTATGAGAAAAACAATGTGATTTAATGCCAGCTGTTGACTAAATCATATTAATGATAATCTCATGTAAAACAAACAAATATTGATTAGAATGTAAAGTCTTACGTCATAAATTTTAGAATTATCCCTGCATAACGAATCTCTTTGTCCTTTAAAGTTTGAGCCTTTGTATCTAGTAAACAGAATATCACAATTGTCGTTCGTAGAATTTGGTTTCGTGAATCTATTTCAAGAAACAAAGAATCATTTAATACAATGGATGTTTAGATATTTCATTAGTATATTAAATACCTTAGAAAAATATAGCTCATGCAAAAGGTCTGCTAGAAATCAATTTTCACAGTGTTGATTTTAATGCATCTAGTCTGTATGTATACACCTATGCAAGCAGAATTTTATATTAGTAAATAATGAAAATATATGATCGTTTCCAGAAAACTTAGTTTACTCTTATGCATAGGAGTAAATTACTTTTGTGTGTCTGTTATAGCACATAATTTTATAAACAGTCTCACTCCTATATTATACTCTTTTTATTCAATGTATGCATATCTCTCCTTCTTTACTTGTAAACATATACCCATTTAGTTAACTGTCTGTCTCGCACTTCATCTATACTTCTTAATTGGAGTGAATATCTTTCCCTTTTCAAACAAGGTTTTTTTTTATAAAAGTGTTATGCACTAAAAATATACCCAGTTAGCTAAGTGTCTGCCTTTCTCCATATCAGTCGATACCCACATTCTTACCAACAATCTGTCTCAGTTTTAATACTCACTTCTTGATTGCCATATTAGACGACAACATGTACATCAAGTGGTGTATGTCTTTCTCCTTATCAGACAATAACATGTACGTCACTTATTGTATGTCTCTCTCCACATCAGACAGTAACATGTACGTCAAATAGTGTATATTTCTCTCCACATCAGACAATGACATTGTACGTCAAGTAGTGTATATCTCTCCACATCAGACTATAACATGTACGTCAAGTAGTGTATATCTCTCCACATCAGACTATAACATGTACGTCAAGTAGTGTATATCTCTCCACATCAGACAATAACATGTACGTCAAGAAGCGTATGTCTCTCTCCACATCAGACAATAACATGTACGTCAAGTAGTGTATATTTCTCTCCACATCAGACAATGACATTGTACGTCAAGTAGTGTATATCTCTCCACATCAGACTATAACATGTACGTAAAGTAGTGTATATCTCTCCACATCAGACTATAACATGTTCGTCAAGTAGTGTATATCTCTCCACATCAGACAATAACATGTACGTCAAGAAGCGTATGTCTCTCTCCACATCAGACAATAACATGTACGTCAAGTAGTGTATATTTCTCTCCACATCAGACAATGACATTGTACGTCAAGTAGTGTATATCTCTCCACATCAGACTATAACATGTACGTAAAGTAGTGTATATCTCTCCACATCAGACAATAACATTGTACGTCAAGTAGTGTATATCTTTGCACATCAGACAATAACATTGTACGTCAAGTAGTGTATATCTCTCCACATCAGACAATAACATTGTACGACAAGTAGTGTATATCTCTCCACATCAGACTATAACATGTACGTCAAGTAGTGTATATCTCTCCATATCAGACAATGACATGGACGTCAAGAAGCGTATGTCTCTTTCCACATCAGAGAATAACATGTACGTCAAGTAGTCTATGTCTCTCTCTACATCAGAAAATAACATGTACGTCAAGTAATGTATGTCTAATAAAATAATGAAATGTCTTCATTATAAAAACAACTCTTGTAATTCTACTTACCCTGACTGATCTGCATAAAGTAAGAATTTAATGTAGTAAGAATTGTGTGAATAGCCGATTTGGTCAACGTTAGACCATATCAACTTATTCTTCTCATCAAGAAGACTCACTAACAATGTTATATTCTAAGGGAAAAAAATATAGTTTTTTTAGCAGAACAAATAGTTATTAATTAAACGGGAAAATAAAAGCTGATTATTTTATTATTTTAAAAAAATATTATCACAAAAATATGAGCGGAAAATACTTTTTATTCTAAAAATCCATTTTTAGAAATCATGTTCTAGAAAAACAAATTCCCTTATGAGCCCCTACAGCGGAGAAGATGAAGTGAATTAATCGATCTGTTTCAGTAGCCGCGAAATATTGAGGATGCCCATTTAACGCTGGAACTGTTTCATTAGATGTGATATAATGAGGATACCCATCTAAAGCTGGATATGTTTGATTAGCTGCAAGATGTTGAGGATGCCCATCTAAAGCTGGATAAGTTTCAGCAGCCGCGAGATATTGAGGATGCCTGTAAATTTTGCTTGACCCAGTGACATTCACTTGAGTAAACGTTTGCCAAGATCAAGCTCTTTGAGCGAAATCAGTGGTTCTCAAGTTGGGACAATGGGTGGCTGGCATTAAGGTCCGAAGCCAGATGCCCAATATCTATTTCCTATGACGACACTGCAGAGACGTTGACAAAATCATACATCACGTGCTATTAGAATGCCTAAAGATGGCGGACCACAGGGTGGACCAGAGGGCAGCTTGCTGGACATTGACATAAATGGCATTTCCTAGATGTTGAGGAACAAAGCGAGTTTGACTATGTGTCAGCCTGCAGTTATCACTGAGAAAATTCAGAAAAAGAGAAAGAGACGATCAGGAAGACCTGATAATTCCGTCCCCTAACATGTTGTAAGAAGATTGTTATTTATTTAATTTTATGATCTCTGGCATCCAAAATGTGTCACCCTTCAACCCACTTACTATTTCAGGACATCTGCAAAAGCCAATTACGATAGTACGAACAAAATATATAATGACATAACCATAACTAAACAAGCAAGGACGAAAAATACAACAATGTTAGCAGTACTAATACAAGAAAATATAACAAAGCTAGAAGTAGGCCTACTAGTACAAGAAAATATAACAAATAGCAGTACTAATGCAAGAAAATACAAGAAAGTTAGAATCAATATTACAAGAAAATACAACAAAGTTAGTAGTACTAGTACAAGAAAATACAACAAAGTTAGCAGTACTAATACACGAAAAATAAATCCTGGTTATCTTTCCTTACATCATTACTTTTGGAGATCCGGTTTGCTCTCATGGTAGCTTCTCGAAATGATAGGTCGATATTGCTGTTGACGAAAATATAGTCAGCATTGAGAACTGAAGCGAATTCTTTGGCTTCCTCAGCTTTGTTAGGAAAAAAAGATTCGCAATATTATATTATTGTATATGTACATAATGAAACACTGTGAAACATTTTAAAACATAAAACAAAAGATTAAATGAAAGAAACAGGATATTAAAATAAATAATTGATTTCTTAATTAAGATGCAGTTAGACCTGTTAATTTATGCAAATAAATGATGATTCACTTAAATACAAACTTAAGTAAATGTTGAAGCCCAAGACTAATAAGTAAGATTAGTTAGTATGTTGAAACAAAAAAAAACGGTTAAATATATTTGTATGTGAATGTTTTTTACGGCATTTTATATGTTGAAATTTTCTATATGGGGAAAACATTTGCATGATATCTAAAGTCTGTATATAATATGTAGCCGAAATCTGTATACAATTTGTATTCAGTGTATTTATATCATTTGTCGAAAGTGTATGTTTATAAAATGGTATCCAGGGTCTATTTACAATTAGTGTGTGAAGTCCCTGTTGGGATGAGATGAAACTTCTTAGATCCTATAAAACCACCAATGGGACTGTTTTATGGTGCCCTTCTTTCATCCCCACCATGGAGACACCCCATATAGTGGGGACTTATGCCATGACCTGAAATATCCATTGGTGTTTACCGGAGATCAAACCAGGGACCATCAGGTCGATAGTCGGGCGCTTTACCACACGACCATCTGTTTAAAATATCGCACAACTAAATGGTGGCAATTTCTTAGGTCTTGTAGTGACCTTCTTTCATCTGTAATGGCCATTGGAGGCACCACGGAAGACAGGAGATCGAACCAGGTACCTTCAGGTTACCGCACGACCATCCGTCCCCGTTTACAATTAGTAAACATTGTCTGTTTATAAAATAGTATCTAGCGTCTGTTTACAATTAGTAAACATTGTCTGTTTATAAAATAGTATCTAGCGTCTGTTTACAATTTGTAGACAGTGCATGTTTATAAAATAATATCTAGCGTCTGTTTACAATTTGTAGACAGTGCATGTTTATAAAATAATATCTAGCGTCTGTTTACAATATGTAGACAGTGAATGTTTATAAAATGTAACCAGATAAGACCCCTAAACTAATCAAACTTTAAAAAAAAGGTTTTCTTATATTTTATTCTTCTATTTACTGGTATTCACAAAATGCATGTTAAAATACAAACAATGACCTACGTAATTTTGACGAGTTAATTAAGGACATTGTCAGGATCCACGTCGACGTCAAGAGGAAGAGAAGAATAAGTCTCATGATAATTTCTGTAGAATATTTTATATAACAATGACTGATTGGTTAAAAAAAGTTAACATTTCTTTGGCAGGTTATATATATTAGAAAACAAGTCGAAATGGAAAAAAATTATCAGAAGTCAATAAAATTAAACAGAAAATATTTCTTACTATATTATTTAGTTGTTAATTTTGTTTTATTAAGTGTAATTAAGAAATGGAATCCTGAAAAAAATTCCATTGTTAACATTAAAAACTAAAAATAAGAAAAAAGATAATGTACACTTATCAAGCCTTACATCTAAATGCGTTTTTTCTTAAAATACCTTTTGTAAGTAAAAGTCTGCTTAAGTAAGTAATACAATTGTAATATAAATAAATAATAAACCTAATAAACTTTACGAAAGCAAAATTTGTAAAACTCCACCCTGAATGTACAAATAACAAACTCCTTCTACGAGATCGGGATGAAGAATGCTCCTCTCAAAAATTAAAAAAAAATGAACTTTTATTGCTAATTTAGAAATCAATAAGATTTGTAAACAATGTGATTAACTGCCATACAAATCTGATTACTAAAGTTGGTGACATAATACTATTGATTTTAGATTACGATAATTGGGTATTGAGAGTTGGCAACAGAAGCAAATTAACATGGGCAGTAAATTAAATACACTATCTAGGTGAATACAAGGTGTGTGGTGTTTAATCACTAAGATGTTAAAAACACTGTGTCTATCTTATTAAACTCCTATATCACTACGCATTGTGTTTGTTCGTAACACTCAGAAATCTCTATACACACTGTGTCTGTTTCAATAATCATGAATGTGTATGTTAATGTTTATGGTAATGTGAATATTCATGTAAACGTGAAAGTGTATGTGAATGTATATGTGTATGTGAATGTGAATGTATATGTAAATGAGAATGTGCATGAGAATAATATGTGTATGTGAATGTGTATGTGAATGTATCTGTTTCGGTGAATTTTTATGTTAATGCATATGGTTATGTGAATATTAATGTGTATGTAAATGTGAATGTATATGTGAAAGTGTATGTGAATGTGTATGTGACTGTGTATGTGAATGTGTATGTTAATGTGTATGTGAATGTGTATGTGACTGTGTATGTGAATGTGTATGTTAATGTGTATGTGAATGTGTATGTGAATGTGTATGTTAATGTGTATGTGAATGTGTATTTGAATGTGAAGGTATATGTGTTTGTATATGTGGTTGTGAATGTATATTATGTCAATGTGTATGTGAATGTATATCTGTATTTGAATGTGAATGTAAAATTAAAAGTGAATGTAAATGTGATTGTATATGTGCATTAGGGTGATAACAAAAAAAATATTTTTATGAAACCACTTGCAATCGAGGAACTTTTATGTGTAATTTAAGAATATCAATTGCATTTTTGATTTTTTAAAAAAAAGTTCCCCCTCCTCCCCCTTTTTCGGAAGAAAAAAGTGGAAAAATATTTCTTTTTTCAAAAAAAAGGACATTATTTTTTTTAGCTTAACTCAAAAGAGTAATAATAATAACTAATCAACTTTTATTAACAAATAAGATACAGATCAGTTAGTAATATGTACAGAATGTACAAGAAATATTTAAAACATATTTTTTCCTATGAACTTCAGATTCAAAAATTGAAATTTTCTCGATTTTGCATGAAGTTCCTCCATCAGTTTCACAGCACATTCAGCAATTTGGTTAGATCTGGGAATGTCAATTAATGACTTTTCGACTGACCAATGGGTCTTTAAACACTTAATTGCCTTCTTGCATTTTATCCTGATGAGTGAGGTAAACAGTTCATTGAAGGACGCTTCATTATAGTGTTGAGAATGGAACCAAGCATTTGCCCATTCGTAGCAGATGAAGTTGCAGGCAGGAGTGAGGATGTTGCACCACTCTGGTATCAGAAAAAATGATATAACAGTATATATCGCACGTGAGTTCCATCTTGCCTGGTGTAAATTTGGTAGTTTCTTCCAGTTGATGCGAGGCCAACGTGAAGTTGTTTTGTAATGACGATATGCCTGACATAATTCATATAAGAACTTGAAATCATCTCGCCATCCAGGGTTCTCGTCTGTGCTAACATCATCTGTCGCAACGAGGCGGTAATCAGCCTGAAGAGTGACATAGTTTTGTGTTAATTGGTCAATGAAGGAATAGTTGAGTTTTGGTTTGCTCGTTGGCTCTTGGATAAAAAAATTCATGACATGTTTCAAAAGGAGGTCGAGTACATGGTGCTGACACCCAATATATTGTGGCTTCTGAAAGCCCTTGCTCAAGGCATCATCCTGTATGAGCTTTACAATCCCATGCAAACGACCAGTATTTACTGCGGTCGTGTCGCATATTATCATGCCAATATTTTTCCAAGCATCATATTCATCAAGTAGCTGATGTAGTTGTGAATGGCCGCGGCAGAACCACTCTCACATTTAATAATACCAAGTTTGATTTCGGTTGTCATATTTTTCAGCAGAACTACTTGATACTCTTCCCCTTGAACTCTTTTACCATCAAACTGGAGACAATAGAGTTCTTTGCTTTGAAGTTTTTGAACAATTTTGGTTTTCATTTTACGTCCTACAGAGATTACTCGTTTCCAGACACCCGCCTGACTTGGAACTGGCACATCGTGACCCTGTTCAGCAATGGTTGCAAGAACATCATATGCTTTATGTGTAGAAATGTTGTTTTGCAGTACTAGCAAACCCGCTGTTGTAGTGCTTGCTCTTTGGTATTTCGGTTTGCATTCAGGAGAAGATGACGTGGAAGAATAGGTTGGCAAGTCGGGTGAAGAAGCAGAGGTTTCAGAATCCGAAGATTCTGAGACAGTTGTATGTGTTTGTATAGGTTGCGATTGAGAAGAGCTGGCTTGTGATTGGGTTTTTGATAGTCGGATTCGTTTTCTTGGGTGGATTGATTCCAAAGGGGCTTGTTTGACCATTGAATAACCAATCTTTCCTCCACTCTTAACTTGCCTCTGGTAGAGTTCTTTATCCTCCGTGCTTTTCCATTCTCCATTAACGTTGGTGACATCAAATAACTGAGAAAGTGTTGTAGTAAATTTATCAGACGGATCCTTTTTGTTTTTGTCATATAAATCAATCAGGCAATTGAGTTTCTTTCTGATGAGTGCGCTGGATAGTAGTGGAAAGTCTAGAATTTCCCTCCAAAGCAATTCTATATCCGTAATCATAATTTTGATTCGATCCAGTCGCCGTTTCTGGCTATTGAACAGAAAAGTGAAGTTTCCAAGAATTTGACGGTTTGTAGGCATCCGTGTGAGATTGTTTAGCCTATCTGTCATTCTGTCTAACAATATGTCTTTCTATCTATCCATGTCTATCTACTTTCACTATCCTGACAGTAAGACTTGCAATCTTGCACTGAAAACGAGATAGTTTATCCAAAATATTCAAAAATATTCCACAATGTTCTAAAATATTCCAGAATATATATTATATATTTGCACCTGAAACAGAAAATAAAAGAAGTTATAACAATAATGAAATAGTTATATATTGTGAACTCACCCCAAGCTGGGGCGAGTTCAAACTGCGCGATATGTGAACGAAAAATTAAAAATAGGGGGAACTTTTTTCAATTTAAAAAAAAATTAATGTTGCTACTGTCATCTACATTTAATTGTTCCTCGAATGTGAGGGGTTTCAGTTTCGTTACGAAAAATAATGAAAATAGTTATCACCCTAATGTGCATGCAAATATGTAAATGTGATTGTATATGTGTATGCAAATATGTATGTGTATTTGAATGTGTATTTGAATGTGTATGTTATTGTTTATGTGAACGTATATTTGTATGTTAATGTGAATATTTTTGTGTAATTGAATGTTTATTTAAATGTATTTTTAAATGTTAATGTATGTGTGTATGTCAATGTATATGTGTATATGAATGTAGTTGTGTATCTGAAAGTGTATGTGAATGTGCATGTGAATATGTAGTAAATGTATATGTGTATGTATATGTGAATGTGTTTGTCAATTTTTATGTGTATGTGAATTTATATGTGAATGTATATGTGTATGTTAATGCATATGTGAAAGAATAAGAATAATGATAATTTCTGTAGAATATTTAAAATCATTTAAAAAATCATTGACAAATTAGTTAAAAAAGTTAACATTTTATCATTTATTATGTTAAGTATATTTGAAAACAATTTAAGTTTGAAAAAAGTGTTAGAAGTCAATAAAATTAAACAAAAATACTTCTTATTTTATTATTTAGTTGTTAATTTTGTTTTTTAAGTGTTATTAAGAATTAAAATCTTGAAAAAACTTCAATTGTCAACATTAAAAACTAAAAAAAAGTAAAAAGATAATTTACTCTTATCAAGCCTTGCATCTAAAGTTAAATTAAAATAAAACTATTTTTCAGCATCTATAAATGCGTTTTTTTCTGAAAATGCAAGGTGAATGGTGTTTTATCACTCAGATATTAAAAACATTGTGTCTATCTTATACAACTCCTATATCACTACGCATTGTGTTTGTTCGTAACACTCAGAGATCTCAACACACTGTGTCTGTTTCAATAATCATAAATGTGTATGTTAATGCATATGGTAATGTGATTACTCATGTAAACGTGAATGTGTATGTGAATGTATATGTGTATATGAATGTTAATGTATATGTGAATGAGAATGTGCATGAGAATAATATGTGTATGTGAATGTGTATGTGAATGTGTATGTGAATGTATCTGTTTCGGCGAATTTATATGTTAATTTATATGGTTATGTGAATATTAATGTGAATTTGAATGTATGTGAATGTGCATGTGAATGTGTATGTGAATGTGTATCTGTATTTGATTGTGAATGTGAAAGTAAATGTGAATGTGTATTTGATTGTAAATGTGTATGCAAATGTGTATGTGTATTTGAATATTCATGTAAACGTGAATGTGAATGTGAATGAAAATGAGAATAACATGTGTATATGAATTTGTATGTGAATGTATCTGTTTCGGTGAGTTGATACGTTAATGTATATGGTTTTGTGAATATTAATGTAAATGTGAATGTGTATATGAATGTATATATAAATGTGTATGTGAATTTGTATATGATTGTTTATATGAATGTGTTTGTGTTTGTGATTGTGTATGTGAATGTATATGTATTTCAATGTGTATGTGAATGTATATTTGTATTTGAATGTGATTGTGAAAGTAAATGTTATTGTGTATGTGAATGTATATGTGTATTTGAATGTGTATTTGAATGTGTATGTTTATGTGTATGTGAACGTTTATTCGTATGTTATTGTGAATATTTTTATGTAATTGAATGTTGATTTGAATGTATATGTAAATGTGAATGTGTATGTGTATGTCAATGTATATGTATGTGTGGAGAAATAATATAGTCTAAGTTTGATGACGCAATTCGCTAGGCTCCGCCCACCACAGTATCTATGGCGTCATTCCGCCATCTTGAGTGTAAATATTGGGAGCTTTAGTGTATACGTCATTTGGTACAAATGACGTTTATTAACCGACAGTTGGGAGCACATGCTTTGTTTTATAGTTAGTCTAGCTTTGGGCGTCTATGTAGATGGATGCATATTTACAGTTTGCTATTGTACTCCTCCTGATTCTACCTTTATGTCAGTTCATGTTCAAGTATTAAATGATTGTTTGATGTTACTTCACTGGAGTTAACTTCGTGATTTGTGTTGTCTGATTTATTACACCTTCTACAAGTATCTTCAATATAAGGACCCGTAACATATATTTGGCACCTCCGACGTCGAACTGACTGACTTAGCTGGATTCAGGAGCAGCGGAGTGAGTACATTAAGACTCGTTGTAATTACCGGTTAAGTATTCATCGGTGAATTACGTGGCGGCCACCACCCTGGGTGTGCGCCGTGAAAACTGTGTTCTGTAGTGGCCAGCGTTATTGTTTGCTGAAGTGGCCAACCCTATTGTTTGCTGAAGTGGCCAACGTTACTGTTTGCTGAAGTGGCCAACCTTATTGTTTGCTTAAGTGGCCAACGTCACTGTTTGCTGAAGTGGCCAACCCTATTGTTTGCTGAAGTGGCCAACGTTACTGTTTGCTGAAGTGGCCAACCCTATTGTTTGCTGAAGTGGCCAACCCTATTGTTTGCTGAAGTGGCCAACGTTACTGTTTGCTGAAGTGGCCAACCCTATTGTTTGCTGAAGTGGCCAACGTTACTGTTTGCTGAAGTGGCCAACCCTATTGTTTGCTGAAGTGGCCAACGTTACTGTTTGCTGAAGTGGCCAACCCTATTGTTTGCTAAAGTGGCCAACGTTACTGTTTGCTGAAGTGGCCAACCCTATTGTTTGCTTAAGTGGCCAACCCTATTGTTTCCTGAAGAGGCCAACGTTACTGTTTGCTGAAGTGGCCAACCCTATTGTTTGCTGAAGTGGCCAACGTTACTGTTTGCTGAAGTGGCCAACCCTATTGTTTGCTGAAGTGGCCAACGTTACTGTTTGCTGAAGTGGCCAACCCTATTGTTTGCTGAAGTGGCCAACCCTATTGTTTGCTGAAGTGGCCAACGTTACTGTTTGCTGAAGTGGCCAACTCTATTGTTTGCTGAAGTGGCCAACCCTATTGTTTGCTGAAGTGGCCAACGTTACTGTTTGCTGAAGTGGCCAACGTTACTGTTTGCTGAAGTGGCCAACCCTATTGTTTGCTGAAGTGGCCAACGTTACTGTTTGCTGAAGTGGCCAACGTTACTGTTTGCTGAAGTGGCCAACCCTATTGTTTGCTGAAGTGGCCAACGTTACTGTTTGCTGAAGTGGCCAACCCTATTGTTTGCTGAAGTGGCCAACGTTACTGTTTGCTGAAGTGGCCAACCCTATTGTTTGCTGAACTGGCCGACGTTACTGTTTGCTGAAGTGGCCAACCCTATTGTTTGCTGAAGTGGCCAACGTTACTGTTTGCTGAAGTGGCCAACGTTACTGTTTGCTGAAGTGGCCAACCCTATTGTTTGCTGAAGTGGCCAACCCTATTGTTTGCTGAAGTGGCCAACGTTACTGTTTGCTGAAGAGGCCAACCCTATTGTTTGCTGAAGTGGCCGACGTTACTGTTTGCTGAAGTGGCCAACCCTATTGTTTGCTGAAGTGGCCAACGTTACTGTTTGCTGAAGTGGCCAACCCTATTGTTTGCTGAAGAGGCCAACCCTACTGTTGCTGAAGTGGCCAACTTTACTGCTTAAAGTGGCCAGATTTGCTGTGTACTGACGGGGTCGACGTTTCCGTGTGGCTGGGAATCACCTCCTCATCGTCAGAGGACCCCACCATAGGATCACCGATGATCAACAAGGGATCATCGAACATCGCGGACAGGGATCACCAAGGGTCATACCGTGTGTTAGTAAACCCCACATCGAACATCGCGGACCGGGATCACCGAGGATCAATCATCGAAGTCAAGGAACAGAATTTACTATTGTGTATTTCTTTATATGTAAGTTGGCATATTTTTTTTATATATATTTATTATTAGAATATTGAAATCTGGTGTAATTATTTGTTTGTTGTTCTTGGTGGAATTCTGTATTTAATATAGTAGAGGTTAAAATAGGGTCCACCCTGAGCAGCCAAAACATTTAATTTGCTGGTTTTTGAAAAGGAATATTGTATTTATTTTGTTAGTACTTGTATGTTGATGACATAATAGAATATTTTTTGTGTATGATATATAGTATCAAACATTTTCATTTATTAGTTATAATTGGTTTTGGTTACTGCCATGTCATCAATTTTAAATATTGTTGAAGCTGGTAAAGCACTTGGCCTTACAGGCCAGGAGTTACAAACCTGGGTATCTGTAGAGAGAGAAAAGGTGGAACAGAGAGAGAGGGAAGAAAGAAAGGAAAAGGAACAGAGAGAGAGGGAAGAAAGAAAGGAAAAGGAACAGAGAGAGAGGGAAGAAAGAAAGGAACAGAGAGAGGGGGAAGAAAGAAAGGAAAAGGAATAGAGAGAGAGGGAAGAAAGAAAGGAACAGAGAGAGAGGGAAGAAAGAGCCGCAGAACGGGAAATGAGGAAGGAAGAAATCGCAAACGAAAGGGCGCACTTAGAGTCTGAGAACAATAGACAGTTAGCTAACCCCGGAGTTAATGGAGCAGGTGATAGAGTGACCGCATCACTTAAATTACCTTATTTTACAGAGGGCGTTGACAGTATGGACACATACTTGTCTAGGTTTGAAATGCTAGCTACTAGCGCGGGTATGCCGAAGAATACATGGGCCGCGTCAATTTTAGGATTCATAAGAGGCAAAGCTCTGGATGTATGTTTGAAACTAAATGAAAATGAAATAAAAAATTATGAAGATGTCACTGATTTATTGAGAAAGTATAGGTCTGCACATCCAGAAAAACCCATATCTAAGTTAGAACCAGACCATAACCAGGATGTGCTTTGCTTTGCTAAGGCTGTACCTTATCCTAAACGTGGCCGTAGCTTAAGTCCTGGGAACAGGAATAGATCCAGTGACCAACATGACGGGGAAAAATTATGTTTCTCATGTGGGAGAGCCGGACATAGATCGCGAGACTGCAAAAGGGGAAATGGAGGTAGTGATAGTTTATGTTATCTGTGTAACGGGAGGGGACATTATGCTAGGAACTGCACTTGGTCCCGGGGAAATAGTCAGGGGAGAAAAGGACAACAGACCAGAACCATGGACAAGACCAGACAGAGACAAAGAGATAGGGTACAACAGGCAATGTTAGTTAAGGGGGGAGGTAATGGTTTGCATTTTTACCCTGGGTTCGTTGGTGATGTACCTGTGAAAGTGCTACGCGACACAGGGGCAACGTGTGTGTGTGTGTCCGTAGATCATTGGTAAAAGATAGTGAATTCACGGGAAGAATGGGTCTATGTGCGTCATTTGATGGGACTGTACACGAGTTACCCATAGCCACCATTAATCTTAGAAGTCCATTTTACACAGGACTAGTTGAAGCATTAGTCATCGACAAACCAACTTACGACGTATTGGTGGGCAATATTGAGGGCGTAATAGAGTGTGATCCCATGGAATTGGATAAATGGAAAAAACTTAATGATCCTACTAGAAACTGTAATGCTGTGACAAGGGCTCAGGCTAAGGAGGAAAACCTCCATAATCAGTCATCAATTAGTAGTACAGATAACTGCTTAATTAATACTCAGGAAGTAAAAAGTATACAAAGGGAAGAGAATGTAGTAACTTTCCTAATCCACACATGACTGACAATGTTAAATCTAGTGACATTCCTGTGGGTGAGATGTCTGACAGGGTCACCATAGATGGAGAGAACTTTTTTACCGAACAGCATAATGACGTGTCATTGTCAAAATTAATCAACCGGGATAATTAATCATTTAGAGATAGGGAAATCATTCAGTTAGAAAAAGGTGTTTGGGTTAGAAAGACACAGTACATGAATAAAACGGTGAATCAACTTATAGTCCCAATGAAGTATAGGAAATTAGTTCTTAGGACAGCCCACGATTCACCTTTAGCGGGTCATTTGGGGGTTACTAGAACCAAGTATAGGATCTTAGGAAAATTCTTTTGGCCCGAGGTTACCAGAGACGTAAAGAGATATGTTAGGACGTGTGACCTGTGTCAATCAAAGGGGCCCAAATGTACCAGGGGGAAGCCCCATTACAAACAACCGATGTAGTTGACAGACCGTTCACAAAATTAGCTATTGATATAATTAGACCTATGCCACTGTCTTTATTTAAGGACTTAATGATAAGGAAAGATTTATCCCCTGACGTAAGAACTGCCTATGAGCTAGTGATTGATACAAGACAGAGACTTATAAAGGCCTGTGATGTGGCTAGATCAAATGTTTTAACCAAAAATAAAAGTACATTATTGAGGGTTAATAGGGACAGGAAACTCAGACATATTAGGCCAGGTGAGGATGTACTTGTTATATTACCTGACAAGACTAATAGATTATTTATTAAGTGGCCAGGACCTTTTAAGGTTACTAAAAAGGTGACAGACGTGGATTATGAAATTAATATTAGAAATAGGTTAAAGGTCTTTCATATAAACATGTTGAAAGTATACTATAATAGACCAATTGAATTAGTTCAGACCGCTGAGAGACAGGTTCAAAATTGTTTCATGTTAAGGGAGGAAGATGTACCTGACGCTGACATTCAGACATGTGAGGGACCTGAGGTTGGAAACAAGGAAACATGGGAGGATATAGCATTAAATAACCTAACTCATGACAAAGTGGTTAGTATTAAGACATTTTTGGGTGACTTTACAGATATTTTTTCTGATAGACCGGGTAAAACTGATATAATACAACATGACATAAAGCTGTCAGAAAACAAGGTTATCCGTCTGAGACCATCCACCCTCTCATTACATCACCGCGACTATATCAAGAAAGAGTTAGAAGGGTTACAGAAACAGGGTGTCATAGAACCATCTGAGTCACCATATGCAGCTCCCATAGTGTTAGTTTAGAAAAAGACAGGTGACATCAGACTGTGTGTAGATTATAGACAGTTAAATAAAATAACCATTATGGACTCATATCCCATGCCCAATCCCGAGGAGTTAATGACCAGGCTAGCCAGAGCTAAATATTTCTCTAAACTGGATTTAGCAAGAGGGTATTGGCAAATACCACTGACCCCTAAAGCCAAACCATTGACTGCATTTATAACTCCATTTGGGTTGTTCCAATGGAATTTCATGAGTTTTGGGCTAGTAAATGCACCAGCCACCTTCAATAGGATGATGGCCAAATTATTTTCCCATAGACAAGACACTGTTTGCTACCTGGATGACATTTGTATTTTTCATGAGGACTGGGATAAACATGTTAGGAGTCTAAGAGAAATTTTTACAGTTTTAAAGAGACATAATTTAACAGTGAGACCGACTAAGGTAGAGATAGGACTGACGGAAGTAACTTTCCTAGGACATAAAGTGGGAAATAATATAATAAAACCCATAGGTGAATCTGTGTCAAAGATATTAAATATTGAAAAACCGTCATCAAAGAAACAGGTGCGCAGTCTTTTGGGCTTATGCAATTTCTATCGGAAGTTTATTCCGAATTTCGCTCATATAATGGAACCTCTGGCTAATCTAACTAAAAAGGGAGAGCCAAACAAAATCATCTGGTCTGATGAATGTCAACGGGCCCTGGAGATTATTAAAACCGCCTTCGCTCAGGGGCCCATATTAAAGTTACCTGACATAGGTAAACAATTCGTTCTGGCCACAGATGCATCGGCCGTTGCGATAGGGGGGGGGGCCTGTTACAGAGCCACAATGGTGTGTTACACCCAGTGCTATATGTCAGTCGTAAATTGACCTCACCAGAGACAAGATATGCCACAATAGAGAGGGAGGGATTAGCCATCACATGGTGCATTACAAAATTGGCAAGGTATCTGTTAGGTGCCCAATTTATTCTTCGGACTGACCATGCGCCGCTGGCATTTATAAATTCCAAAAAGCTAGGGAATAATAAAGTAGCCAGATGGTCACTCCTACTGCAGGATTTTAATTTTATCGTCCAAGCTATACCTGGTAAAGAGAACGTTATTGATGACTCGTTATCACGTTGCATTTGAAATGAGCTTAAGTTCTCAACAAACCTATGTCCTGGCAGTAAGAAATCCTGTGTACCATAATGTCTATGTTACATGTATTATATGTTTATATGATGACATGTTTGTACGTATATGTTTATATGATGACATAATGATATTTAATAATAATTGATGATTATGATTAAAAAAAAGAGAAGTCACTGAAAAAAAAATAATGAAGAATAACTATAGTGACATGAAAAAAAAAAAAAGAAACTAAACTAAAGTCACATGAAAAAAGAAAATTGAATGGAATAACAAGTGACATAAGAAAAAAAAAGTAAACAAGTCACATAGAAAAAAAATATATAATAAAATAATAAATATCAGTGACGAAAAAGAAAAAAAAATGATGAGAAATTTGAATTTAATTCAATATGTTTATGCATATATGATTGATGATATTTATTATATTGTTTGCATGTATGCTTCCATGCAATATTGATTTGATTAATCATTGTATAATTTATGTTGTTGTTATGATGATTTGGATATGTTCTATGATTGAACATTGTTTCATGTGGCTTCCTTTTGTCGGTATTAGTATTGGGTTTTACATGATTACATCATGCTTAGGTAGAGGGGAGAAATGTGGAGAAATAATATAGTCTAAGTTTGATGACGCAATTCGCTAGGCTCCGCCCACCACAGTATCTATGGCGTCATTCCGCCATCTTGAGTGTAAATATTAAGAGCTTTAGTGTATACGTCATTTGGTACAAATGACGTTTATTAACCGACAGTTGGGAGCACATGCTTTGTTTTATAGTTAGTCTAGCTTTGGGCATCTATGTAGATGGATGCATATTTACAGTTTGCTATTGTACTCCTCCTGATTCTACCTTTATGTCAGTTCATGTTCAAGTATTAAATGATTGTTTGATGTTACTTCACTGGAGTTAACTTCGTGATTTGTGTTGTCTGATTTATTACACCTTCTACAAGTATCTTCAATATAAGGACCCGTAACAGTATGTATGACTGTACTCATGTATCTGAAAGTGTATGTGAATGTGCATGTGAATATGTAGTTAGTGTATATGTGTATGTGAATGTGTATGTCAACTTATATGTGTAAGTGAATGTGTCTGTGAATGTAAATGTGTCTGTGAATGAGTATTTCAATGTTATTGTGTCTGTGAATGTATATGCGTATGTGAATGTGTATGTGAATCTGTATGTGAATGTATATGTGTTTTTGAGTTAATGTTTTATTGTATATGTGTTTGTTAAAGAATATGTGTATCAGAATGTATATTTATATTTGACTGTGTATTTGAATGTGATTGTGTATGTGAATGTGTATATGAATGTATGTGTGTATGTGAATATGTATTGAAATATATATGTGAATGTGAATGTTAATGTATATGTGACTGTTTATAATTATATTAATGTATATGTGTATGTGAATGTTTCTGTAAATATATCTGTGTGTGTGGATGTATATGTGTTTATGAAAGTATATTTAAATGTGTATGTGAATGTATTTGTGTATGTAAATGTGCATTTTAATATATATATATATATATATATATATATATATATATGTGTGTGTGTGTGTGTGTGAATGTATGTGAGTATATGAATGTGTATGTAAATATATATGTGTATGTGAATAAGTCTCATAATAATTACTGTATAATATTTTATATATCTATGCCTGATAGGCTAAATAAAAGTTAACATGTTAAATATATTAGAATACAAGTCACTTTGGAAAAAAAAATTGTTAAAAGTCAAAAAAATTAAACAAAAAATAGTTCTTACTTCATTTTTTTAGTTTTTAGTTGTTTTTTTTTTTTTTTTACTGTAATTAAAAATTGAAATCTTGAAAAAACTTCAATTGTTAGCATTAAAAACTAAAAATAAGAAAAAAATATAATTTATACTTATCAAGCCTTACACCTAAATGTAAATTATAATGTCTCTCTTTCACAGCATCTATAAATGCGTTTATCTGAAGTACATTTTGTAAGTGAAAGTCTGCTTAATTAAGTAATACAATTGAAATAGAAATAAATATTTCACATCATAAACGTTAATATAGCGAAATTTGTAAAACTTCACATTTAATGTACAAATAAAAAACTCCTTCTAGAAGATAGGGTTGAAGAATCCTCTTCTAACAAATTAAAAATTGTATTGTTTTGCCAATTTATAAATCAATCCGATTAATAGACACTGTGATGAAATACAATTCAAATCTATTTACTTGAGATGGTGACACAATACATTTCATTTTAGATTACGATAAGTTGTTATTGAGAGTTGGCAACAGAAGCAAATCAACATGGGCAGTAGATTAAACACACTGTGTATGTCTTATAAAACTCCTACACACTGTGTATGTCTTATAAAACTCCTACACACTGTGTATGTCTTATAAAACTCCTACACACTGTGTCTGTTTCAATAATCGTGAATGTGTCTGTGAATGTATATGTGTATGTGATATATTTATGTGAATGTGTATGGGAATGTATATGTGAATGTATATGTACGTGTTTATGTGAATATGTATTGGAATGTGTATGTGAATGTGTATGTTAATGTCTACGTAAATGTATTGCGTATGTAAATGTATATGTGTATGTGAATGTGTCTGTGAATGTAAATGTGTATGTGAATGAATATTTCAATGTGAATGTGTATGTGAATGTGTATTCGAATGTGTCTGTGAATGTGTATGTGAGTGAATATGTTAATATATATGTGTTTGTGAAAGTATATGTGTATTAGAATGTATATTTTTATTTGACTGTGTATAAGAATGGGAAATTGAATAAGAATATGTGTGTAATTGTGTATGTGAATGTGTATGTGAATGTGTATGTGAATGTGTATGTGAATGTGTATGTGAATGTGTATGTGTGTGTAAATATGTGTGTGAATATGTATTTAAATATTTATGTGATTGTGAATGTTAATATTTATGTGAATGTTTATTTGAATGTTTATGTGAATGTATGTAATTATGTAAATGTGTATGTGAATGTTTAATTCAATGTTTATTAAAATGTACATATGTGAATGTGTATTTCAATGTGTATGTAAATGTGTATGAATGTATTAGTGTATGTAAATGTGTATTTTATTTTATATATGTATTTAAATATTTGTGAGTATATGAATGTGTATGTGAATGTTTATGTGTATGTGAGAGTGTATGTGAATGAATAAGTGGCATGATAATTTCTGTAGAATATTTTTTTATATCAATGACTGATTTGTTAAATAAAAGTAAACATTTCATTGGTGAACATGTTAAATATATTTAGAAAACAAGTCATATTGGAAAAAAAAAAATTAAAAGTCAATAAAATTAAACAAAAAATAGTTCTTACTTCATTATTAAGTAAAAGTCTGCTTAATTAAGTAATACAATAAAAATATAAATAAATATGTCACCTCATAAACGTTACTACAGCGAATTTTGTAAAACTTCTTCTTGAATGTACAAATAACACACTCCTTCTAGGAGATATTGTTAGAGAATGCTCTTCTCACAACTTAAATATTGTAAATTTTCTTGCCAATTTAGAAATCAATAGGATTTTTAAACTCTGTGATGAAATACAATTCAATACTATTTACTTGATCTGGTGACACAATACATTTAATTTTAGATTACGATAAGTGGGCATTGACAGTTGGCAACAGAAGCAAATTAACATGGGTAGTAGGGTGGTAACTATTTACCTTATTTTTTTTAACGAAACTGAAACCCCTTACAATCAAAGGAACAATTTATGTAGTTGACAGTAGCAACATAATTTTTTTTTATTGAAAAGTGTTCCCCCGCCTTTTGATTTTTTTTATTTTTCACATATCGCGCAGTTTGACTATCGGTTTCATTTGTACACCGAATTTTTATATGACTTTCTAGACTGCTTTTTAGCTCATTCCGGTCAGTTGATTTCATTCGTTTATTGATAAGTGGGTATTGAGATTTGGCAACAGAAGCAAATTAAAATTTGAAGTAGATAAAATAATACAAAATGGTGAAAATATCACTCAGATGTAATTGTTCTAGACACTGAGTCTGTTTCAATAATCGTGAATGTGTATGTTAATTTATATGTGTATGTGAATAATTATGTATATGTGAATGTGTATAAAATGTATATGTGAATGTATATGTAAATGTGTATGAGTATGTGTATGTGTAAAGTAAAGTAAAGTTCCCTTCTTAGCAGATGAAGTGTAGAATTCATCTGTTTCTATAACCTCGGCATATCAAGGGATTGTGTGGTTAGCACAACGCCCAGCCGCCTTTACTTCCCCAACTTAAAGTCAGGTACCCATTTAAAGCTGGGTGGACTTGTGGGACGACTTTGCACCAAATTTCACCTGGAAAAATTCCATGGGCCTTACCGTGGATCGAACCCAGGACTCTTAGGTCGACAGTCGAGTATCTACACCACTCGGCCATCCGTCCCACTATGTGTATGTGTAAGTGAATGTAAATGAGTTCGTGAATGAGTATGTGAATGTGTATGTGAATATTTATTTAACTGTGTATGTGAATATTTATGTAAATGTGTAGGTGAATGAGTATGTGAATGTGTATGTGAATATTTATTTAACTGTGTATGTGAATATTTATGTAAATGTGTAGGTGAATGTGTATGTGAATGTGTATATGAATGTGTATGTGAATGTAAATTTTACGTGAATGTGATTGTTTTTGGTTGAGTGAATGTGTATTTGAATGTGTATGTGAATGTATATGTGCATGTGAATGTGTCTGTTAATGTATATGCGTATGTGAATGAATATGTGTATGTGAATGTTTCTGTGAGTGTAAATGAATATGTGAATGTGTATGTAAAATATATGCGTATATGAATTAATATGTGAATATATATGTGTTTGTGAATGTATATGTGGATGTAAATGTATATATTTAAGTAAATGTGTATGTGAATGTGTATGTGTATGTGAATTAATATATTTTAATGTGCATGTGTATGTGTATAAGAATGTATATTTATATTTGACTGTGTATGAAAATATGTATGTGAATTTATAAGCGAATATAAATGTATATGTGTATGTAAAAGTGTATATGAATATACATGTGTAATTGAACGTTTATAAAAATATACATATGTGAATGTGTATGTGAATGTGACTGTATATGTGTTTGTGAATGTATATGTGTTTATGAATGTGTATGTGAATTTTCATGTAAATGTATATGTGTATGTTAATGTGTATTTTCATTGATATATGTATGTGAATGTATGTGAGTATATGATTGTTTATGTGAATGTATGTGAGTATATGAATGTGTATGTGAATGTATATGTGAAAGAATAAGTCTCATGTTAATTTCTGTAGAATATTTTATATATCAATGACTAATTGGTAAAAAAAAAGTGAACATTTCTTTAGTTAACATGTTAAGTATATTAGAAAACAAGTCAAATTATAAAAAAAAAATTGTTAGATGTCAAATAAAATATGAAAAAAAAATAGTTCTTAATTTATTATTTATTTCTTAATTTTGTTTTTCAAAGTGTAATTAAGAATTGAAATCTTGAAAAAACTTCATTTGTTCACATTATAAACTAAAAATAAGAAAAAAAAAATAATTTACACTTATCAGGCCTTACATTTAAAGTTAAATTAAAATATCTCTTTTTTACAGCATCTATAAATGCGTTTATCTCAAAGTACCTTTTTTAAGTAAATGTCTACTTAATTAAGTAATACAATTAAACAATAAATAAATATTAAACCTCATAAACGTTACTAAAGCAAAATTTGTAAAACTCCACCGTGAATGTACAAATAACAAACTCCTTCTGCGAGATCGGGATGAAGAATGCTCCTCTAACAAATTAAAAAATGGAATTTTTTTGCCAATTTAGAAATCATTAAGATTTGTAAACACTGTGATTAAATGCAATACAAATCTGATTATTAGAGTCGGTGACAAAATACTATTGATTTTGGATTACGATAAGTGGGTATTAAGAGTTGGCAACAGCAGGAAATCAACATGGGCAGTAGATTAATACTTTATCTCGGAGAATACAAGGTGTGTGGTGTTTTATCAGTCAGATGATAAACACACTGTGTCTGTCTTAGAAAAATTCCTATATCACTACACATTGTTTTTGTTCGTAACACTCAAAAATCTCTAATGTCAATGTATATGTGTATGTGAATGTATATGTGAATGAGAATTTTTATTTGAATGTTTATGTGAATGTTATCCTTGACATATATGTGTATATGAATGTAAATATGAATGTGTATGTGAATGTGTATGTGAATTTGAATGTGTATGTGAATTTAAATGTGTATGTGAATGTATATTGCTTTGTGAATGTGTATATGAATTTATATATGCATGTGTATGTAAATGTATATGTTTATATGAATGTTATGTGAATTTATATGTGAATCAGTATGTGAATGTAAATGTGTATGTGAATGTATATTGTATGTGAATGTAGATGTGTATGTATATGTGTAAGTGAATGTATATATGAAGTGAACACAAACTGAATTTTTATTTTAATTGATATATTTTAGTGTTTTAAAACTACACCACCAACCCTTTTCCTATCTCCGTGTATTAGTTTCAAGCTTGTTTGATCTCTCCTGGTGCCTCTATTGTCGTTGTAAATTAAATTTGTTGGGGGAAAAGTTCTCTACAAAAACATGGTTTTGTGTCTTGTAACTATCCAATATATGAGCTGAAATGTATTCATTTATTCACCCAAATACCGTATATTGGCTCAGTCCCAAATAGAAAGATAAGTCTAGAATAATTTTTATTTCGGTACTATTTCAAGAGTTACCTTACTTTTTATTTGATTAATATATTTGTTGTGTTCAATAATCTCTACAATGAACAATTATGAAAATTTTACTACACTTAATGACAGGCATTCCCCATATAAATAGTCTAGAAGCATTGTAATAAATCTAAGAGATATATGTGTGTAAACAATACAGTGAAACTTATAAATAAAACATCTGTCGACTGTTAACATTAAAAGAATGTATTGTATAAAAAAATAATTACATCCCAGCAAAAAATGAATTACATTTTTTTCGCCTTTTTATTTTATCGTTGAATTTTCATATTACGTATTTTTACTAGCTGTACCCTGCAAAGCCTTTGCAGGAAGATAGACTTGTAACGCCATTGCCGAACCTAGGATTTGGGGGCTCGGGGCTTGGCCTCTTTTGGGCCCCTGCATTTTGACGCTCGATACCATGACATGAGATTATGCACTTAATATTCAATGTAAAAAATAATTTTGGGGGTCTCCCCTCAAGCTGAGGCCCGGCGGGACTTTCGATTTTGGACCCCCCCACCAACCCTAGTTTAACCTGTGTAAATTTTTTTTTAAGTATTGAAATAATAAAAAAATCTAATATGTTGCTGTTTCTTTTTCTTACAACATCCTAAAAGATAAATTATTTAAATTTAAAAAAAATGTCAAAGAGATCTAATTAGTTACTTTTCATTAAAACAACTAAAAGAATATATCCTGGAAAAAAAACAATTAAAAAATGTCACTGGGAGAGATCGATTGCAATTTTAATGTACTATTAGAAAAATATTGCTCGGTTATGTTTTCATTGCTTTTGACCTAGTTTGTTAGGCCTATATTGTTATTTTGTAATTAAGAAATAATTCAAAGCTGTATTTATTTAAAAAAATAAATATTATAAAAGCTGAGAACTTAATTAGTATAGAAATCGGCAGAATTTCTTTTTTTTTAAATATTATATGACTTTTAAAAAGAACTTTATTTACGAAATTAGATACGAAAACACGGTCAATAGTCTTATCGTCGCCGACGTTTGACGATGTTAAAATGCTCTGTTGTATTAAAAACTACAATGATTTGAATGATATTATATGCTAATTATTCATTTTTAATATTGGGGACTTTTATATTTCATAATTAAAAGCACAGAAACTATTGAAAACTGTAGATATTTCAAAAAGAAAAATTGAATCGAGACACAGGGGATGACGCCATTATGAATTCTTGTTTTCCGCTTTCGATTTAACGCACACTGGAAATATGATGATTATTTAGAGTTTTCAAGGTATTTTTAGCAATGTGGTATGGTTGAAATGAATATAAATATTTATCGTGTATTTGAATGTGCCATTCAACAAATCAGTTAAAAGTTAGATAAAAGCCTCAACTATATCAAAGTTGAAACTGCAAAGCAATCTTTTCAAATGTATACAAATTAGAAACGAAATGATATTTCAACAATAAAAGTCTTTCTAGTCAGTTTGTTTTAATCAAAGTCTAAATATTTAAAGGTGAACATGTCACACTATAAACAAATACAATCTGCTAAGATCTCATAATTTTTCAATTGAATAAGCTGTCAATAATTTAAGATAAGAAACAAATTGAATCACATAATGTTTTCGTTAAACTAATAAATTTTAGATTGAAAAAAAGAAATGGTTTTCATTGCGAAAAAAAAACAGTTGCTCCTGTTTAAAGCGGACAAGGAGGATTCTTCGGTTTCCACTCGTCAGGAAGAGCAACTCTGAAACAAACAAATATTGATATTACTTTTAATGGACACACCAACAGATAAATGAAAGATGATTGAAGATAATATACCATATAAAAGTTAGCATAATTTTTTTTTTTGCGGGGACGTTAGCTCAATTATTTTTGTATGCTGTTTTAACAACAACAAAAAAAATAGATGCCAATTGAAAAAGTCAAATAATCATGTTAATCTAATAAATTATGATATAGTAATTCAAAACTTTTCATGTAAAAACATTGCTGCGAAAACTAAATCGAAACTTCAGAATGAAGGCAAATATTTTTAGGATTGTTATTTCCTGTGTTATAGTTCTTGAATACATGAAACCCCAAAATGTTTGTTTATTTAATCTTTAAATGGGAACCTGTTTTAAGTTCGGGGAAGTCAAGGCAGCTGGGAGTTGTGCTAACCTCACAATCCCTAAATATACCCGTTAGAGCTAAATGAACTTTACTTTTTTGTTTTGCTATATACAAAAACTTCCTATGTTAAAGAACTGAGTTTTTCAATGAATGGTGTCAGATTGATATTCTAGGAAAATAGTTATTAGAATAAAATAAAATACAGGGACATCTCACACATACACAAGCGAGTGACTGAACTAATAATAAAAACAAGCAATTTAAGTCTTTTCCGTTTCGGACAAAGGACATTTTAGAGCATTTTCGTGTATGCAGTGGCTCCGTATGGGTTTTGATAAATAGAGAGGGAAGTAATCATGTTGAATAACTGTTACAAAAATAAATAATGATTACGCCCCTTTGATTAGCTTTTATTATTTATATTTAAAATATAAGCAAAAATGGTACCTAAGAAACTCTTATATTCAACCCTGAGAGGTCCTATCGCGAAATAAACTTTTGTTGTACACTTGGCAGGCCAAAACCTACAAAATGATATATACATCATGGGTCTAGGACTTATGGTTCCTGAGATATAGGGCGCTTCTTTGTTACTATAGCTTATATAGTAAAAAACGGTACTTAATACGCTCCCTTTTTGGGCCCTCAGAGGTCAGATCTCGAAATGAACTTTTGATGCACACATGGCAGCCAAGACCTACAAAATGATATATACATCATGGGTCTAGAACTTATGGTTGTTGAGATCTAGGGTGATGACGCACAGACAGACAGACGAAACGGGGACAATAGAGCATTTTTTTTTTAAAATGCTCTAAAAACCCAAAGAAACGGTGCCTATTTAAATGTGCACAATATTTCATCATAAAAAAATCCTTTTCAAATTAAACTTCCGAGTTTTTACGTTTATCATTGTAACACAAATGTTCAGTGATTTCGACCAATAGACTGTCACTCACCCACAACGCTAATTAGAAACATAGATAGGTATCTATAAATAGAACTATTATATCTTCTGTCGTTTGAAATCATTTATAAGTGCTAAGTGTATTTTCATTTATTTCCCAGTACGTCTAAGACTATTTAAATAAAGCCATCAATTTTTAAAATGAGTCGAAGTGTGCCGTGAGATAAACAAGACCACAAAGAATTGCACTAGCTGACACCGTAGAAGACCACAGGGGCAACTGACGGAGATGCTGTGTTTAAATGTTTGCATTAAAGACACCGAAATATACAACGAACAATTGCTGAGAATTTGTAGAAAGAACCACCTGTAAAGACATGCTTCACTTAGCTGCTTACCTGTTCTCTATTCGAAATAGAAATGAATAGTTTTCACCTGACTGATAATAGTGAGTACAGTTGGCAGCTATAGATTTTTTCTAAAAAAAATAAAGAAATATGATTTTTCAAATTTTCATTTATGAACGGTATCAAATGGATGACATTCGTTTCTACCCTTTCTGGCTTAATTTTTTTTTTAAGGAGAAACTATATACATTTTCAATCCAGGTTGGGGAACAGTTCACTGTAAAAATTAAACAACAATTAAGCACCTCCAATTTCTAATTTTTTTTTAATTCACTCATTTAGTAAAAAAAAAAACTCATTATATCATACAAATATTTATTAAGTAATATTTACTTCCAATACAGGTGTGTGTTTGCCAATCTATGTCTACAGATTATTAATTTAGTAACGTCCGCTTGATCCTAATTGTTTACTGTTACCGAGGAATTACAATGACAAAGACTAACATAATGCCATTGCTCGAGGAGTTCATTAAGTTAACATAATTAGAGCCATTACTAGAGGGATTTAGTCAGTGCACATAATTAGAGCCATTAATAGAGGGATTTAATCGGTGCACATAATTAGAGCCATTGCTAGGGGAGTTCATTCAGTGCACATAATTAGATCCATTGCTAGTGGGTTCATTCAGCGCACATAATTAGAGCCATTACCAGAGGGATTTATTCAGTGCACATAATTAGAGCCTTTGCTAGAGGGATTTAATCAGTTCACATAATTAGAGCCATTACCAGAGGGACTCATTCAGAGCACATAATTAGAGTGCACTACCTTGCGTTGTACACACTTCTTTCCGTTATATCTTTTTAATCAATGTATTTTGTTTTTTTTTCTTATATTTATTAGATATATTTAATTCGCTATCACGACGAGTTAAGGACGAAAGGCTGGAGTGAAAATGGGTTAAACTTGTGAAGAATTGACGGGGTCCAAGATTTTTTGGTGTCGGCCCAGACAACTGGCAAGGTCGTAATCTGAAATAAATTTATTTTCTTTCAGTTTAAAAAAAAAGTCTAATATCCATCATTCCCATTATGGTGCTATCTAATTTTAAGAATTGCATAAAATAAATATTTCTACTTAAAATATTCTTGTACATTGGCACTGATGTACAAAGTTGAAAGCGGTAAAAAAAAAACAAGCATTCTGGACACAGGACGTGTTAGCGCATTTTCATGTTATGTATCAGTATATGCTAGCTTTCAGTAAATATTTGTAAATTTTGGAAATGTTTATAAATTCAATTGTGTAATGCATATATCTGTAAAAAATAAATTATAAAGACATTTCTTTATATTTGAAAAAAAATTATTGTCTCTTAAATCTAACTACAAGTGGTTTGTGGTTACTGAAATAGGACTCATAATTGAAAACATTCTAAATTATAGTCATTTAATCGTCCGAAAACTCCGTCAATTGTTGCATAGCTCTGATATTTTCAATTAAACTCAGAACACAAGCTTACTATTTCATTTGATGAGTTTCTTAATAAATCTTGGTGAAACTACGTGCTGCAGTATTTCGCACCAAATGAACGGGCTATTGAACGTACCAGGTGTATATATAATATATAAGCCCCTTAGGAACCCAGAAGCCCGGCCCTCAGAGGTCCTATCGCGAAATGAACTTTTGATGTAACATGGCAGGCCAAGACCTACAAAATGATATATACATCATGGGTCTAGGACTTATAGTTGCTGAGATATAGCGCTCCTTTATTAATATAGCTTATATAGTAAAAAACGGTACTAAGGCCCCTTTTACGGCCCTGAGAGGTCAGATCGCGAAATGGAAAAAAGTCATTTCTTGGCAGGCCAAGACCTACAAAATGATATATACATCATGGGTCTAGGACTTATGGTTGTTGAGATCTAGGGTGATGACGGCGGACAGACAAAACGGGGACAATAGAGCATTTTTTTTTTCGAAAATGCTCTAAAAATTTCATCTTTCTTTTCTGTGTACTCAAATAAGTTTTTCTTTCATTTGTAAATCTTACTTGCTTTCATCATTCATTTTGTTTTACAAATATTTACTTGGTTTTTCTAAGCGTCGTACGAGATTGCTAGGATAAATCCACGCAATGTTCCTGCAATACACATTCATTTCGATACAAATGATGAGGAATGCGTTAAAAATAGATTTACTAGAAGGCTATTTTGTTTCCTTTCTTATTTAAATAAATTTGCAAAAGCCGAAAAATGATTGCATCATCCTGCAAGCCTTTGAGGGTTAAGTACGACATTTAATACTCGATAAAGTAGGTGATAAATAAAATTTTTGTTTGTTTTGTGCAAGAATATATTTATATCAGACGAATAGTTCAATATTAATAATATACCTTAAATAAAGGAACAATGCTTTGTATTTAAGTCTAATATTTTAAGCCAGATCGAAACAAATGATAATACAAATATTTTATTGTGAACAATAGAATAATTAACACATTATGAACAACTTATTGATTTAAAACCAGCTGTTGACTAAATCATATTAATGATAATCTCATTAAAACAAACAGATACTGATTAGAATGTGAAGTCTTACGTCACTCATTTTAGAATCTTTGCTGCATGAATCTCTTTGTCCTTTAAAGTTTGAGCCTTTAGATCTAGTAAGCGGAATTTCACAAGTTACGTTCGTAAATTTTTCATTTGGGAATCTATTTCAAGAAACAAAGAATCATTTAATACAATGGATGTTTAGATATTTCATTAGTAAATCAAATACCATAGCGCAAAAATAGCTCATGCAAAAGGTCTGTTTGAAATTAATTTTCACAGTGTTGATTTTAATGCATCTAGTCTGTATGTATACACCCATGAAAGCAGAATTTTATATTAGTAAATAATGAAAATATATGATCGTTTCCAGAAAACTTAGTTTACCTTTATGTATAGAAATAGAGTACTTTTATGTCTCTGTTATTATCCTATAATCAGTCTCCCTCTTCATCTATGATATTTCAATGTATGCATATATCTCCTTCTTTACTTGTAAGAGGTTTCATCTAGACATAAACCCGAGTTATTTAGCTGTTTGTCTCACTCTCTATCTATACTTCTTAATTGGAGTGAATATCTTTCCCTTTTACAAACAAGGTTTTTTTTATAAAAGCGTTATGCACTTAACATATACCCAGTTAGCTAAGTGTCTGTCTTTCTCCATATCAGTCGATACTCACATTCTTACCAACAATCTGTCTCAGTTTTAATACTCACTTCTCGATTGCTATTGATATCTCTCTCTCTCTTTCTCTGTCTCTCTCACTCTCTCTCACTCTCTCTCTCTCTCTCTCTCTATCCTCCCCCCGTCTTTCAAACTATGTTTTTAATTTGTTGCCACTTAACATTTATCCAGTTAGTGAATTCAATGTCTCTCTCCAAATCAGACAATAACATTACATCAAGTGGTGTATGTCTCTATCCAAATCAGACAATAATATTACATCAAGTGGTGTATGTCTCTCTCCAAATCAGACAATAACATGTACGTCAAGTAGTGTATGTCTGGTAAACGAATAAAATGTCGTCATTATGTAAACGAATCTTGTAATTCTACTTACCCTGACACATCTACATAAAATAAGAATCTAATGTAGTATGAATTGTGTGAATAGTCAAATTGCTCGACATCAGACAATAACAACTTATTCTTCTTATCAAGGTGACTCACCAACAATGTTATATTCTAAGGAAATAAATTTATAGTTTTTAGCTGAACAAATAGTTAATAATAAAACATTAAATGTTTACTGGTTATTTTATTATTTCAAAGAAATATTTGGACAATTAGCAGAAAAACACTAAATACTTTTTACTCCAAAAATCTTTTTTTTAGAAATCATGTTGTACAAAAATTTATTTCCCGAGATAATGAGGATGTCCATCTTAAGATGACTGGACTAAGTGACTTCACTTGAGGCAACGTGTGCCAAGATCAAGCTCTTTGAGCGAAACCAGTGGTTCTCGAGTTGGGACAACGGGGTGATGTGCATAAAGGTCCGCAGTCAGATGCCCAATGTCGATTTCCTTTGACGACACTGCAGAGACGATGACGAAATCATAGATCAAGGGCCATTAGAGTGCCTAATGATGGTGGACCACAAGGTGGACCAAACGGGTAGCTTGCTGGACATTGATCTACATGGCATTTCCTAGATGTTGAGGAACAAAGCGAGTTTGACTATGTATCAGCCTGCAGTTATCACTGAGAAAATTCAGAAAAAGAGAAAGAGACGATCAGGAAGACCTAATAATTCCGTCCCCTAACATGTTGTAAGAAGATTGTTATTTTCTGATCTCTGGTATTCAAAATATGTCACCCTTCAACCCACTTACCATTTCAGGTCATCGGCAAAGGCCAATAACGATAATACGAAATTAATATATAATGACATAACCATTATTAAACAAGCAAGGACAAAAAATACAACGAAGTTAGCAGTACTAATACAAGAAAATACAACATGTTAGAAGTACTAATACAAGAAAATACAACAAAGTTAGCAATACTTATACAAGAAAATACAACAAAGTTAGCAATACGTATACAAGAAAATACAACAAAGTTAGCATTACTAATACAAGAAAATACAACATTTTAGCAGTACTAATACAAGAAAATACAACATTTTAGCAGTACTAATACAAGAAAAAACAACAAAGTTAGCAATACGTATTCAAGTCAATTCAACAAAGTTAGCATTCTTATGCAAGAAAATACAATAAAGCTAACAATACCTGTACAAAAAAATAAAAAAAAATTAGCAGTACTAATGCAAGAAAAATAGATCCTGGTTTACTTTGACTTACATCATTACTTTTGGAGATTCGGGTGGCTCTCATTGTAAATTTGTGAAATGGTAGGTCGACATTGCTGCTAACAAAAATAAAGTCAGCATGGAAAAGTGAAGCAATTTCTTTGGCTTCCTCAGCTATGTTAGAAAAAAAACATTCGCAATATTATATTATTGTATCTGTACACAATGAAACACTGTGAAACATTTTAAAACATAAAACAAAAGATTAAATGAAAGAAACAGGATATCAAAATAAATAATTGATCTATTTATTAAGATTTTGTTTAACCTGTTAGTTTATGTAAATAAATGATGATTAGCTTAAATACAAACTTAGTTAAATGTTCAAGCCCAAGAATAATAAGAAACATATGTTAGTTTGTTAAAAATTAAAACGGTTAAAATATATTTATATGTGAATGTTTTTAACGGCATTTTATATGTTGAAATTTTCTATATGGGGCAAAAATTTGCATGATATCCCAAGTCTATATATAATATGTAGCCGAAATCTGTATACAATTAAATTTAGTTTATTTATATCATTTGTTAAAAGTGTATGTTATTCTATAGTATCCAGGGTATGTTTACAATTAGTAGACATTGTCTAAGCAAAGTTTGTCCGGGTCGCTTCCGTCCATGTGGGGAATCCGTTCTATAAATAAACGACCTCGACAAAATTCAAAATGGCGCTTGCGTCGAATCGATTCGACATTTCAAAAATCTACAGCCTATGACGTCCCGATGGTACTTCGCTATAAATAAACAAAATCCTCTATGACGTCATTTCCCGATGAGTGCTGTATCGTGCCTTCACACTGCTAAATGACATAGTAAAGTATTTATTTTTTACGACTCACTTCTTTTTTTATTATAATCCGTTCTATAAATAAAAAATCTCCGTAAAAGCCGTCGGCTGCGCATATGGCAGAAATAAATAAAACAATAGTATTTGATACTAATCACGTGACCGACGAAAACAAAAATTCAAAATGGCGTCATGACCGTGTCTCGATTCGATTTTTTTAAATATAAATCTACAGTTTTAAATAGTTTCTGTGTTTTTTGTATTATGAAATGTAAAAGTTCCAAATATTAAATAATAATAATAATATAAATATCATTCAAATTATTTTAGTTTTTATTACAACAGATAGCATTTTAACATCGTCAAACGTAAACAAATTTAAAGACTATGTCACTAGCGAGCGCGTTCGTTGATGGATTGTGATCGTAATCGAAGTAGCAGACGCCTCTGTTTATGACATAATTATTCTCATATTAAACATTTTATTGAGATAAAACCTTTAGTTGCGAATGCAACGGGCAACTACTTGTCTATTAATAAAATTGTATCCACCGTCTGTTTACAATTTGTAGACAGTGTATGTTTATAAAATGTAACCAGTTAGAAGCTTTGATTAAGACCCCTTAACTAATAAAACTTTTAAAAAAAATATTTTTTTTCTTCATTTTACTGGTATTCAAAAAATGCAATGTTAAAATACAAACAATGACCTACGTAATGTTGACGAGTTAATTAGGGACATTGTCAGGATCCACGTCGACGTCAAGAGGAAGAGAAGAATAAGCCTCATGATAATTTCTGTAGAATATTTTATATATCAATGACTGATTGGTTAAAAAAAAGTTCATATTTCATTGGCTAACATGTTAACTATATTAGAAAACAAATCAAAATGGAAAGAAATAGTCAGAAGTCAATAAAATTAAACAGAAAATAGTTCTTACTTCATTATTAAGTTGTTAGTTGTTTTGTTTTTCAAATGTAATTAAAAATTGAAATCTTGAAAAAACTTCCATTTTTTAACATTAAAAACAATAAATAAGAAAAAAGATAATTTACACTTATTAAGCCTTAGATCTAAAAGTAATTAAAACGTCTCTATTACACAGCATTTATAAATGCGTTTTTCTGAAAATACCTTTTGTAAGTAAACGTCTTCTTACTTAAGTAATACAATAGAAATATAAATATATATTTCACCGCATTAAAGTTACTTTAACAAGATATTTAAAACTCCACCTTGAATGTACAGATAACTAACTCCTTCTAGGAGATCGGGATGAATTTTTTTTTGCCAATTTAGAAATCAATAGGATTTGTAAACACTGTGATGACATACAATACAAATCTATTTACTTGAGTTAGTGAGTGACACAATACATTTCATTTTAGATTACGATAAGTGGATATTGAGAGTTGGCAACAGAAGCAAATTAACATGGGCAGTATATTAAAAAACATTCTCGGTGAATACAAGGTGTGTGGTGTTTTATCAATCAGATGTTAAACACACTGTGTCTGTCTTATAGAACTCCTATATCACATTGTGTTTGTTCGTAGCACTCAGAAATCTCTTCACACTGTGAATGACTATTAAAATTCTTTCATCATTACACATTGTTTTTGTTCTTTACACTCAAAAGCCTCAACACACTGTATCTGTTTCAATAATTCTGAATGTGTATGTTATTGTATATGCGTATGTGAATATTTATGTGTATTTATATGGTTATGTCAATGTATATGTGTATGTGAACGTATATATATATATATATATATATATATATATAAGAGGAAAGAGAAAGAGAAAGAGGAAGCTAAGGCGCAAGCCAGATTACAATCAGATAAAGAAAGATTAGATAGAGAGCATCAATTAAATAAAGAAAGATTAGATAGAGAAGACAGACTTGCTCTTAGAAACCTTGAAAAGGATAAATTAGAAATGCAGGAAAGATTAGAGAAAGAGAAAATACAATTAGAAATGAAAAAGTTAGATATAGACAGACAGGAGAAGTTAGAGAAAGAGAAAATACAATTAGAAATGAAAAGGTTGGAAGCAGAAGTAGAAATAAAAAGGATAGAATTAGAACAACACACAAAAACACTACCAACAAATAATGTAAGTGGTAGACCAAATATAGGTCGGTTTAATTCCAAAGATGATAACATTGACACATTTCTGGCCAATCTTGAATCTATACTTATAGTTAATAATATACCCGAGTCTGAATGGACTAGACATTTACTAGGAGCATTCAGTGGTGAAGCCCTAAATGTATTGCATATGTTAGGACATCCAGAATGCAAATTATATAATGAGATTAAACAACATCTTCTAGACTTCCATAATAAAACTGAGGAACATTATAGGAATCTGTTCCATAATACAATGATGGCTGAAACAGAACATCCTACAGCCTATGTAAACAAATTAGAGTCCTACTTAAATAACTTCATAAAAATGGCTGGCATAAATGCATCTGATCCCCAACAAATTATAGAACTAATGCTAGTAGACAAAATTTTAAACATAAGCTCCAGCAAGCTATTTTCTTTCATAAAATTAAAGAAAGTCAATTGTAAGAAAGATCTTATTGCCACGTTATCTGACTATAAAGACAGCAACCAAGATGTCCCCATGTTTAAGAATAAAAATGATAACACTTTTAGTGCCATTAGACACAAAAATAAATTGCAGTACAATTATAATGATAATAGATACAGAAGCTTACCTGCTAGATTACCTACTAGGGTACAAAAGACTTGTTACTATTGCCATGATCCAGGGCATATTAGAGCCAACTGCAAACTATACTTAAACAGAAATAGATATGTGAATAATGGTCATGTATAAGAAAGCAGATATATACCCCACAGACAGTATCATAAAAACAGTCATGATAGATCTTCTGGTAGATATCAGGGACAATATCAAAAGAGACAGTCACCAAATAATAGTCCTCCAAGACAGAGCAATGATAGAGGCAGATCCTTAAACAGAAATAGCAAAATGCATAATGTAAATGCTTTGTTAAGCAACAATGGTAATTTGGTATTTTACCCTTGTTTTCTCAATAATAAACCCGTCATGTGTCTTAGAGACACAGGTGCTACATGCGTGGTTGTAGATGCATCTCTTGTTCCACATGAGTGTATGATGGATAGCTGTGAAAATATTAAGTTAGGAAATGGTCAGACACTTATCTGTAAGAAAGCCATGATAGACATAGACACCCCATGGATTAGTGGAAAAATTGAGGCTATAGCAACGGCATCCCCAGTAGCCCCTTTGATTATAGGAAATATTCCAGATATTAAACCGGATAATTCCAGAGAATTATTCACACTTTGGTTGAATGACAAAGAAATAAATATACAAAAAGTACTGAAATCTATTGATAAGGATCCAACAGACAGTGATACCAACTACTATGATGCAAACTATACAAAATGCTAAACAGTCTTTTAAAATTCCTAGATGGAATGGGTTAGGACATGTTCTCAATTATATAAAAATGGTAGAGAATCATATGTTAGATGTCTCCCAAATTGAAATATCAACAAGAATGGTGGACTTGTTGAAAGGACACAAACATGCACATAAAATTGCTCATGCATATAAAAGTGACCTAGATAAGATGAAGGAAGAACTAGAAGAAAAAAACAAAAAATAAAAAAAATAAAAAAAATAGTTATTAAGATAGATTCTGAATGTGATATAGAGCAGTCAGAACATATCAAACTAGCACAAATATTAAATGTCACCACCAGAGCACAAGCTCTTGTGAAACATGAAGAAGTACCTAAGTTAGATAGCAGTGATACATTAACTATCTTGAATGTCACTAAAGATAAATTGATTAAATTACAACAGGAAGATAAGTCTCTACTTCCATATTTTGAACAAGTAAATAATGTTGATGACAGAAAAATATCATATTTGTTAGTGGATGATGTACTTGTTAGACATTTTGTCAATAAGAGAGCATTGTTTTTGGCCTGGTTTAGAGAAAGACATTAAAATATTCCTAAGATCATGCCAAATCTGTACAACACTTAATAAAGACCCCTCAAACCATAAGGCTCCCATTCAGGAGATGGACACAAACCACAAACCCTTTTACCAGATAGCTATAGATATAATAGGACCAATACCACAACAGTCCCAGAGAGGACATAGATTTATTTTAACTATAATAGACTTTGCCACCAGATGGTTAGAAGCTATTCCTCTGGTGAATGTCACCTCAGAGTCTATTTGTAGTGCATTTTTAACTGTTTTCACAAAATTCGGATTTCCCCAAATTATTTTATCAGACAATGGGACACAATTTGCATCGCAGATAACTCATGCCTTTACAGACATGTTAAAGATCACACAAGTATTTTCCCCTCGTTACAGACCCCAAACTAATGGTGCTGTAGAAAGAGCAAACCAGACCATTAAGAGCATGTTAAGGAAATTAGTCATTGACCAGGAACATAATTGGGATACATTTTTACCTCTTATATTATTTGCCTACCGTGAAGTGCCTCATGAGTCCACTAAATACTCCCCCTTTGAATTAATGTTTGGAACAAACCCTAGAAGCCCCCTAAAAATTTTGAAAAACGACATTTTGCCTTCCTTACAATAAGAAAAAATTCAAACCTCTGACTGGGTTGAGCAGATTAGACATAACTTGACTTATGCAAACAAATTTGCAGAGGCCAACTTAAATCATAGCAGTAAGAAAAATAGACTGGAAAAGAATAGAAATAGAACATTAAGGACACTAAATCAAGATGATAGTGCATATGCCTTATATCCACAAGACAGTAAAAAATGGAGAGGTCCATATCAGATTAAGAAGAAAATAGGACAGACAAACTACATATTAGACATAGAAGGGAAAGATACATTATGTCATATTGATACCCTAAAGAAATATATTGCCAGACCAAAAAAATATTTGAACTCATTCTTACAAACAGATAAAACCTCATTGAAGTATTTAGATAGTTTAGGTACACAATTGATTCAAATTCAGAAAGGGGCTGTTAAAGAAAAGATGTCAGAAGATGACACTATAAAATTTTTTATGAATACGGTCACAGACTGCATTAAACAGGATAAACTTAATTGCAGGTACATTGATTCCTTCCAAATTAATCATTTTCATCAGTTGGAAAACTTGTATGAATATATTGCCAATAACTTTACTAGTGATCAGGTGAAATCAAACAAGTTAGTTTTAGACTTATTGAATATTCATGCTGTATCTAAAGATCCTCATTTATTAAATGTCATATCTCATGACAAAGAAGACAATGATCTTGTCTGTAAAGAAATTCCAGTCATTAGTGAAGACCTTGATGATCTTACACAAATAAATTATTCCTCAGATATGTCTATTGATAAAAAGACAGAAGTAGAAAGGTTGATGCATAATTTTAGCATGGTCATTTCTAACAGGCCAGGGAAAACAACAAACACTCAGCATAAAATTAGATTAATTGAAGGAAAAACATTTAAAGCCAAATGCTATGATATACCATACAAATATAGGGAGATATTAGATAAAGAAATAAAGAGCTTGTTGGAGAATGGTCTTATAAGACATTCTGAATCTTCTTACAAATCCCCAGTAGTTTTAGTTAAAAAAAAGAATGGAACAATGAGACTCTGTTGCGATTATAGAGGTCTCAATACAATAACACAGATAGACAGACAACCTCTAGCTAATGTAGATGACTTAGTGAATGATATGGCACATGCCAACATTTTCTCTCATTTGGACTTAACGCGTGGCTTCTGGCAAATACCCATGGAAGAAAACTCAAAAAAATATACAGCCTTTGCTACCCATGACAATTTTTATGAATGGAATGTCATGCCATTTGGACTAGTGAATAGCACTGCCACATTTACTAAAATGATGTCATCCATTTTAAGAAATCTACCTAATGTTAAACACTATGTGGATGATGTCTGTATTTTCACTCAGGATTGGGATACTCATATGAAAACACTAAGTGAGCTATTAATTATATTCAGAGATCACAATCTCACAGTATCCCCAGACAAAATTAAAATAGGTTTTCAACACATAGATTTTTTGGGCTATAATATAGGTCATGGTACAATAAAACCCACAAACAATAATGTTAGAAAAATTTTGGACATAAAAACCCCTGAAACAAAAACACAAGTGAGAGCCCTCATTGGACTATGTTGTTATTACAGTAAATTTATAAATAACTTTAATGATATCATGGACCCACTTAGGAAACTCACTAAGAAAAATATGAAACAGAAGGTTGTATGGACCAGTGAATGTCAGGCTGCACTTGACAAAATTAAAAATCATTTTAACAATCCTCCCATTTTGAGAGCCTTTAATTCAAACAGTAACTTGGTATTGTGTAGTGATGCTTCAAATATTGCCATTGGTTCGTGTTTAATGGAGGCAGATAACAAAGTAAATAGACCCATATTTTATCTGAGTAGGAAACTGACTGAAACAGAAAGAAAATACTCTGTCATAGAGAAAGAATGTTTAGCCATAGTTTGGTCTATAACTAAATTACAGAAATATTTATTAGGCAGAAAATTCTTAGTGTTAATAGATCACAAGCCACTGATTGAATTTAAAAATAAACAAATAAATAACTCCAAATTAACCAGATGGTCTTTGCTTTTGCAAGATTATAACTTTCATATAGAACATATTAAAGGTTCAGATAATTTCATACCAGATATTTTATCAAGGTTAACTGAATAAATTGATCAGATATTTTGTTGCTGGCGTCATGATAATTAAATAACAAATAATAACATAAAAAAAAATTTTTTTCTTGATTGTTAAATCAAATTTATTTTTAGACTTAGTTAGAACAACTATATGTATAAATTGTAATAGTAATATGAGTTAGCATATTTTGTGAAGCATTGAAATTTCTTTTACTAATTCTTACTTAGAACTATAAGTTCATTCAGCATGACATATTATGATTAATTTTTTTTTATTGTCATGACAAACATACATATATGGCACATTTTACTTCATGTTGATAAATGACTTAGCAATAATTTTTTTTTTGAAAATTGTTAATGTTAGATTGGCGTTTGAAGACACTGATATATGGCAATTTTTGTAATAGAAAGACATTGTGTACAATTTGTTCTATATAATGGCATTGAACAAATCTTTTTAATCATGGCATAGATTGACATTGCAATTTTATTTTGAATATTGCATGAATTGACATTGATTGGCAAATCATTGTATATAATCTTGTTGTACATTATTTTTATTATTTGCTTAGCACACATTGACATTAGTAAAATTGTTTACATAGATTTTGGTAATATGAAATAACATTTTTTTTGTGACATGATTATTTATCAATATTACTTGTAATTATTTGGACACCACAAGCTTGTACTAGTTCACCAAATTTTGAGGTGATATACATATTGATATACAGGAGTAATGTTATAAATGAAGCACTTACTCATCTACTTTATATTCTTTTGAAGAATTATTGATTAATTATACCAGAGAACATGATGGCATGTATAATGAATTGAATTTTTGATAACATGATATTAGATCATTGTTGATTGATGTACAAAGAATTAAGATTTTACAACTAGATACACTGATAACTATTGTGAATATTATGACGATATGAATTTAGGTTGGATCATGATTTGTTGACATAAATATGTGCACCTATAATGTTGTTTTGTAGATAACTAATATTTGCCCACACAATTACAGTGTGATATTATAAATAGAAAATACAAGTGTATATATTGATGTATATAGTTACTCTAGTTGCATAGAGTGGAATAATTTTTTTTCCTGGACAAATTGATTGTTACTTATTATAAATTAAGGATGGTACATATCTATAGTGCAATTAATAATATATTTTTTTTAGAGAAATGTTGCACATATTTTGGTGGGTGGGGAGGTGTAAAGGTATAATTGTCTTTGTAAAGGTATAATTGTCTTTGTAAAGGTATAATTGTCTTTGTAAAGGTATAATTTTTTCATAAACAGTAGGATCACTTTTTATTTAACTAGATCCGGGTTTTTATATTTCCGGAAGAGAGATTGTCAGTTGTAGAATCACTCTCGTACACGACAGACATGTCGATGTTTTTTCCTTGATAGGATATTGTAATTATTATTGTGAGTGATCATGAGAGTAACAGTTCACCTCCGTGATGGAGATATTTTCTAGATAGTTTTTTGTGTATCAGTACTTGGATACAATACAGATGGATTATTAGAACATGATTGAGTTCTTAATTAAATGTGGTGATTCAACAGAATAATTTGCAGTGTGCACAATGAACCTATTTTATCGTATTTTTATATTATTGTATTGTAATAAATTTCAATCAGCAAAGAACACAGTCTTCTCATATTATTTGGTATTGAGTAGTGGAATGAAAGAAGAGCCACAATACCACAAACACGTCTCCAAGTTATAAGAATAAACTCAATAGTGCCTCATCAATAATATTGAGAAAGTCATGTCCTGACAATGATGGCAGAGAGAACTTAGTACCCTGACAATATATATATATATATATATATATATATATATATATATATATATAAAATATATATATATATATATATATATAAATATATATATATATATATGTATGTGAATGTATATGTGTATGTGAATGTATATATGTATATGAATGTGTATGTGAATGTATCTGTGTATGTGAATTGATATGTTAATGTATATATGTAAGTAAATCTATTTGTGTATGTGAATATCTATGTAAATGTGTATGTGAATGTGTATGTGTATGTAAATATATATGTGTATGTGAATGTATTTGTAACTGTATACGTCATGTATAAGTAAATGTAAACGTATATGTGTATTTGTATATATAAGTGTATGTAAATGTGTATTTGAATCTATATATGTGCGCGAATGTGTATGTGGGTATATATGTGTATAAAAATTTATAGGTGTAGCTGAATGTGTATGTGTATGTGAATTTGTATGTGAATGTATATGTTAATGTGTATGTGAATTTGTATGTGAATGTGTCTGTGAATGAGTGTATAAATGTGTATGTGAATGTGTGTATGAATTTCTATGTGAATGTTTATGTGTATGTAAATGTGTATGTGAATTTATATGTAAAGTTGTATGTGTATATGAACGTATATATATATATATATATATATGAATCTATATGTGTAAGTGAAGGTATATGTGTATTTCTATTTGTAATTGAATGTGTATCCTAATGTTAATGTTTATGATATTGTATATGATTATGTGAATGTATATATGCATGCGAATGTTAATGTGAATGTATATGTGTAATTGAATGTTTATTAAAATGTACATATGAGAATGTGAATGTGTATGTCTATGTATATGTGAATGTATATGTGTATTTAATGTGTATTTAAACGTTTATATGTATTTGAATGTATGTGAGTATATGAATGTGTATGTGAATGTATATGTGTATGTGAATGTGTATGTGAATGAATAAGTCACATGATAATTTCTGTAGAATATTTTTATATCAATGACTGTTGGGTTAAAATAAAAGTTAGCATTTCATTGGTTAACATGTAAAATATATTAGAAAACATGTCAGATTGAAAAAAAATTGTTAGAAGTCAATAAAATTAAACAAAAAATTGTAATTAAAAATTGGAATCTTGAAAAAAACTTCAATTGTTAACATTAAAAACTAAAAATAAGAAAAAAGATAATTTACACTTATCAAGCCTTACATCTAAAAGTAAATTAAAATGTCACTATTTCCAATTTATAAATCAGTAGGATTTGTAAACACTGTGATTAAATACAATACAAATCTTAGTACTTGATATGGTGACACAATACATTTGATTTTAGATTACAATAATTGGTTATTGAGAGTTGGCAACAGAAGCAAATTAACATGAGCAGTAGATTTAATAAACCGTCTCGGAGAATACATGATGTGTGGTGTTTTATCAGTCAGATGATAAACACACTGTGTATGTCTTATAAAAATCCAAATATCACTCCGCATTTTTTTTTGTTCGTAACACTCAGAAATCTGTACACACTGTGTATGTTTTATAAAACTCATACATCATTACACATTGTGTTTGTTCGTAACACTTAGAAAACTCAACAAACTGTTTTCTGTTTCAATAATCATAAATGTGTATGTTAATGTATATATTATGTGAATGTATGTGTGTATGTTAATGTATATGTGTGTGTGAATGTGTATGTGAATGTATATGTGTATGTGAATTTATATGTGAATGTGTGTTAGGGTGCCACTCAATGCAATGGGAATTTTTTTTTAAGTTCCATTGTCCCACCCTCTAATTTTTTTTCCTTTTGTTATGTATGTGAATATATATGTGAATGTACATTTGCATGTTTTTTTTTTGAATGTGTATGTGAAAGTGCATGTGATTGTGTATGTGAATGTATGTGTGTATGTGAATATATATGTGAATATATGTGTATGTGAATGTATATGTGACTATGAATGTAGTTGTGTATCTTAAAGTGTATATGAATGTACATGTTTATGTGAATGTGTTTGTCAAAATGTATGTGAATTACATTTGTATGTATATGTGAATGTGTATGTGAATGTATATGTGAATGTGTATGTGAATTTGTATATGAATTTGTATGTGAATGTATGTGTGTATGTATGTATGTTAATATGTATGTGAATATATATGTAGTTTAGGAATGTTAATGTTTATGTGAATGTATATGTGTATGTGAATGTATATGTGTATGTGAATATATATGTGAATATGTATGTAAATGTGAATATAAATATTTATGTGAATGTAAATGTGAATATGAATGTTAATGTTTGTGTGAATGTTTATGTGTATGTGAATGTATATGTGTATGTAAATGTGTATGTGAATTGTGTTTTTCGAAACACTCAGAAATCTCTACAAAATGTGTATGGTTTATAAAACTCTTACATAATTACACAATGTGTTTTTTCGTAAACTCAGAAATCTCTTCACACTGTATTTGTTTCAATAATCGTGAATGTGTATGTTAATGTATATGTGTATGTGAATGTGTTTGTAACTTTATATGTGGATGTGAATGTGTCTGTGAATATATATATATGTGAATGAACATTTGTATGTTTATGTGAATGTGTATGTGAAAGTGTATGTGAATGTATATGTGTATTTGAATATATATGTTTATGTGAATGTTCATGTGAATGTATGTGTGAATGTATATGTGTATTTGAATATATATATATGTTTATGTGAATGTTTATGTGAATGTTAAGGTGTAATAGAATGTTTATTAAATGTACATATTTGAATTTAAATGTATATGTGTATGTGAATGTCTATGTGTTTATGAATTTGTATTTGAATTTGTATGTGACTGTTTGTGAATATATATGTATATATGATTATGTATGTGAATATGTATGTGAATGTGAATATACATTTTAGTGTTTATGAAAATGTGAATATGAATGTTAATGTTTATTTGAATGTATATGTGTATGTGGATGTATATGTGTATGTGAATGTATATGTGTATGTGAATGTGTTTGTGAAAGTATATGTGTAATTGAATGTGCATTAAAATGTACATATGTGTATGTGAATATATACGTGTATGTGAATGTATAAGTGTTTATTGATGTGTATGTGAATTTGTATGTGAATGTATTTGTGTATGTAAATGTGTATTTCAATTTATGTATGTATGGGAATGTTTGTGAGTATATAAATGTGTATTTGATGTATATGTGTATATGAATATGTATTTAAATGAATAAGTCTCGTGATAATCTATATAGAATATTTTATATTTCAATGACTGATTGGTAAAAAAAAATGTTAACGTGATATTGGTTAACATGTTCAATATATTATAAAACAAGTCATATTGGAAAAAAAATGTTAGACTTCAATAAAATTTAACGAAAAATTGTTCTTACTTCATTATTTAGTTGTTAGTTTTTTTTTTAAGTGTAATTAAAAAAATGGAATCTTGAAATAATTTCTATTGCTAAAATTAAACTCTAAAAATAACTAAAAAAAAAAGATAATTTACACTTATTAAGCCTTACATCTAAAGTTAAATTGAAGTTTCTCTATTTCACATCATCTATAAATGCGTTTTTCTAAAAGTACCATTTATAAGTAAAAGTCTGCTTAATTAATTATTACTAATGAACTATAATTAATATTTAACCTCATAAAAGTTACTATAGCAAAATTTGTAAAACTCCACCTCGAATGTACAAATAACTTATTCTTCTAGGTGATCGGGATGAAGAATGCTTCTATCACAAATTAAAAATTGTAAATTTTCTTTTGCCAATTAAAAATCAAATCAATAGGATTAGTAAACACAGTGATTAAATACAATTCAAATATATTTCCTTGAGCTGGTGACACAATACATTTGAATTTAGATTACGATAATTGGGTATTGAGAGTTGGCAACAGAAGCAAATCATCATGTACTGAAGAGAAATACACTATCTCGGTGAATACAAGGTGTGTGGTGTTTTATCACTCAGATGTTAAACATACTTTGTCTGTCTATAAAACTACTATATTACTACATAAGTTTTTGTTCGTAACACTCAGAAATCTCTATACACTGTGTCTGTTTCAATAATTGTGAATGTGTATGTTAATGTATATGTGTATATGAATAAATATGTGTATGTGAATGTATATGTGTATTTGAATGGGTATGTGAATGTATATGTGTAAGCGAATGTGTAAGTAAATGCGTATCGCAATGTGAATGTGTATGCGAATGCATATGTGAATGTGTATGTGAATTTGTATGTGTATCTAAATTTGTATGTGAATGTGTATGATAATTTGTACGTGAATGTATATGTGTATGTGAATGTATATGTGTATTTGAATGTGTATATGAATTTAAATGTGTATGTAAATGCTTATGTGGATGTATATGTGTATGTGAATATGTATGTGAATATATATTTGAATGTTAATGTTTAGGTGAATGTATATAAGTTTGTAAATGTATATGTGTATGTGAAAGTGCATGTGAATGTATATTTTTTTTGGAATGTGTATATGACTGTGTATGTGAATGTGTATGTAAATGCGTATTTCAATTTATCTATGTATGTAATTGTTTGTATATGAATGTGTATGTAAATCTATATGTGTATGTGATTAAGTTTGTGAATGAATAAATCTCATGATAATTTCTGTAGAATATTTTTATATCAATGACTGTTGGGTTAAAATAAAAGTTAGCATTTCATTGGTTAACAAGTTCAATATATTAGAAAACAAGTCAAATTGGAAAACCAGCATCTTAAGCCTGTTCCATTCTGGACGCAGGACGTGTTTGCGCATTTTCGTGTTATGTATCAGTACGTATGTTAGCTTTCAGTAAATATTTGAACATTTTGGAAATGTTTATAAATTCAATTGTGTAATGCATATATCTGGGAAAAAAATAAAAAACGGTACTATTAGAAACACTGATGCCTTGCCCTCAGAGGTCATTACCAAAATTAATCAATTCAAATTTATTTTAGGGGGATAGATACTTTTGGGGCCCTTTATTCTTGTATCGTTATGTATAAGGTGTAGAATGCGGCCATGAAAATGACATAATTATTAATATAGCTTACATTGTAAAAAAACGGTACCCTAAGAAACACTGATGCCCAGCCCACAGAATGCATGATCAAAATCATTAAGACCAAATTTATGTTAGGGGGATTGTCATGGATGTGTTTTGTGTGTTTGTGTGTGTGACTGAGCTGTGCATGAACTCAGTGTGTTTGTGAAATAAATAGTGAGAATGAGGTGAGTGAATGTCCAGGTGGAGAAAGGGGAAGAAGGAGAAATTGTAGCAGTGTACACAGGTCTCTCGAGGTGAGAGGACCTACCTTTACTTCTAAGGTGGAGTGTGATATTTTCATATGGGGATAATATGTTATGAATTCAGAGTCTGGATATTTGAACTTAAAGTTTAGTGTGTTGGCCTAATTTATATTATTTCACTGGATTGTATATATATTCAATTGTATTCCTTTCATTCTATTATGTTCATCAATAAACACAATTTTGACTGTGTACCACGTCTACCGTATTTTATAATGTCTAGAATGAACCCATCTGTGACATTATGGTGGCTGCGGTGCTAAACTGCTAAACAGCGGTATGCTAAACTGCTAAACAACAATAATACTGTACTATTTCATAATGGAAGAGTCAAACATGTATATTCGTGATGGCAAAGCGATGGGTTTAGAAGGGACCCAATTAGCTAAATATGTCAGAGAATGCCAAAATGATGATAAGAACCGAGCCTTACTCAAAGAAAAGGAAGAAAAAGATAGAGTAAGACAAGCGGAAAAGGAAGAAAAAGATAGAGTAAGACAAGAGGAAAAGGAAGAAAGAGATAGATTAAGACAAGCGGAAAAGGAGGAGCTAGACAGGAAACATGAATTCGCTCTAAAGATGGCTGAAATCAATGCCAAGAACAACGTCCGAACCGAAACTAACAACACAGAAAACAGATCATATGCTGCCAAACACAAAATTCGCATTCAACCGTTTAATGGAAAGCATGGCGATATAGACAATTTTTTTTCCATAATGGAAACCAAATTTGAAATGAGCCACATTGACAAATCAGAATGGATCGTTTACCTATATGAAGCGGTAACACAGGAAGCTCAATCAGCATTAAATAACATAAAAGGTGAAGATGCCAAAAACTATGATGCTGTTAAAAAGTATTTGCTACAGCATTACAACAAAACTGAAGAACATTATCGTACACAGTTCCATAACACTATAATGAATCCATCGGAGCATCCACAGGCATTTATCAACATTATTGAATCACATCTATTGAACTGGATTAAAATGTCTGGAATAGACAGTGGAAATGCCAGACAAATCATTGAACTATTGTTGGTGGACAAAATACTAAATCAGAGTAGTCCCCAATTATACAGTTACATCAAGCAACATAAAGTGCACAACAAACAACAACTAATCACTGCAATGTCTGACTTCAAGGATAGCAATTCAGACATACCTTTATTCAACATAGTACAAAAAGATTTGAACGTTATGCAGACACAACAACGAAGATTTCATAGTTTACCAGCCAGAGATCAAAAAGTCTGCTATATATGTAAAAAAACCAGGACACATTCAATATTATTGTCGATATAGGAAAACCTACCAGAATTATAGATCTCAACCAAATAAAATAATGCAACAATATCCAACAAACCGAAGACAGTCTCCTAACATGAGTCCACCCAGAAACAGCAGAGAAAGAGGTCGCAGTTACAACAGACAGATTTATGAAAATACAGTCGCCACCATGCTTGACAACAACGGCAACTTGATCTTTTATCCATGTTTCGTAAACAACAATCCTGTAATGTGTTTGCGTGACTCCGGTTGCACAACGGTGATAGTTGATGAGAAATTAGTTCATAAAGATCAAATGACTGATAAACTTGAACACATAAAGTTAGGAGATGGTCAGAAAGTCATATGTCGTACAGCTATAATAGACATAGACACTCCCTGGATTTCTGGAAAAATCAATGCCTTAGTTCTATCATCACCTGTAGCCAGTTTAATAGTTGGGAATATACCAAATGCGAAACCAGACAACTCCAACGCATTATTCAAAGCATGGCTTGAGGAAAAAGGTGAAAGTGTACAAAAATATTTAATGGATCTAAACCCAAATAAAGAACCAGACCCTGATGTATGTGCCTCATTTAACAACCTATACAACTGGAATGGCACAGAAGACATAGTTGATTACATAGAAAAATTTGATACAATAGCTAATCAAAATGACATTCCTAACAAAGATAGATCAGCTTATATCATCAAAAAACTTCAAGGACATAAGAAAGCTCAAAACATTGCTTTCACGAACATAAACAACTATGAACAATTGAAACTTAATTTGAAAAATAAATTGAGCAACAAAACCTCAAGGTCACAAATTGAGTCCAGTCATATGAATGTTTTGACTAGATCTGCAACTGACAAAATGAACAATGAGAATATCAAAACAGTAAATTGTGATATCAGCCAAACAGTAATGATGGACATAAACAAAGAACTACTGATCAAATTACAGAAGGAGGATAAATCCTTAGAACAATATTTTCAACAGGTTAAAGACACTGGTAATAATAATAAACAAGTAACATATTTTTTGAAAGACAACGTACTGTTCAGAAAATTTAAAAATCAACACACCAGTGTTAATCAAATCATGATACCTTCAATCATACGACAGAAAATATTAAAAGAAGCACACTCGACTCCATTATCAGGTCACTTGGGTCCTAAAAATACACTTCACAGAATTAGAGCAACATTCTACTGGCCAAAACTACTTAAAGACATAAAACTGTTTATAAAATCGTGTTTAATTTGTCAAAAACACAACAACATTGGCCCTAAACATACTGCACCTTTGTTAAAGATGGACACATCTTCAGTGCCCTTCAATAAAATCGCTATTGACATCATTGGACCACTTACAGTAATGTCCAAAAAGAAGCATAGATACATTTTAACAACAATAGACTTCGCAACGAGATGGATTGAAGCCACACCACTACAAGAAGTTACAGCGGAATCTGTATGTAAAGCCTTACTGGATATATTCACTAGATTCGGCTTCCCATCCATTATTCTATCTGACAACGGATCACAATTCCAGGCACACATGACTCATTCTTTCATGAGTATGCTAAAAATAACACAGACATATTCCGCGAGATATAGACCTCAAGCAAATGGAGCTGTTGAGCGTGCCAACCAGACCATTAAGACAATGCTAAGAAAAATAATGGAGGAACATGGACAAGACTGGGATAACTTCTTACAGTTGATACTTTTCGCCTATAGAGAAATCCCTCACGAATCGACTGGATTCGCACCCTTCGAACTCATGTTTGGTTCCAAACCCAAAGGACCATTTACTCTATTCAAGGAGAGCATATGTGAAGAAGACGAAAACAATTTATCACCACACGAGTTAGTTAATGACACCAGAAGAAATATAATTTATGCCAATAAGCTGGCACAGGAAAATTTATCTAGAAACAATACTCACCACCACAAAATAAAGAATAAACATAGATTCCTGAGAACACTACAACCTGGTGATTCTGTATTTGTAAAGTTACCTGAGAAAGGACACTTTGATAGTACATGGCAAGGGCCATATGAAATCATAAAAAAAACAACTGAAGTCAATTATGTAGTAAAAATAAAAGGGAAAGATTTACAATTCCATATTGATAATCTAAGGAAAGTACTGCAACCAACAAATGATGAAATTCCAGATAAGTCATCTCTCCAAGTAGCCAATGTTGCTGTTAATGATGAAAACATCAACATACTCAGCCCAGAAATAAATACACATAATAACCTCAACTTCATTGATGATGAACATTCACTAAATCATTTATTCGCCATCATCAGTGTGGATGAACAAGATGAGAAATCAATTCCCACATTGAATCATGAAGCCAACTTTGATTCATCCAAAATAAATATAAACAATGAACTTCCAGAATCTATTAAATCAAAATTGATAGATTTGTTGAATGAGTATACACAGATAATATCTAATGAACCTGGTTGTACCAATATTATTGAACACAAAATCAGATTAATGTCAAATGAAATGTTCAAACCTGTTCTATATGATGTTCCGTTTAAATACAGGGAACACATTGATGATGAAATAAAACATATGTTGACTAAAGGACTAATTAGACCTTCTAGCTCCAGTTATGTGTCACCTATGGTCATTGTAAAAAAGAAAGATGGAAAATTGAGAATATGCTGCGATTATAGAAAATTAAATGAATTAACTATTATTGATAGACAACCACTGCCGAATACTGAGGATCTAGTACTCAAAATATCTCAATCAAAAATATATTCTCACTTTGACTTAGTGAGAGGATTTTGGCAGATCCCCATGGAAGAAGAAAGCATACATTTAACAGCCTTCAGGACTCACAATGGTTTTTACGAATGGACGAGAATGCCATTTGGCTTAGTCAATGCCACAGCCACCTTTTCCAAAATGATGATCAAGTTGTTACAAGATATAAATAATGTCACACACTATGTTGATGACATTTGTGTTCACACTGAAACCTGGGAGGAGCATATAAGTGTTTTAAAAACCTTATTCAATATTCTCAAAGACAATGGTCTACATATAGCTCAAGAAAAAATCAAAATAGGATATTATAAACTAGACTTTTTGGGATATCAAATCTCAAACAAATCCTACAGACCAACTTCTCAAATAATGCAAAAGATTTTGCACATTGAAATACCACATACAAAAAAACACGTTCGAAGTTTGCTTGGTTTATGCAATTTCTACAGAAATTTTTTCCCTAACTTCACTCAACTGGTAGAGCCATTGGTATCTCTAACAAAAAAGACTATGCCCAACAAAATAATCTGGACTGATAAATGCCAAGACACCTTGAACATTATAAAGGCAAACTTTAACAATAACGTTGTATTTTCAACGATAGATTTCAATAAAAAGCTGATAGTGGCGACTGATGCAAGTGCAAAAGGTATTGGGGGTGCATTACAACAATTAGAGAATTCCATTCCAAGACCTATAAAGTTTGTTAGCAGGAAGCTAAGTAAAGCTGAGTTGAATTACTCTGTTATTGAACTAGAGGCTTTGGCAATAACATGGAGTGTCTTGAAGTTGCAAAAATATCTTCTGGGGAATGAGTTCGTGATTCATGTTGATCACAAACCCCTCCTGCAAATGACAGACAAGATAAATAATTCCAGAATAGTAAGATGGAAACTCCTTTTGTCTGATTACAAATTTAAAATTGTCTACATAAAAGGACAGGACAACCATATTCCTGACATGTTGTCGAGACTCTTAATTGTTGGGGACGAGTTCTGAACAAAGACTAGCGGATTATTTTATATGATCATCAAAATGTTTTTTTTTTCTTGAGTCTCTATGTTGACAATTGTTGTTTGGAACTTGTAGATATTGCTTGTGACACTTTATCATTCTATTGACTGTGTAAACATACTTGGATAAATTTGCTAATTTTTTGTCTTATGGAGACTATTGAATATTATTAGTAATCATATATTAGTTATGTATGTAACTAACAAAAAAAATGCATAACATTTTTTGAAGAGAGGGGGGAGATGTCATGGATGTGTTTTGTGTGTTTGTGTGTGTGACTGAGCTGTGCATGAACTCAGTGTGTTTGTGAAATAAATAGTGAGATTGAGGTGAGTGAATGTCCAGGTGGAGAAAGGGGAAGAAGGAGAAATTGTAGCAGTGTACACAGGTCTCTCGAGGTGAGAGGACCTACCTTTACTTCTAAGGTGGAGTGTGATATTTTCATATGGGGATAATATGTTATGAATTCAGAGTCTGGATATTTGAACTTAAAGTTTAGTGTGTTGGCCTAATTTATATTATTTCACTGGATTGTATATATATATTCAATTGTATTCCTTTCATTCTATTATGTTCATCAATAAACACAATTTTGACTGTGTACCACGTCTACCGTATTTTATAATGTCTAGAGTGAACCCATCTGTGACAGGGATAGATACTCTTGGAGGCCCTAGGACCCTTATCTTTGTATCGTTATGTATAAGGTGTAGAATGGGCCCATGATGACATAATTATTAATAAAGCTTATATTGTAAACGGTACCTTAAGAATCACTCATGCCCAACCCTCAGAGGTCAGATCGGGAAATGGACTTTTAAAGCAGGAATGGCAGACCAAGACCTACATAAAAGTATATGCAACATCGGTCTATGACTTACGGCTGCTGAGATCTAGGGTGATGATAGACAGACAGATGGACAAAACGGGGACAATAGCGCATTCGACTTCTCGAAAATGCGCTAAAAAGGTAATTTATACCCATCAAGCCTTACATCTAAAGAAAAATTGAAATAACTCTATTCACAGCATCTTTAAATGCGTTTTTCTGGAAGTACCTTTTGTAAGTAAAAGTCTTCTTAATTAAGTAATACAATTGAAATAAAAGAAATATTCCATCTCCAAAAAGTTACTATAGCTAAATTTGTAAAACTCCACCTTAAATGTACCTTAAATGTACAAATAGCACACTCCTTCTAGGAGTTCGGAATTAAGAGTGCTCCTCTCACAAATTAAAAATTGTTATTTTTTTGCCAATTTAGAAATCAATAAGTTTTGTAAACACTGTGATGAAATACACTACAAATCTAATAACTTGAATTGGTGACAAAATACAGTTGATTTAGATTACGATTAAGTGGGTATTGAGAGTTGGCAACAGAAGCAAATCAACATGGGCAGAACATTAAATACACTTTCTCGGTAAATACAAGGTGTGTGGTGTTTTATCAATCAGATGCTAAACAATTGTGTCTAACCCATAAAACTCCTATATCACTCCTATATCACTACACATTGTGTTTGTTCGTAACACTCAAAATACTCTACATACTATGTCTGTTTCAATAATCTTATATGTGTATGCATATATGAATGTGGATATTTATGTGTATGTGAATGTGTATGTGAATGTGTATCTAAATGTGAATGTGTATGTGAATGTATATGTGAATGTTAATGTGTATTTGAACGTGTGTGTTTTTGAAATATGTATGTCAATGTGTACGTTTATGTGTATATAAATGTGCATATGTATGTGAATGAATTAGTCTATGTGAATGTGTCTGTGAATGTGTATGTGATTTATATATATAATATATATGTGTATGTGAAATTTAAAAATGTGAATGTATATAAGTATGTGAATGAATATTTTAATGTATATGTGTTTGTGAAAGTAAATGTGCATAAGAATGTATATGTGTGTGTGTGTGAATATGTATGTGAATATATATGTGAATTTATATGTGTATTTGAATATATATGTGAATGTTAATGTTTATGTGTATGTGAATTCATATGTTAATGTATATGTGTATGTGAATGTATATATGTGCGCGAATGTGTATGTGTATATACATATTAATGTGTATACGAATGTGTATTAAAATTTCTATGTGTATATGAATGTGTATGTGAATGTGTGTGTGAATGTGTATGTGAATGCAAATGTGTATGTGAATGTGTATGTGAATGTGTATGTGAATGTGTATGTGAATGGGTATGTGAATGGGTATGTATATATGAAAGTGTATGTGCATAAAAATTTATATGTATATGTGAATGTGTATGTGAATGTTAATGTGTTGTGAATGTGTATGTAATGGCGTATAAAAATGTATACGTGTATATGAATGTGTATGTGAATGTGTATGTGAATGTGTATGAGTATAACAATCTTTGTGTGTATGTGAATGTTAATGTGAACATGAATGTGTATTTGTATGTGAAGGTATATGTATTTGTGAATGTGAATGCGTATGTAAATGAATATGTTAATGAATATGTTAATGTTTATGTGTTTGTGAAATTATATTTGTATAAGTATGTACAATTGTATTTGACTGAGTATGTGAATGTGTATGTGAATGTAAATATGTATGTGAATAGTATGTGAATGTTTATGTGAATTTATATAAGTATGTGAATATTTATATGAATATATATGTGAATGTTAGTGTTTAGTTGAATGTATCTGTATATGTGAATTTATAGGTTAATGTACATGTGTATGTGAATGTTTCTGTGAATGTGTCTGTGAATGTGTATGTGAATGTGTGAGTGAATGTGCATGTGTATGTGTATGTGAATGTGAATGTGTATGTGTATGTAAAAGCATATGTGTATGTGAATGTGTTTGTAACTGTATTTGAACGTATGAGTGAATTTAAATGTGTATGTATATGTGAATGTATCTGTGTCTGGGAATGTATATATGTGCGCGAATGTGTATGTGTATGTGAATATGCATGTGGATGTGTATGTGTATAAAATTTTATCTGTGTATGTGAAAATGTATGTGAATTTTAATGTGTTTGTGAATGTATATGTGTATGTGAATGTGTAAGTGAATGTGTATGTGTATAAAAATGTATATGTGTTTGTGAATTCGTATGTGAATGTGCATGTGAATGTGTATTTGAATGGTTACGTGCATGTGAATGTGAATGTAAATGTTTATGTGGATGTGAATGTAAATGTATATGTAAAATTGTATTTCAATGTGTATGTGAATGAATAAATCTCAAAATAATTTGTTTAGAATATTTTATATATCAATGACTGATTGCTTAAAAGAAAGTTAACATTTTATTGGTTAACATGCTAAGTATATTAGAAAACAAGTCAAATTGTAAAAAAAAATTTTTAGAAGTCAATAAAATTAAACAGAAAATATTTCTTACTTCATTTTTCAATTGTTATTTTTCAATTGTAATTAAGAATTGAAATCTTGAAAAAAAGTAAATTGTTAACATTATAAACTAAAAATAAAAAAAGGGTAATTTACACTTAACAAGCCTTAGATCTAAAAGTAAATTAAAATGTCTTTATTTCACAGCATCTATAAATGCGTTTTTCTGAAAATACCTTTTGTAAGTAAAAGTCAGCTTAATTAAGTAATACAATTGAAATATAACTAAATATTTCACCTCATAAAAGTTACTATAGCGAAATTTGTAAAACTTCACCTTGAATGTAGAAATATCAAACTCCTTCTATGAGATCGGGATGAAGAATGCTCCTCTCACAAATTAAAAAAATTTAAAATTTCTTTGCCAATTTAGAAATCAGTAGGATTAGTAAACACAGTGATTAAATACAATAGAAATCTGATTACTTGAGCTGGTGACACAATACATTTGATTTTAGATTACGATAAAACTCCTACATCATTACACATTGTGCTAGTTCGTAACACTCAGAGATCGCTACACACTGTGTCTTATTCAATAATCGTGAATGTGTATGTTAACGCATATGTGTATGTGAATATTTATGTGTATGTGAATGTGTATGTGTATTTGAATGTATATGTAAATGTGAATGTATATGTGAATGCTTATGTCTAGATGAATGTAAACCTGTATGTCAATGTGTATGTGAATGTATCTGTATATGTCAATGTATATATGAATGTATAAGTGAATATATATGTAAATGCGTCAGTGAATCTGTATGTGAATGTGTATGTGAATGTGCATGTGAAAGTATATGTGAATGTGTATGGGAATACGTATGTGAATGTATAGGTGTATGTGAATGTGTATGTAAATGTATATGTAAATGTGTATGTGAATCCGTATATGAATATGTATGTGAATGTGTATTCAGTCTCAATAGCTATTGGAACCAAGCCCTTTACTTTAGACTTCATTAGCTATTTGAACCAAACCTTTCAATTTAGTCTCAGTAGCTATTGGAACCCACACCTTCATCTTTACGTTACATTAGGGTATAAAATGTACACTCTGATATTAAGACTATTTTACTTGTACAAATAATCACATGGATAATGAATGATAAAGATATAATGAATTATTTATTATCTATGATCTAAATCTATAAAAAAAAACGTTTTCCAGTGTATTACAGTCATATTGGTCGGTTGGTTCCAATCTTCAGTAAGACTTGGTACGAGTACAGACAAAAAAATAGATTTTTAAAGCTCATTCATAATAGTGGAGATTGCTGTAGACGAAGAAGTCGCCTGTGGATGTTTCCAAACTTTTTTTTTAATTTTTATTTTAAACGATCTACTACTTGGATAATTTTCTTTAATTTAATATGTTTGTGTTCAAAAAAATTGTATAAGGGCTTTTTTTTTCTCACAACGCCATTACCTTTTATTATGTTTTATTGCCGAACCCACCACCCCAATCTGCACTCGACCAAAATCGCCGCTTCACCCACTAGATTAGGATTGACGCTTTTTTTTTGTGTATAGTCCCTGAAATGATAGAGTGTTTATGTCTTAGATCAGTGGTCCCCAATCTTTTTCTCGCCACGGTCATGTCAGTGTTTGATAATTTCCCGCTCGAAGAGGGGGGGGGGGGCTGGTGTTATTTCTCGTCCATGGAAAGTCGTAAATTCCCGAGAGTAATACACCACGGTAAACAAAAAGGAAATAATCGAATGTTTCTCGAGCAGCCCAGTAATCTTTTGATCCACGGACCGGTACCGGTATACAATGGCAGCATTAGCAGTACGTCGAGCTTACTTTTATTAGCTCGCCTATGGCTAGTGTAACAAGCAGAGACTGAATTAAATATTTAGGCTTTCTACTGTCCGGTAGCAATAAAATCTGCAATTGCCGACCCACTCAGATGCGAGTGCCTGCGCCATGATCCCAGGTGCTACTCACTAAGACCACTACTGTGGTAAACATTTCACCTGGTTGAATGCACAAAACTGATGTATAATATCAAGTTTTATTAGGGATCTGGAAACCGATCTATCTAATTAAGAAAATAAAATGTAAATTTGATTGAAAAATAAACGTTTTGAAATGGAAATCATTTTAATTACAATTAAGTTCGTATTGTGAGATTCTTATTGTGTTGCAGCCAGGCTTGCGAAGCCGGAGCCGAGCAGCCGTGGAGCCGCACTTTTTGCTAAAGCCAGAGCCGGAAAAAATATGGCGGCTCCGCAAGCCTGATTGCAGCATAACATATGCCAACTTCCCACCTCCCTGCCCACCATGGCGGTAAGTTATTATTTTAGGCTACTGACCAAATTTTTGTTACCCAATTTAACATCTAGTACATTGTATGGGTTAGGCTACTGACGGAAATGTTGATACTCACTTTAATATCTAGCACAATGTATGGGTTAGGTTACTGACGGAAATGTTGATACTCACTTTAATATCTAGTACAATGTATGGGTTAGGTTACTGACGGAAATGTTGATACTCACTTTAATATCTAGTACAATGTATGGGTTAGGTTACTGACGGAAATGTTGATACTCACTTTAATATCTAGTACAATGTATGGGTTAGGTTACTGACGGAAATGTTGATACTCACTTTAATATCTAGTACAATGTATGGGTTAGGTTACTGACGGAAATGTTGATACTCACTTTAATATCTAGTACAATGTATGGGTTAGGCTACTGACCTAAATACGGAAAAAATGGCTCACTTAATAAATACGACAATTTTTTTTAGGTTTTAAAGTGCCCTTCTTTCATTCCCACCTCAACCGGGAGTGTAATGGCTATGGAGGTACCATGAACGATATGGCGGGAATTTCAAACACGACCTGAAAAGTTTACTTGGCTCTCACCGGAGATCGAACCAGGTTTCACGGACATGTTTAACGGGTGTGTGGGTTGCGGTACACTCACTGAGGAGAAGCAGAGAGGCGAAAAGGGGAAGAAGTCATATACGTACAGACTATGTTAGGATCTGGCACAGATCAGTTTGACCAATGAAAATTATCTTTTTTTTTTTAAATCTCGACAGTTTATTTAGAATCTGAACTTTTTCATTAGGGTTTTAAAACGGATTTTTAAAGGTCACTGTATCTATTGATGGCACCTCCCCCGATGTCTTAGTAAGTTAAATGCCGCACCCAAATTTAAACCCTAGTTGTTTATTAAGGCCGCCATTAGCAAAAGTACGCTGAATTTGAAAACCTGTGTTTATAAAAATAAATAAAACGAGCATCGATGCCACACCAAACAGAAACATCGATGCCACACCAAACAGAAACATCGATGCCACACCAAACACAAACATCGATGCCACACCAAACAGAAACATCGATGCCAAACCAAACAGAAACATCGATGCCACACCAGACAGAAACATCGATGCCACACCAAACAGAAACATCGATGCCACACCAAACACAAACATCGATGCCACACCAAACAGAAACATCGATTCTACACCAATCAAAAACATCGATGCCACAATAAACAGAAACATCGATGCCACACAAAACAGAAACATCGATGCCACAATAAATTGAAACATCGATGCCACACCAAACAGAAACATCGATGCCACAATAAATTGAAACATCGATGCCACACCAAACAGAAACATCGATGCCACACCAAACAGAAACATCGAAGCCACACCAAACAGAAACATCGATGCCACACCAAACAGAAACATCGATGCCACAATAAATTGAAACATCGATGCCACAATAAATTGAAACATCGATGCCACACCAAACAGAAACATCGAAGCCACACCAAACAGAAACATAGAAGCCACACCAAACAGAAACATCGATGCAAAACCAAACAGAATAGTTGTGTACCTATGCAATAGAAACCCTCGCGTGCGTTTTTTGGGTCACCATAACCAAACCATTATTAATCACTCGCCCATTTATTCGGCAGGCATAGAATTCGTTTAAAGGTCGAAGTTTGGAAAAGAAAGGTCATTTCTTGTAAACAAGTGAATTAATTTGGGATTAAAGTCAGTGCTCAACTGTTCGTAAATTATTTTTAAAAAATGCAGGTCAAGCAATTGCGTGGTCAGTTAAAATACAAAATGTAAAAGTCCAAAACCACATTTTATTTTATTTAGTTATCGAAATAAATTCGTAAAGATATTCCTAGCCTTGTAGGACATTTTTTAACACAATAATTTCTTATGAAACGATTCCCTTCAATACAGTGCAGAGTACATTTTTTGAATCATTTACACTGTAAGACACGACATATATATATATATATATATATATATATATATATATATAATGAAACATGTACTCAGATATACTTTATTTCTAAGTTAGTGGAAAAGCCTGCTGCAGCTGGCTGAACGAAATCCGACAGAAGGGATAACAAGGAAAATATACGAAATACTGCAAAAGAAAAAAAAACATGTGGCCTTAATTGCCATGAACAGAATACGATATGAACAGAAATAACAAAGAAAGGTACGAAATATAACGCATACACCGCGCGATATGAAAACTACCTGAGGGAGACACACGGTTTAGACGATTATGTGTTTAGGGATAGTGTCCGTATCAAACAGGTTCAGCCGTCATATTTGTGACCTATCGGTTTATATATTAAATTGTCGTTAAAAAGTTACAGTGAACGTAATAAATCAAAAATCATTCTGGGTAATGTCTGACTCGGTGTTATTTAAATTGAAGTTATAGAATAAAGCCAATCTTCAGTCATATTAAATTATTCAAGCGGCGGTTTCTTTTTCGGGACGTGGGGAGGGGGGGGGGAAGGGTGGGGTGACAAGCAAGCGAAGCACGCATATGACAATGTACATCATTGGCTCACAAAGTGTTCCCTTCAGACCCCCCAGGGGTCCGCGTAAGGTTTAATATGAAAAAATCGTATCAGCTGTAAGTGAGGTAGCAAGCACCGTGTTGCACAAACAAGCTTTTGACATTATAAAGAATCCCATTAAGCAATAATACAGTACGATGAAGGATTGACGATACGGTTCAGTTCGTAGGAAAAAAATTGTATGTGAGTATTAAAAACATCTGAATTTTCTTTACAGTTTGAGAATCCACTCTACCAGTAAACAAAGTTTTACTTTTAGCTTTTTAGATTTGTAAAAGAAGAATTGTTTCTTTCAAGAATCGTTACTTGCTAAATGTTTGGAAACCGATACAAATGGTGAAATATTATTTACTGAATTAAAAAGATTTTTTGATGTAAAAGCTATACCCTTGACTAATACCATTTCTGTTGCTACTGACTTTCTCTGGCAATTGTAGGCATATTAAAACAAACTGTACCAAAAGTATTTTCAGTGAATCGTGTCATTCATCAACATCATTTTGTCGCTAAAAATCTTAGTGGACGTTTGCATGGACTAGATTATGTCATTAAAGCAGTTCATAAAATGAGAAGGGATGCCTTAAATGAGAGATTATTTGCTCAAATTTGTTTGGAAAATGACGAAAACTGAAATCATTTACCAGTTCACACAGAAGTACGTTGGCTGTCTAAAGGTGTATGTTTAAATAGATTGTACGCGCTCTATGACACAGTGTTGGAATTCCTGAAAAGCAAAGACAGTGATTTGCGACACAATTTAATAGAGCTTGTTAGAATAGATGGCGCTGTATATCATTTAATCTCATTTCCGGCATGTGATTTTGACGAGAATCACATGGGAGTCACTTCCGGCGTACAAGAGTTTTCTAGCAATAGTGATTGTATAGAGGAGAAGGCAACATTTTAAACAGTTTATTTCATAAAATGGTCTCTTTTTTAGGTAAGAATAAGTTTTATTTTCTATAACTAGAAACACAATAACTAAATTATTGTATAGTTTTCTAAAATTGTCTTGAAAATTCCTAAATATCAAAATAAATGCATGGTGTAAGAGTGTAACATAACATGGTCATGGCAAGTTTGTTTGTAATGTGTACGCAACGTTCTGCTGTGTGATTGTAAAAAAAGAAATTTCACGAAATGGCCCATTATTCAAACAAAAATATAATTATAATAGTTTTTTTTTAAAGTGACATGCCACAGTGATAAGTTCTGACATTAATACAAGTTAAATTAGCTTAATTAATTATACGTCATGTTCGCCATGACACTATGACTCAGTATAGGGCTGTATTTTCGGCCAAGCCAAGGCTAAGAACGTGAACGTCGTTTCATGTGGTAATAACTTAAATGTCATGATATTTATAAAAAAAAGCTATGATATAGTAGTTTAAATTAGCTAAATTGTTGTTGCAACATTTAATAATGCAGTCATCATAACTTATAAGGTCATTTAGTAAATAGTAATAAGGACCATAAGGCTGAGCACTAAGTCTAAGTGTTAAAGCAAGGCTTAACTTAAACCCTAAGCATAAATAATAAAAGCTGTGAAAATTATTTTTTATCAATAGTTAAACTTTTGTTAGAAAAATGTATTTATTATTATAAATGAATGATAATTTTACAAGCTGAGAAAAAGTTTTTTTTGCTACATGGAGAAAAAAAGATAATTATTTTTACAATGCATTAAGAAAAAAATAAAATTGGTACTAAATACTCTTTATTTGATCAATGAAAAATTTTTTTTCTATTTTACTTAGGCATCTTATGAACACAAACTAATGCCTTGACTGAAGTGTGCAAAATCTGAACATGCAGAGTGTATAAGGAAGCCTGCAGTGGAACCCCCAAGGCCAGAGAAAAATCGACCGCACAAAGACCACTTGGAGAAGGTCTTGCGAGCAGGAGATGAAAAGCTGCAAACAGACATGGGGGGAATTGAAAAAGGCCCCCCCAAAACAGAGTGCTCTAGAGAGTGGTTGCAGAGGTCCTTTGCTTCGCAAGAAGTTCAAGTAAGTCAAGATTGTATAAATGGGGATGGGTGGCCGAGTGGTGTAGAATGCTTGACTGTTGACCAGAGGGTCCCAGGTTCGAATCTCACTGAGACCCTTTGGATTTTCAGGTGAAAGTCCCCAAGTCCACCTTTAAGTTGGGGGAGTAAAGGCGGCTGGGCATTGTGCTAACCACACAATCCCTTTATATGCCAAGGTTACTGAAACACTTCATTTGCCCCAATGAGCCCTTAGGGGCTTAAGGGAACTTCAAGATTGTATAAAGCTGATTTAGTTGACATGTCATAGGGATTTGCTCAGTGTGTTGGAACTAGAAGGGATCTAACTTGTTTGTCATTAATTATGTACCAGTACATGAAATTTAACTAATTATGCATTGTAATAAAATTTGTTAGAAACAGAAAATTACATTGGTCTCTGTATACAGATAAATAATTTAATTTAAAATAATATTAGCTAAATTAAAAACAATAGAACCATATTTACAGGCAATTTGCTTTTGCTTGGATTCCCAATAGTCAGAATTATAGATCAGTAATGGCTTTGAGCTATGGCGTTAATTATAAACCTTTAGTATAAAATCATAAATGTGCTGATATTTACTAAAACTAATTCATGTTGATTACATTCTTTTTTCTAGACATACTTTGTTACTGGTGCAAAGCTCATAAGCTTCATTTCTGCCAAATGACTATGGTATCAGGAAGGATCAACCTTTACGATTCAATGTCTTTTTTTTTTGGTAAATGATTTGTATAAAAATATTTATGAATACAGTGTTGAATATTTTACGAATATTCTTTGTAATCTAAAGCACCAGTAAAAACCATAAAATTTGATGACCAATATAAAGTTATTCAATTAATTATAATGTTAACACATTTTTATTGTTAAAATTAAAGATAAAATCTAGCATGTTCGTTCTGTTTAGGAGTTGGGCAGGTGTTAGTACAGTGTAAAAGCAAAGCAGAGGCGCAACTAGACCAAACTTTCAGTGGGGGGGGGGGGGAATCTCTTGTATTAAAAAATCACATTTTTTATATATTTTATTTTAAACAAATTTTGGTCTAATCTTTTAGTTTTTTTTATTTCGCCCCCTAGTTGCGCCACTGGAGCAAATTTCACCCAGCTTTATGTAAGCATCTGACATATTTTGTGGAAGCAAAGCCATCAGGGCATTGTAATAACAAGACTGAAACTGATGAAATGAGCCTGTGTTCGTTTTTTTTTTTTACATTGATATTTTTTAAACAACTTTTTTTTCTCTTTCTAGATAAGTCATCATTTTGTCTTCCTGGTATGCATTTTAAAGAAAGTTTCAAAAGTCCAAGAATTCCATTCATTTGCTGTTATGTCCATCAAAGATTGAGATTTTCTTAATGGATTTGTTAAGAATTGATTATGTGTAGTATGTTAACAAGATAATTGCTAATAAATATTAATAGCTGTAATATGTGAAGTGTTTTTTTTTTTTACTGTTGTGACTGAATTTGTATTATTTATTAGACACACAGTGTTTTACAGTTATGTTTACACAAATAAAACATTAGCAATTGCACACATCAAACTTATTCATCAAGTGCACAATAAGAGACAATTCTTTTTCTGTATTGTTAAAGCTTTATTTTAATTAATTAATATTTACTGAATGAAATGCTAATTCAACTTTATGATCAGGCAGGATGTCTATCCTATATTTGTGAAATGCTGTCATTTGGCTGGCTTTGCACATTTCAATCAACGCTTTAAGACTGAGAGTTGTGGCTATACTTCAACTTTTGAAGACCTATTAAATAAAAAAAATTGAGGCACCTAAAGATGGGTGCATTAAAACAGGCATCACTTTTAAATTACTCAGTAAATTACTGAAAAAAAATTATCATTTAAGCCATAAAATATAAATACTATAAATAATTATGTAAAAATAATAAAATCAAATTAATAATATGTGCTATACAATAGACTAGATAGTGATTTTTACCTCAATCAAAAGTACTTACTGTCACAAACAGTTGTCACAGCTTTGGGATTTGGTAACTTTGTCTTAACCATTCTTTGAACTAAAAAATAAAACAGATATTTGCAACATAACACAATATACAAATAAATACAAATTTCAAAAGTTGAGATAATTATTTTCTCTTTTAGCTTTTTCTAGCCCCTTCCATGTCCATATCTATCATTTAGACTTTAGTTAGAATGTTAGACTAATACAATACTATCAACTTAAGTATTATTCATATATGAAGTGGTCTCAAAAATGTTACTTCATACCCTGATCAGACTAATCCATGTTTAAAATCTCATTACTGTTAGTCTCTGGCGCGATGACTCAGTCAAAGGCTGGACTCTAAAAGACTTATTTCAATCATTTGCATCTATCTGCTTGAGACGGCTTGCTATCGATCGGCATGAATCATTTGAATGTATTGTCAATGGAATAGTATGACTATTTTTAATCTTTCAAGCCTTGGCTAAGAAATCAATCTTCAACAAAACCTACTATTGGTATAATGTTTGCTACATATATGGGTGTTTTATTACACTGTATTGTGTCTTTTCCGACTAAATGTCGGTAGAGTACACGTCTCTTGGTATGTATCCATGTTACTATTACGGTATGTTATACTCATTGTTCCGATATTGTTGATTTTGTTTCTTCGAGACGAAAATCACCGTTTCACGTTACCATCAATATCAAACAGTTAAGCTACCAGATATACATGTCCTACAGGGAGCAATGCGCCTTTTTCACTAGAAAAATCAAATTTCTGTAATAAAGCAACGATCAAATGTCATCCAACTCTGTATAAGTTATTGAGAAAAAATGTTTGTTTGTACGCCCGATGTATGTGCGCATCGAGTTGCGCAGTCATGCGCAGTCTAAACAAATCTATTTTTAGTAATCTTTTGTTTTTTGTTTTATGTGCATATAAGTTGACCCCCTGATTTCAGGATTGTATTTTATTGTTCTAAGTGCGGCTTATATGCAGTATATACAGTAATATTACATTGATATAATTCATAATATCTAACATTAATGGTTTCACTTGTAATGTTACACTTGTTTGTATAAAGCATGAAAACAATTACTCACCAATATTACCTGTTCCAACTTCAGACTGATATTGGATTGCTATAATAAAATCTTTAAAATTTCCTGTAAATTAAGTCTACGTCACATTTGTTTACATATACATTTGGCAGCATACTTAGATTCAGATTATAACAAAGTCTCTATTACATTGCAGGCTTTCATACTTCTTTTTTCAATCAGTGTTACTAATAACAATAAGATCATCAATTCTGTTTATTTTTCAGAAAAATATTTAACTGTACATTCCATCACATTGTTCCAGATTTGAATAAAAAATATCTGCACCTGTGATCATTGCAGTAGGCATAGATATGTGAATTTTGACAAAAAGCTAGCTCAAGAACTTTTCAAAGAGGTATGATTTTTTTTTGCCTTCTCAGCGCAGCTATTAGCTGATTCCTGATACTGAATACAGCCTATGCACTAATTTTAATGTTTTTCTTTAAACTATTAAAGAGCAACGATAACAATAGCAGAAAAACGTCCTGGTTTTTAATGTTCATAGCATGGAAGTCAATGTTATTTTTTCTGTTGCATTTTAAAGTTGGATGAAATTAGTAATTAATGAACTAAAATGCTTATACATTCATATTCCGTTTAACGGGGCGCGGCTATGTTTCAATACATTACTTTATAAGCGAAACAGCGCTTAACAAAGAAATAATGTATAAAAGATGTGACTACTTGCAATCTGAAATAAATTAATGCCCAAATTATTTCATTAAAGATTTTGTAAAATAGAATTCCATTGCTTTAATGTAAGTCTGAATGTCACAGCAATATTTTATGAATTACTTAAACGACTTGAAAAGTTGTTTTTTTTTATTATTATCTCTTATAATAACTTTCTGGCAAACCTGTGTACTACTCTGCACCGACAAAAAAGATTAATAGAAATTATAACATGAATTTATTATTAATTACAGGCTAATAATTTTTACATCTGTTACAGGATGGTAATGCTTGGAATAATCAGTTTCAAACTGGATTGCCCAATCCGGAAGGCCAAGTGAAGCTTTTTTATCCTTCTCAGTATCCAACATCAGCTACATCTTTTGGATTAGCTCAGGGTGGACTTTCTAATGACACAAAAGGACCTGAGCATTATCTCCTTCGTTAAGAATATGAAAAGGGATTTTAATATTTAATAAGTTTGTCAGGCAACTTACTGGTGGTCACACAACTGCCTTATAGGTTTGGTCACTTGTGAAGTCTTCTATTAACTGACTATGAAATTCTTAAAAATAAACATTAATTAATATGTGTATGGTAAATATATGTCTTGATACATTTTGTTATGTTCAGAAGTGCACCTACGTTGTTTTTTTAGTAGTACTTTACATAACTCAAGACACATTTGCTGAATTTACTTCCCCAAGATAAATATTTATTGTAATTTCAAAGCTTGTTAACCAATTAAACCATCAATTAATTTGTCTTGGTAATGAAGTAAAAAAAATATAACAACAAACTTAAGTTTTCAATAAACAATCGTCAAACAATAAAACATTTTTAAAATATGATTATTACAAATCAGTTGTTAAGTTCAAATTTTATTTATGTTTTTTGTCCATCATTTTCATGGGTCATCTGTAAAGCGATTGGGTTCTGCGTTAAATCGAAAGTGAAGAGTTAGTATAACACTATTCCAGTTTAAAATACAATCATGAAAAAATCAAATCTGCCCGAAACGAAAAATAACCTAGCCTGCACATCAAGCCTAAGGGATATAATTTTGCAGGGTACAGCTAGTATTAAAGAATATGTACATCGCAACTTGACACAAATACTTAAATGCATGTTTCAGAAAAGAAAAAAATTATTAAAAAATTTAATCTTTTGACACAATTTCAATGTGATAAACAAAATGTCTAAAAATTTTTGCTATATGATGTAAGAAAAGAATCAACCCTTAACAAACTTAATTCACAAGTAAATATTTTAAAATCATATAATACATATACTTATGGAGAGATTAAATAACACATTTAACTCCTGAGATTATATTTCAACATATCAAGTTATAGGAATAATAAGTACCAGTGTTTACCCATCTGGATTTTCCTGGGACATTTCTCCCAGTTTCAAATAACACTTTCGGGTGAAGTTAACTGTCAAAGCCAAACAGTCATCTAGTTCATCTGCCTGTTGTTTATTGAGAACCCTTATACTTTATAATTACAATTTACAAAATGATAATATGCTTTTCAAGACAATTCTAAGATTACTACTAAAGGCAAGGATAGCAAATAGGATTTTATTAAGCGAAATTTTTGCGTTCACCAAAGAAATACAGAAAATTCAGCTTAATGTTTCTATAGCAGTAGTTCGATCTCCCGGGGTTGATTTCTGGTTAGGACCAATGGATATTTCAGGTCATGGCTTAAATCCTTGCTATGTCTCCCATGGTGCCTCCATGGCCATTGCATTATGGGCTATGGTGGGGGATGAAGAAGAAGGGCACCATAAAAATCGTACCATTTTTGAATTATAGAATCTAAGAGATTTAAGCTCATCCAAACAGGGACTTCACATAAGGCAGTATTTATAACATAGTTTATTTTGGTTGAATTTTCTAAATTTTTGGGTATGCCAAGTCTGGAACACATGGTGTGTGTTTGCCATCTCATTCCCTGTTCTATTGCATAAAACACTGTGTCAGAAATGTTTTATGCATGTCAAAGAAAGCTGACTGCATATCAAACCACATCAGTGTTAAGTATGTATCACAGATGATATCTTAAGAAGCATTGTTACTATTAGTAGGGAATGTACAACAAAAATAGGATCTTAACATTATTTTAAAAGTTATTTGATGGGGAAGTGGCATTAGGCACTTAAAATTCTTGGAATTAAAATCTCTTACAGAAAATAATATTGATATTTAGTTAGAAAAAGATAGTGAATATTGTAATCTTGTGTTGCTACAGTATTTTATCTTTAAACAGAAAAATAACATTCATAGAGTAGTATACAAATTGACAAAAACTAACATTTTCAAAACAATAAATGAAAAGTAGCCCAAAAGGTATAAAAGAGGAACAAAAACTTAAGTCATGATGATATAAACAATTTCTTAACAGTTTTAAAAACAATTTTCCACGGTGAACTCTCAGTGCTCCTGAGCTGTTTTCTCTCAGATCAAATGATGGTCAAAAAGGCAAAAAGTTTCTACCTGCACACATCCATGTGCAACTGTGATTCAAATGTATAATAAATTGTGCTTTAAAAAAATCAGCAAAGCTTATAGAATACCAAAAAGACAAATGCGCACCCAAAATGTGCATTGTGCACACCTATAAAGCTTCTGTGAAAAGCAAAACCTTCAAATGATAAAAAATATGAAACAAGAATCAAAAAGTCTGAGAATGTTCTGAACTTTAATTTTTTCCTTAATTGTTTTCTCCAGTGGTGCACACAATTTTTTCCATTCCTTTTCTACAATATTCAACATTTGATGACTTTAGGTGTAAATCTACATTGTCAGTATTTTTTTAATCTAAGTGTCACATACAATATCAGACAATGTTTATCACCAGTGTCACGTACAATATCAGCAAATGTTTATCACCAATGTAACATCGGATGTGTTTCAGATTGTAAAATCAATTTTGGGGTTGTTTTTTTCACTAGTAAACGTCACATTACAAGTCTAAGATCTAGGTTTCTCCAGAATGCCTCTTTAAGTGTCTTTTCAAACATGATTTGTTGGGAAATTTTTCGTACTGTAGGATACAGTAAAATGATATTTTATGAACTTGTTGATGCCTTTTTAAATTTGGTTTCTGTGTAAATTTCAAATTGCATTTCTTACACAGTGAAATTGTTTTTCATTATTAAATGAATCATTTTGTGTCTTTTAAAAGAAAATTTATTGGAAAATTTTTTACATCACAGATTCCACACTGATAAAATTTTCTTTGGCATGTGCCGTTTGATGAGCTTCTAATATTTGTCAGTGGCGAAATTTTATTTTGCAAATGTGACAAAGAAAACAATTTTCTCTCACATGAGAGTTAAGACGTGATATTTGAGAAGACGTTATTCCGCACAACTCACACACTGAAATGGTTTTTCTCCAGTGTGGTGTATATAGTGAATACTTAAATTTTCTTTACATCAACTTTATTGACTTTGAGAAAGCGTTCAACAGTGTAGATCGAAATCCTCTGGAAACTTCTTCGACATTATGGTGTCCCCTTAAAAATAGTTAAACTGATCGAGAAATCATATGAGGGTATGTCAGCAGAGTTATCCATGGAGGCAGCTAACAGACAGCTTCCAGGTATGAACAGGAGTCAGACAAGGATGCTTGCTTTCCCCATTCCTTTTCCTACTGGCTATAGACTGGATTATGAAGAAATCCACCAAGGGGAAAGAAGAAATGGAATCCAATAGACTTTGCTAAAACAACTGGACAACCTGGACTTTGCAGATGACCTTGCTCTCCTTACACATAGCTATCAACAGATGCAAGAGAAAACAAATCTTGTGAATGCCACTGCAAAGGAGGTCGGCCTTAGCATACACACATCTAAAACCAGAAGATCCTGAAAATTAACTCCACCAGTACAAATGCAGTCACCCACAAACGGAAGTAAACTGGAGGAAGTAGAGTCCTTACTTATCTGGGTAGCATCATAGATCAGCAGGGTGGAACAGATGCAAATGTCAAAGCAAGGATCGGAAAAGCAAAGACGCCTTTATCCAGCTCAAGAACTTCTGGAATTCCAAAGAGCTGTCTCTGAACACCAAAATTCGCCTGTTCAATACCAATGCAAGAAGTCAGTCCTATTATATGGAGCTGAGACCTGGAGGATTACGAAGACCACCACTAAAGAGAATCCAGGCCTTTATCAACTTAGCTATTCTTAGGAAAGTTCTCCAAATATCACGATGGCCTGACACCATCACCAATGCCAGCCTCTTAGAACGAACCGGCCAAGCTTCAATAGATCAGGAAGAGAAGGTGGGGATGGATAGGCCACACATTTCCCGGCTTCGGCAAGCAACATCACTAGGCAAACATTGAGTTGGAATCCTCAAGGAAAAAGAGAGAGGTCGGCCTAGAAACACCTGGAGGCGAGAATTTGAAGCAGACATCACCAGGATGGGGTTCAGCTGGAAGCAGCTGGAGAGAATGGCTCAGGATAGAAGTCGCTGGAGATCTTTAGTTGGTGGCCCATACCCCGATAGGAGTGACGGGCAATGATGATGATGATGAGGGTGACTAGGTGATGGTTGAAGCTAACTTTAGCTAATGACACATAAAATGTGGACATTAAGAAATTGTCTTAGCAAAATAAGACAAGAAATGAATTTGGATATAATTTTCAAGTCATGAAATTAAAATACTGCTTATTTATCATATGAGGAACAGAAAGGCAGAGGAGTAGAGTGTTCATCTTTCAAAAGGAAGGTACGTAAGTTCAGCCCTAGCAAGTGACAAGATTTTATTAGGTTTGATTGATATCCATATCTCCACCCTGCTAATTTTAGAGTAAGGTTAAATCGAACTTGTATATATTTTTATCCACATGTAATACTTTTTGTATCCCCAATGTCACAAACAAATGCAGCAAAAGTATCTTCACCCTCCATGTCACATTAGATATGTTTCAAAATTTAAATAATGCGGTGTTTGTTTTTTCTGAATGATTTTCTAGTAGGCTTATCACAAATATCTGATTACAAAGTTTTCTCTGGAATGCATCCTTATGTGTCTCTTTACACTTGATTTATTGGCAAATATTTTATTGCAAAAGGTAGCAATGAAATGACTTTTTATGAAATTGTTGATACCGTTTTAAATAAAAATTCGTTTTTTAAATCTCATTTTCGCAACTGTCACAATGAAATGGTTTTCCTTCAAAATGAATTTTTTTGTGTCCATTTAAAAAAATTATTAGTAAATTTTTTCTTGCAAATTTCACACTGATATGCTTTTTCTTTTGTATGTGCCATTAGATGAGCTTCTTGCAGTTGTCGGTGACGAAAGTTTCTATTGCAAATGTGACAAGAAAAACAATTTTATGCATGAAGGTTTAGACGTGATTTTTGAGAAAACATCATGTTAGCACAAGTCACACTGAAATGGTTTTTCTCAGTGTGGTGAACATGGTGAATGCTTAAATTTTCTTTGGTGAAAAATCTTTGATTACACATGGCACACTGAAATTGTCTATAAGATAGTCTGCCACCAGCATAGGCTTTTTGGTGAGTTTTTAAACTATGTTTGAGTGTAAATGTTCGATCACAAATGACACATTGAAAGCTTCTAGCACTGTGTACCTTTAGATGATTATGTAAAAGTCTCTCGTGAAGAAATCTTTTATTACAAAGCACACAATGAAAAGGTTTTCTCCATTTATGATATGACTTAAAGGTGATTTTCAATGACTTTGACATGTAATTGTTTAGCTACACAAATTACATTAAAAGGTTTTCTGTCCTGTATGAACCCTTTGGTGAACCTGGTAATTTGATTTGCTAAGAAATTTTTATTACAAATGTTACATTGAAATGGTTTTCTCAGTATGAATCTTCTGGTGATCCTTCAGATGTTCTCTACGTGTAAATTTTTTACCACCTGGATAAGACACTGAAATACTTTTTTCTCCACCATGTAGCATATAGTGTGTGTTTAAGAGATCCCTACGGGAAACGTTTTTAGACAAATGCTGCATTGTAACGTTTTTTCCTCCACAATGTTGCATTTGATGCCTTTTTAAGTTGATATTGTTAACAAATAGTTTATTACAATTGTTACACATGAAATTCCTTTTCTGAAATATGTGACAAGAGGTGAATTTTTAGACATTTTTGTCAACTAGTTTTTTATTACACAAGGTGCACTGGAATTCTTTTTCTCCTTCATGAGTCTTTGTGAGTATTTAACTTTGATTTCAGATTGAATGTTTGATCACATAAATCACAACTGAATAATTTGTTTCTGCTAAGGGGCTGCTTGTGTTTATTCAAACATGATTTCTTACTTATTTTTTCACAACCATGTGTATCTTGCTGAAGCAGATTATCCTTAATATGTAATAGTTGATGCTGTTTTAATGTAAAGTTGGTACTGAAATGTTCATCACATTGATTACACTTGGAAGATTTTTCTCAGAATGCAAACACAAATGTTTTCTCAAGATGACTTTACTCTAAATTTTTCATTACACATGTCACATTTCAAGTGTTTTTGACCATTATAAATAATGTGATGATTTTTTAATACAGATATCAAGGTAGATTGTATATCGCATTTATTTGAATTGCTCTTCTTCATATTGAAATATTTAGTGCAGCAGAAACTAAATTATACAAACATGCAATTTATTTCTGTGTTGCATGTAACTTGGGAACAAAACCTGATTATGAAGGCATCAATTTATTCTCTTCAGAGGTGGCATTCTGTGTGAAAAAAAAAAGATGAAAACTTATGGAATTATGACAAAACTCTTCTTAATAAAATGGCAAATTTGATGTCACTTCTCTGGTTGAGGGTGACAGTTGAAGCTAACTGAAGCTAATGACACACACTCTGCACATAAAATGTGGCTTCCAAACCCAACCAATAAGGCAAGAAATAATTTGGATATAATTTTCATATCATGAAATTAAAATGCTGATTATATATCATATGAGGAACAGAAAGGCAGAGGGTAAATTTCATCTTTCAAAAGAAGGTCTTAAGTTCAAGCCCTAGCAAGTGACAAGACTTTCTTAGGTTTGATTGTTCCTCATCTCTTTATTAATTGGAAATGAGTTAAATCGAACTTGTATATCTTTTTATCCACATGTAATAGTTTTTGTATCACAGTAAAGGTGTTATTTTGTAGATTTGTCCGGATCACAGTTTTTGTACAACTAACTGGAGATCCGAGTTTTATGTTTTCCAGAAGAAAGTTTTGTTGGTTAACCTCGAGGAAGTAGGACGTGATAGACATGTTTTTTATGCTCATGGAGCGAAGCTATATGTATGATTTTGTTTTTGTAATCCGAAGTCAAGAATTGAATTGTTATTGAAACTGAAAGTACAACTATTATAGAAAATTGTGATATATATACTGTATGTATATTTTTAGTGCATTTGTTTAATAAATATCTTGAATCAACCATTCAGACTTGATGGTAATTGTCAAGTGAAAGATAGAGTGGAAGGTCACCACTACCAAAAAACGCCTCCACTTTTATTATCCACAAGCGAAGCAGCTCCAGCAGCAACGGGCCTTTGTCATTAGCCACAACAAACACAGCAGCCCCGACAATCACCAATGTCACAAACAAATGCAGCAAATTTATCTTCACCCTCCATGTCACATTAGATATGTTTCAAAATTTAAATAATATGGTGTTTTTCTGAATGATTTTCAGTGAAAACATCACAAATCTCTGATTGCAAAGGTTTTTTTCTCTGGAATGCATCCTTATGTGTCATTTTGCACTTGATTTATTGGCAAATATTTTATTGCAAGAGGACACAATGAAATGACCTATTATGAATTTGTTGAAGCCGTTTTAAATAAAATTCATATTTAAATCTAATTTTGCAACTTTCACAATGAAATAGTTTTCCTTCAAAATGAATTTTTGTGTCCATTTAACTTTGATTTAAGATTGAACGTTTAGAAACTAAATTATACAAACATGCAATTTATTTTGTGGCACGTAATTTGGGAACTAAACCTTGTAGTGCCTGAGTCCTAATTTTGAAGGCATCAATTTATTCTCAATAGAAATGGCATTCTGTGAGGAAAAAAAAGATGACAACTTATTGGAATTCATGATGAAACTCTTCTTAAATAAAATATGCATAGGAGAGTTGTCAAGTTAGATGTCACTTCTCTGGTGTGAGGGTGACTGGGTGATGGTTGAAGCTAACTTTAGCTAATGACACACACGGCACATAAAATGTGGACATTATAAGTGGCTTCCAAACCCAGCCAGTTAGGCAAGAAATGATTTGGATATAGTTTTCATGTCACAAAATCAAAATGCTGATTATATATCATATGAGGAACAGGAAGGCAGTGGAGTAGAGTTTTTAGCTTTCAAATGGGTGGTCCTATAAATAATATAATATTTTGGCTCATTTCATAATAAGTTAATAACGGTTCATTTAGTTTACTGTTGAACTCCAAATCAGTATTTCAGTTTACCCATAAGATAAGTCCCATTGAGTCATTGAGGCCATTGTTCATTCCCTTACTAAAGGGATGTATGATATAAATATTACACTTATTCGCTGTAACTGCTACTAGGCTAGAAATGATTACTTAATACAAATAGTAATAGTACTAATCAAGCTCTAAATCTAATGCTACAGTAAGAATTATAAATATAAGAACAATAAAATTTCAATAATGTTTTTTGAAATGAAATTATATTATTATGTAGGCCTATTCTATCTACTGACTTATGCTAGAAGAAGAAATGGTTGCATGCATAGGTTGCATGGTTGGGCGGTTTAATAAAAATGATAATTGCTCTGATGAATGATAATGAGAAGCTTACTTTTCATTAATTTGATTAATTCAAATAATATTTGTAACAACGATTATCTTGCAAAATAAAAATAACATCGATAGTTATTAGTTTGACATGTTTGTTTGATTGACGGAAGGAAAATGCAGAAACGATCAAAATAATCTTTTGCCATCCAAAGTTATCGCATCATTAACAAGAAAGAACGCTGTTTAAACCAAAATTATTTTTTGTTTTTTTTGTAAATTGCTCTAAATTTCATTAATTTTTATTTAAATGATATAATCGAAACTTTTTGAGAAACCCCTCCCCCTTACTTTTGATGCCCTGGTCACGTGGTTATATTTGCATAATACTAATTTTACAGTACTGTTCAGGCATCTTGCGAAATCGATTATCAAATATTAGCCCAAGTAATTGTCCATAAGTCCAGCCAGTTGCGTAAATAGGCTTTAGTCAGAGCTTGAGGGCACTCAAATTTTTTTTTACATTAAATATTAAGTACATTATCGCATGTCAAGATATCGAATGTCAAAATACCCAGGTTCGGCACTGGCTGTTATACATGTCATGTAGTAGCTTAGGTACACTATGCAGTATGTCTGTGAGCTGATTTTTTACCCCTATCAAGAACGAAAATATAAATAAAATAGTTGTACTCGTTTTTTAATGTTTGTCAACTTATTTTTACTTGTAAAAAGTATCCACTTTTAAAACCAAGAGACACATTTAGTTGAATAAAAAAAGGTCAATTACAAATTTTCCATGTACAATTAAAAAAAAAAAAGAATTACTTTAAATGACATAGGTCAGTGATAATAATTATAATCTAGGTGGCGACAAAATTTCGTTTATAATGCCAACAAAATGGTGGCAAGGCGAGTTTAGACGAGACCAGACATAGTTGTAACCAGAGATTGAAAGTTAAATTAGAGGTATACATATTATTGCGTAGGAAATTATTTAAAGTGTTTGGTTCTCATTTAATGCTTTTATGAATACTCAATCTTAGTTATTTCTCAAGATAGTATTTAAAATTGAATTGGTAAAGTTATTTACAATCAAATCTGACAAATCGAAATGATGTTAATTGTTCATGTTTTATTAGTATTATTTTAAATTCTTTACTTATTAAGTATGATATGTAATATTAATTTATATGAATTACTTATTCAACAAATTGTTTAATCTACGAGTCTTTTTACTACCCCAATCAAATCATATCAATTATCATTATATATTTAATTGACAACAACAAAATGGTATGCACCATCCACAGTTTTAAGAAGATCAACTTACACAAGAATTATATTCAAATAAGTTTTTGAAAATATGTTGCATTATTATGGCTTTATGCTAGTGGAAATCATCCAGTTTTAAAATGATCTTAGTTTTCCTCATTAAGTTATTAATGAACTATTTATATTACCAAATATTTTTCAAAAGCTAAACATTTAATCAAGAATAAAAATATTGTTTCACGAGCTATACATTCTACCATAAGCATGACAATTCAAATTAAAAAAATATACCTTTTTATATCCATTTTTTAATAGATGGCTGAGAAAGTTTGCGAGGAAATCTGGGACTTGAAGAGCAACTTCGTAAGATATACATTAGTTAAAGAAATAGTTTTTCAATACAATTTTTATTAAATCCAGGAAACACTTTGAGAAATGTTCACTTTGAGTTTGATTAAATATTTTATTTTCTAGCTCTGGCTCACACTTGCAAGTTGTCCACTCAATACTTGGTGCTTGACCATATGACAAATCACTATAATAAGATTGCAAAAGCAAGATGTAAGTTTAAACACCATTTTAAAATTTTACAATAAAAATAACGTATGATCTATTTTTTCCAAGACAAAAGATATAATCCTAATCATTTTTATAACTCAATCAAATTTAAAATACCAAAATTTTAAATATCAGATAGCAATTTATAAAAGTAGGCAATAATTCAAATATTTATTAAAGAGTTTTCATAATGTCACTATATATACATTAATTCTGCTCTCTTGAACTTACAGCTGTCATTGATACCAAACCACCCAAGAGTTTATCAACAAGTCAGAAAGTAAGTTGTCATTGTGAAATCTAGAACTTCATTTTTATGCATTTGGACTAGGTTTCAACAACTTGTTTCTTATCACTTTGATTCTTTTATTATTATTTTTAGCATGGTCCTGTTAATGATTATAAAAAAATGTTGAAACTCATGATTTAGAAAAAAAGGAATTTATAGTGAATTTTCTTAACATGGTTGAACCATTTACATATTTTTTGCCCTGAAGAATTTATTTTAGTGAATATGGAATTGTATGAAACATAAAAATTATCTCTCGTTTTTTTTTATTTTCCAGTGCGAGATAGAAGGAACAGAGAGCTACACCTCGGCAGTCCTCGCCTTCAGAAATCTTTGTCTCGATCTCACAGTGATTTACAAGATATCAGGATGTACTAGATGTTAGTCAGAATAACTACAAAACTAGATATTTTGTGCTTGTTTGTTTATTCTAAGAATTGGCTGGGCTTATTACAAACTATTTTATAGTTCAGTTTGTTGTTCATTAGGCAAGGACTTTTTACATTTTGTTTTTATAGTTCATTTGTTATTTCATAAAAACAGATAGATAAGAAGTACATTTAATACCTACTTTTTCAAAAGTTAAAAAAAGCTTCTTTTTTTCCTTATCATTAATGTGGAGATTAGGATGAGCCAGAAGATGAAGAAAGTAGAGTTGTACATTCCATTATGAAAGCCACTCTATTTGGTCAGCCTGAGAACAGTAACAAAGCCACCTATGGTACTTCCATGCAAGATTTAGACAGCAGCATGCTACACAAACAGGGAGGGACACTCATATGGGTGGCAAAAGCTCTAGCCATTTTCAGCCAGGTCAAGCCAGTCCTTGAGGTCAGTGAGATCTGGTCATTCCATGACAAGCATGACTTCCCCGTGTGCCAGTAACAACACATGATCCTTGTAAGGTCACCTATCAGGGTGACCTTTTGAACAGACCACACCTTTTTCACTGATCCTGGCAAACCTTCACACCAAGGACACTCAGAGCAAACCATGAGTCTAAACTTAAAAATTCTAAGTGGTATAATCCACCAAAAAGAAGTACAAGTCAGTCAGAGAGTCAACAGAAACAAAAGAAAACCTGGGTCCTGACCCTGAAATCAAGAGCAGGAAAAACAAGCCAGTAGAAAACTACCTAACCGAAATTTTTCTGAACAGGATCTCCAAGACACTTCAGAAACAGCCAAACTGTCAGAATCTATGCTGATGGATATCACTTTGAGAAGTCGAGAAGAAACACTTACATCAGGACAATCACATGGTTCCTCCTTTGGCCATCTCTGTTGACCAGGACCACATGAACTGGCTTCAAGAGCAAGCAGCCCCGGATAGAAAGCAGAGGTCAGGGGGCAAGCAAAGGTCAGCTGAAGTCATCACACTACATTCTGATGAAGAACTTCATGAAGTCTTTCAAGTCCAAAAACTCTGATGTAAGAGATGCTATCAAGCTGGAAAAGTCTAATAAGTGAGTACAATTAAATTATTGGTAAGTAAATCTTTCAATTTTAAACTCTGACAATTTTTATGTAATGAAATTAATTATTGCAGACCAAAAAACTTTAAACTTCTTACATAGTAGCTCTTGTGTTATATGTTGTTAACTTATCTAAATGTCAAGTAAAAAAGTAAAAATTCCCTTAGCCTTAGTTCTTGAATTTTTGATGCAATATTCAGACAACTCTTTACAAATATAAAACACGTCTGCCAAACTCGTGACATTATATAATTACCTCCCTTATATTTTACCTTTTCGTACGCAATGTTTTTTTTTTTCGAACACTGAAGACAGAGGACACTGGTAGTGTCTATCGAACATTGTTGTTTATAACAAAAGTGCCAAATGATATCTGCTAGCTTAAAAAAAATCATCATAAGACATCATTTACGTTAGGCTTAAAATGAAAAACGTCTGCAAAGGAAATGGTATAAGTCTCTGTGTACATCTGTTGAGCTAATGATGTAGCGAACATTAACATGAAAGACATTCACAGTACACGATTAGTTGTTGATGTTTTTTTTGATAAAATAACGCAAATGTTACTCGACCAGCAAACTGGAATAATTTTTTTTTCCCGCCGACCAGCAATAAATGTGCGCATGCGCGGCTAGACGGACTCGGACTGCATATTATTTCATATTTTTCTGTTTTCGGGGCTAGGGCTAGGGTTAGGGCTAGGGTTAGGGTTAGGCTTAGGGTTAGGATTATGAATAGGGTTAGGCGCAATATCTATAGACTGATCCCGAAAAAAATAATACGAAGTCCGTCTAGACACGCATGCGCAATATCTATAGACGGACCCCTAAAATAAAAATAATACGGAGTCTTTTTAGTCGCGCATGTATTGCTGGTCGGCGGAAAACAAAAAAAAATATTCCAGTCTGCTGGTTTAGTAACGACTGCGATAAAATAATGAAGAATATCAAACATTTATAATGAAATCTAAGCGAAGCATGAAGTATAAGTAATTCAAAACCTGTCATTGAAACCATACCAAGGCTTCTACCACCTTCTGTAACTGTCCCAAGTCCAATATTATACAGGACTCATGTTACACAACCATTTAGAACTATTTTAATAAAGCTGTAATATTTATTCAGCACAATGATTTGTCTGGATGTTGAGATATAGAAGGCTAATGCTACTCTCTTATTGGATCATTTAATTACATTGACATATTTAATACATTTAATAAAACAAGGATGATACAATCACACACACCCACACACATACATACCCACACACGGCCACACACATAAATAAATATATATATATATATATATATATATATTTATATATATATATATATATATATATATGTATATCTTCTCGTCGGCTTCGATGAATAATTTTAATTTCAATAAAGCCATTGGTCAACATAAGTAGTAGGCAGGACATGACGAGCTTTTGGAGTGAGTGCGTTTGGGTGTGTGTATGTGTGTGAATGTGTGTGAGGGAGTGTGAATGTGTGTGAGTGTATGTGTTTGAGATAATATGGGTGTGTGTGAGTGTGTGTATGAGAAATAATGAGTGCGTGTGTGATTCTGTGTGTGTGTGAGAGAGTGTGAGTGTGTGTGAGTGTGTGTGTGTGAGTGTGTGAGTGTGTGAGTATGTGAGTGTGAGTGTGTGAGTGTGTGTGAGTGTGTGTGTGTATGTGAGTGTGTGAGTGTGTGAGTGTGAGTGTGTGTGTAAGAGAGAGAGTGTGAGTGTGTGTGTGTGTGAGTGTGTAAGTGTGTGTGTGAGTGTGTGTGTATGAGAGAGTGTGAGTGTGAGTGTGTGTGAGAGAGAGTGTGAGAGAGTGTGAGTGTGTGTGTGTGAGTGTGTATGTGAGTGTGTGAGCATGAGAGTGTGTGTGTGTGAGAGAGAGAGTGTTAGTTTGTGTGAAGTCTTTGTAATGATAGGATGTTTATATTTTAGAGCCTATACAAACCACTAAAGGGGAGGTTTTACAAGGCACAAAATGAATCAAACTCGTAGCCTCACAGCATGTAAATCGGTCTCGTTACCAAAACTCCACCCAGCCGTTCCAGATTTAAATTTCTTTCAATTCTTTTATATACATGTATATATTTTTTTTTTAATTTCAATCATACCTATGATTTTTCGAGGGTGAATTCGGTGCCGTATAAGAACCTGTCTAACTTTTTGGTGGCCCACACAATAGCTAGGCCCTCGCGTTCTATGGTGGCATATCTTTTCTCCCTTTCGGTCAGTTTGCGGCTGATGTAAGTTATGGGGAACTTACCATCCGGGAACTCCTGGAGGACCACGGCCCCCAGCCCCGTGGCCGAGGCGTCGGTCCTTAAGATGAACCGGCGTGTGAAGTCCGGTAGTCGGAGGAGGGGGTCACTACTCAAAAGGGATTGTACCGTCTCTAAGGCCTTCTGGCAGCTGTCTGTCCATGTAACGTTGGTGGGGTAGCCCTTTCGGGTCAGGTCGGTAAGAGGGGCCGTCACGGCGGCAAAGTTCGGGACGACCCGCCGATAATAGCCTATGAGCCCCATCAGGGCGCGGACCTGAGTTTTGGTCTTTGGTGTGGAGATCTTTAGAATCTCCTCCACTTTCCCCTGACCGGGTTTGATGCCACCCCCACCCAAACGATAACCCAGAAAGTCGACGCCCTCGCCCCCAAGCATACACTTAACCGGTCGGGCTGTGAGCCCCGCATCGCGCAGTCTGCCCAATACTTGCTCTAGGACCTGAAGGTGTTCATCCCAGGTCCGTGTGCAGATGAGTATGTCGTCTAGGTAGTTCACTACGCCCCCCAGCCCTCTCAATAGTTCCCTCATAAGGCGTGAAAATGTGGCAGGGGCGGTGACCAGACCGAACGGCATCACTCGCCATTGAAAGTGGCCCGCGGCGGTTTGGAAGGCGGTCATTTCACGTGCCCGGTCGCTAAGGGGAACTTGCCAGTACCCCTTACTGAGGTCTATTTTTGACAGGAACGTTGTCCCGTCCTGGGCTATCTCAGCTAGCAAGGCTTCTAGGTTTGGGAGGGGCTCCGCGTCGAAAACCGTGAGTTTGTTTAATTTTCGATAATCCACGCAGAACCTATACGTCCCATCCTTTTTTCTTTACTAACACCACTGGGGAGAAGTAAGGAGACTGGGATCTCTCGATGACCCCCAGCCTAAGCATGTCCTCAATCTCCCTCTCAATGGACTGCTTGACAGCAAAGGGTGTGGGGTACATCGGTTGTCTGACAGGTTTGTCGTCTATCAGCCGGATGTCATGTTCGACCAAGTGAGTCCGACCGGGGAGGTCAGTCAGGACGTCCGAGTAACGGTCGCAGAGTTGTTTTACTTCTTTGACCCGGGGCTCGGATAGCAGGGGGGGGATCACCACGTCCGCGGCCGTCTCCGTTCCCTGCCCTGGTAGCATTACTTCCCCTTCATCCAAGCTCTCCTCACTCAGGTCAACTATTGCCCCTGCGGCGAGAATGTTTTCTTCCCCCTTTGACTTCACTTGGCCTCGGTCTGACCTTTCTATCTTCCCCTCTTCCACTGATCTCGCGTTACTCGCAGGGCCCCCCATCAAATCTTCTGGGTCCCGGCTTATATACGCCTTTAACAGGTTCCCATGGAAGACCTTCGTCCCCTTGGGTAGTTGGAGCTGGTAGTCAAGGAGCCCCACCCTTTTGATTACTTGGTAGGGGCCCTTCCATTGCATGAGCAATTTATTTCTCTCATCTGACATGAGAATCAATACTTTATCACCCGGGGCAAACTCTCGGAGTTTAGCTTTCTGGTTGAAGTATTTGCGAGCCCTTTCACTGGCCCGACTCAACTCCTGCTGGGCTAGTTGACAGGTCTCCTCCAGTTTGTTGCGAAGGTCGAACACATATTGGTAAGTGGTCCGAACTTCGATGGGCTCCTGCTCTTTGGACCATAGCTCACGGAGTATATGGCTGGGCCCCTTACCTTCCGCCCATACAGAAGCTCAAATGGGGAGAAGCCTAAACTCTCCTGAGGGGCCTCCCTGTACGCAAACAACAGGGCCGGGAGGTACCTGTCCCAGTCTTTGGGCCTCTCCCAACACATCTTCCCCAGCATTGATTTCAGCGTGCCATTGAACCTTTCGACTAGTCCATTACACTGGGGGTGGTACGGAGTGGTCAAGAGCTGGCGCATCGACAGTAGCCTCGATACTTCTCCCATCAGCTGGGATGTAAATTGGCTCCCTCGGTCGGACAATATTTCCTCTGGGACCCCTACCCGGGTAAATATTTCCACTAAGGCCTCAGCCACCCTCTCAGTATCAATAACCCGAAGGGGTACCGCCTCGGGGTACCGTGTGGCGTAGTCCACAAGGGTCAGGATGTAGCGGTTCCCCCTATCTGATGTGGGGTCGAAGGGGCCCACAATATCAACGGCCACTCGTTTGAAGGGGACATCTATGAGTGGCATGGTACCTAGGGGTAGCCTACTGGTCTTCCCTTTAGGTGTGGTGCGCTGACACCGGTCACACGACCTGCAATACCTTTCACGTCGCCCCCTATACCTGGCCAAAAAATTGAGCTTGGGTCCTCTCAAGGGTCTTCTTTGCCCCTAGATGACCCCCGAAAAGGCTCTCATGGGCCACTCTCATTGCCTCGCCCCTCTGCTCTTTGGGTACCACTAACTGGGTGGAGGTCTCCCCCTTTTTACCTACTAGCTCTCTGTACAACAGGTCCCCTTTTATTGTATACCTCTCCATGTGTCCCCGGTGGCTGTTAACCCTTCCACCTTCTGCCCATTCCCTTAACTTACGAAGGGAGGGGTCGTTTTGTTGCTGGAGGTGGAACTCAGAAGGGGTAACGGCTGATGCAGGGCACGGGGGCGTGGAGAGGGGTTTAACAGGCTTCATCTGTTTTCTCTCCTGCTCCTGGTCATCACTGCACAGTTAGTTGGGCCTTCCTCTGAAGGGTGCAGGGGCGTTGGGTCGGGTGTAGTGGATTTCCTCTCCCAGTCAGGGTTGGGGAAAAGGGGCGTCGAGCCCCTGGTATGTTGCCGATAATGAGGTCATAGAGGGGCTCATCTAGTGCCCATGCTTCCAACTGCCCCACGTAATACGGCGTGTCAACTTGTACCACAACGACTGGGGCCTCAAACACGCCCCCGTTAATGGTCTTCAACTGGCCCCTCCGTCCAGTTCTGCCCTCGACCGGTACTAGGGAGGTCCGAACCACGACACCCCAGCATCCCGAATCTCTTAGGACCTGCACCGGGCGTCCGTTCACAAACCCTTTTGAAAGTGGGGAAGTGTCTTCATGTGTGACAGCAGCCCCTACCTCAGTTACCTGTTCTCCCTCACGAACCGCCGTTGCTGTGGCCTGGGGCGGGGTGAGAGGGGATGTTGGTCTTACTGCCCCCATCGGACTGACCTTCCGCTGTGGACACCTTCCCGACCAGTGTTCAGGGGACCCGCACGTGAAACAGGACATTCTCGGTCTCCAAGGGCGCCCGGTATCTGGCCTAGGAGGAACATTGGGTCTCCCATTACCTTTAGGGGCCTCTGGTTTGGGTCCCTCCTTCTTAAAGGGTACATTATGGGGTTCCCTGTAGGGTGTTTCCCTTCGAGGGCCCGTCCTCGTGGGTTCTACCCTTTTGTCCACATGAGCTTCCCTGTAGTTTTCGGCCAAGGTGAGCATTTCGTCCCATGACCCTGGTTTCCGCTCTTTCAGGAATACCTGTAACCCACTAGGGGCCCCGTCCATCAACTGCTCCCTGAGCAGGAGGTCCATCACACCGTCAAAGCTATGCTCTGTCCCGCTGAGCTCAACCCACCTCGTCAGGAGGTCGGCTAGCCGTGCACCAAATAGGGGGTAGGTCTCCCCTCTTTCCAAATGGGCCCCCCTAAACTTCCGTCTGAAGCTTTCCTCCGTATAGTCGTATGACTTTAGGAGGGCAGCTTTCAGTGAGTCAAAGTCATTTGACTCGTCGGCCGTCAATCGGGTAGCTGTCGTCAGGGCCCGTCCCGTGAGTAGGGATGTCAAGCAGGGGGCCCACTCATGTCTCTCCCAACCCGCGGACAGAGCGTATCTTTCAAACCTACGAATGTAGGCGTCTATATTGTCAGTCTCGTCAAGTTTGGGGAGTTTGGGTTTGGAGGATGTCGTTGACTGACTGCTTGGGGCTGGGCTTGCCGGCCCCCCTTCCCTCTCTAACCGTGCTAGGGCCACCCTCTCCTCAGATGCTAATTTAGCTGCCTCCTGCTCGGCCGCTATTCTGGCTAATTCCACCTCCCTATCATGTTTTGCACGTTCAGATTCTGCTTCATGCCTAGCACGTTCAGATTCTGCTTCCCTATCAAGTCTAGCTCGTTCAGATTCTGCTGCTGCTTCCCGTTCTAGCCTAGCTCGTTCAGTTTCTGCTTCCCTATCCCTTTCGCATTTAGCGTGCTTTATGGCCGTATTAACATCGACCCCCAAGCCTATGAAGTACTGTACGTACTCCTCCATAGACTTCATGGTTGGGGACGTTAATACGAGCCTAAGATGAGTGTCGGTTAACCCAGATAAAGCTCGCCGTGCAGCTTAACACACCGGCCAGAGCACTCACAAATGATCACAATCAAAAGAGAAGTGTATTAAAATGGCTTACCTGGACGCTTCCTCCCTCCTTTCAACAGAATAATAAGAAATATCTTTCACCGTCCACAATCTCACACACAATCATAAAGTCAAAAGTCTAAATGTTATTTATTCGCCGATCAGTGCGGCTTTTTCTTGAACCGTCTTGTTGACTTCGGAAGACTTGGGTGAGCCCGGTATGGCTCCTGATGACTCGTGGCAGATATTGAGCCCGGTATGGCTCCTGATGACTGGTGTGAGTCTGGTATGACTCCAGATTACTCGTGGCAGATATTGAGCCCGGTATGGCTCCTGATGACTGGTGTGAATCTGGTATGACTCCAGATGACTCGTGGCAGATATTGAGCCCCGTATGGCTCCTGATGACTGGTGTGAGTCTGGTATGACTCCAGATGACTCGTGGCAGATATTGAGCCCCCAGAGTCTATGTTGAATCGGCTTTCGGCCCCGCCTGGTTGTTGCAGAGTGCTGCTCCAGGTGAAGGTTCGATCCCAAGACGAGCCTCACAGATGTTACAGGCCCCGCTCGCGAGACCCCAGATATTGAGGATCCCTTGAAGGGCCCTCAGATGGTGAGGATCCCGAGAAGGGTACCCTTGGCTTGTTGCTAGTGGTATGAGGGCTGATCCAATAGGTCGACTCGTATTTTATTTATATTTCTGCCACACACACAGTCTCCACAACAATCAACGATAAGACAGGTGACGATGACTAACTCAACAAGTGTCGTGTGACAACGATCAAATATTTATTATATACAGAGGCACCAGCCCGTATCAGGGATCTGGTGGCCTTTCAAATGAAGCAAAGATAATCCAAAACGATAAGATGCAACACAGAGGTAATTCAATAATAAATTATCTATAAGTGGTAGGATGTGTCCACTTTAGATCTCGCTTTCTCTCTCTATATCTCCCTACTCTCACTCAGAGTCTCCGCAATCGACTGGCTATTACTAAGTCGGATTGCTATTCACAAAACGACCCGCTCACTCCAGAGCCCGCCGGTCTAATGCCAGAAAAATATATCTACTATCTCGCTCATCACTTTCTCTCACGGGACCATTAGCCAATCAAATAAGTTCACTGCTAATTTAAACTTTCAAACTAATGGTGGGGTGTGGCGTCTAGATGGGGGGGGAGGGGAGAGAAACACGCCGTATAGACAAAGACCTTAGTAACTGGACCTCGAGCGAATCGCTGTTCCTTTGAAGAACGCCGACCGGAGAATAGTCCCGGTCAAGTGGCCAGAGATTTTTCCCCGCGGAATGTAACATGTTACTGTTGCTAGCTACTTTCGTTGTCTCTGTCGGACACCTGGACCTAGAAATGGGATGAAGTTAACGGGGGGGGGGTGGAAACGGGGGGGGGGGACTAAGGAGCGGGAACGTAGGTTTGATGTATAGTTTACTTTGACATACATATTAAAGATGTTACTATTTTTACGTTAAGGGTTGGAGTAGGTAGTTTCGATAAATTAGTCACAACCTGTGACAGTAAGAAGGGCTCCACAAAACAGTTTCATTGGCTAAAGAGCTTGAAATTGAAATATCTATCAAATTTTTCTAAGAATAACACCTGAGAATAATTTGTCTGAGAATAGTTCGCAAATTAAACAATGAGTGTATTGTTTCGTATCCTCGAGTTTTTCGCTTTACGAATTCATTCAAATGAGAATATTTATTAATTATGTAGTCAGAATAGTATATTTATAAGTATAGATATTTACTTTTCCTTTTGAATTCGTTTTAACGTGTACTCGATTACTACCTGTTGCAAGTTACAGTTCGTTTATTTTGTGCCTAACTGCAACAAAATGTGCAACTTTCCTTTTACATAATTATAAATATTAAAAATAGATGTCTTAACATAAGTGTCACAGCTGCACACTAAGCCGTCTATTAGACGACCTGGGTCGGCGAAATGCGAAAATGTCAAGTAGGTCGAATGGTAAGTGATGATTACACCTAGGCCATATGTTTCTTATCTTCGTTATTGACAATTATAACGAACGTATTGAGTCAGACAAGTAATATTTTTTGTTTAGTTTTCAGATATGATGCCTTCAACAAATCTAATTACCGTGAGTTGTTGTATTATTTAATCTGTTTGGAAATAAAATATGAAAAATGTACAATTATTTTCGTTTTTTTTTTTTTTTGGGAATTACAAATATTTCTATCTATTTGATACTTTATTTTAAATGAAGATAAAAAACACCTTTATAAAAAAAGTACTGAAGAATCACAGAAAGTGAAACTATTTACAAACTTATAAAATGAAGTCCCGCAGGGAATCGGTACAAAATGTTCGTAGAGATGAGAAAAAAAAAAGAAATTCTTCAGACAATATTTACATAACGCATCAACCCTAGTTCTGTAAAAAAAAAAAAAAATTATCCCCTCAAAAATAATGTTCTTGTCAGCTGCATTTACAGTACGTTTTAATCAATAAATTATTTATAGATTAATTTAGGTAACTAGCGCTCAGAGAGGTCAAAGGTTAGAACTTCGATATTTTTTCAGGCCAATAAGCCCATCCACCTTTAAATGTTACCTAAATTTCAGATAGAGTATTAAACGCTGCTGTTTGTTGTGCGTATCCACTGAAATAGATGAACTCTACACTTCATAGACAACCCAAACAGTGGTGTAATAGAAGGTATAGCATGAATAACCCGAACAGTGGTGTAATAGAAGGAATAGCCCGAACAACCCAAACTGTGTTGTAATAGAAGGTATATCATGAATAACCCAAACAGTGGTGTAATAGAAGGAATAGCATGAACAACCCGAACAGTGGTGTACTGGAAGGTATAGCATGAATAACCCAAACAGTGGTGTAATAGAAGGAATAGCATGAACAACCCAAACAGTGGTGTAATAGAAGGTATAGCATGAACAACCCAAACAGTGGTGAAATAGAAGGTATAGCATGAAGAACCCAAACAGTGGTGTAATAGAAGGTATGGCATGAACAACCCGAACAGTAGGGAAGTACAGAACGTTCCAAGGGAATGAACTGGTATACTTTGACTACGTTCTCTGCAAGTGTGTCTTTTTCTGAGATGAAACTGAGAGAAAGTAGTAATTAAAGTCGCGTTGAAATAAACCACATAGTTCATGTGTACGTACCGTGTCCTTTTCAATTGATTTAAAAAAAAATAAATAATTCTTTTTTGTGGCAAGGCCTGGAGAAGACTTTTGAAGAAATCCAATATAAGCCCTTTGTGAACTGTCATTTGTTATGAAACGTGTGTAAATTATTCTGACATCATTCTGTAGCTTTGGTGACATCAGATAAAAAGATATCAGACAATTTACTATTTTCTTTTTACAGTAATCTGTTTTTATCAAAATATTATCAACTTCCAATATATGATTTTTTATTATCTTCATCGCCTGTCATCTCATCTATTGATATCTTCATATTATATCTTCATATTATATCTACATCGGTTTAAATTTGTATCTTCTTATGTCAGGAAAGCTTCAGCACAATTTTAAAATCATTTACAAACCTTTAAAACAATCCACGATTCGTAATTCGTTTGCTTTATATTTTTTAAACCATTGGAGAGCCAGGTATAAACAAAATTTAAACTTGCTGTTAAATAATTAAAAACAAAACGTTTTATAAATATGAACTATGAGTTGTTTTTTTTTTTATTTTGTAAATTTACAAGCTACCATAATTTTAAAAATTAATTTCTCTGAATTTCATCTCAGAATAAGACACAGTGTCGTAGTGAGTAGTTAGATGGAACCAGTTCATTCCTACCCCACCTGTTTTACTTCCCCATTGGCCGTTGAGGTTAGACAGATGACATCCGTTGTACCACCAACCACCTGAATATACCTTAGCGCAGTTAATATTATAGTTGTCATTGTCGTTGTCAAATGTAGAAAACTTTTGATTATTATGTTCTGAAATCAAATTATCAGTCGCATTCCCAGAATATCTGCTGATCTGAAGTCGGTATTTTTCCGGTTCACCAAGAATTTTAAATCGGGAATATCTTGCGAAATAGTTTGTGTTCTTAAATCTCAAGTCAACTCTCATCTCGTAGTTTCTCTTTGATGTCAACTGGTGTATAAACTCGTTGCCCAGGTAAAACTCTCCAACACCAAAATCTCCAAATCCATATTTATATTCTTCCCATCCTCGATAAAAACTGACATTTCCATTAATTCTTCTCTGGAAAATGATCCGACCCCCACCGTCAGTCTTGGTGTCACACATCACCTGAAGACCATCGTCCAGTAGAGTCAGAACTCTGTCTTTGTCGCTGTTGATGTCTCGACATTGGTTTTGTCGTAATGAACTGAGACACGCATGTTGACATTGTTGTTGCCGTTTCCTAAAGACATGAAAATGTGTGAAATTTTGCATCATTAAGATGCTACGTTATTTAAATATATGCTAAGCACACATATATACATGTATACAATTTGTTTGATGCTAACTCTACTTCAAATACTTTATAATATATATTATCTTAGTAAAAAGAAAAAAAAAACATCATACTTAATATATATTGCAATAATTGTGTTCAATAAGTTCGAAAGACATATTATAATTTTTCTTTTTTTTTTTTAAATTGAATTATTTAAAAGCAGAACATCGAAACAGTTGTCAATAAATTATCAAATAAGAGTAATTTATTCCATAATTTACTCTGCTTATTTGTAATGAGAATACTAGATTTTAACAATTAAAAATATTTAGATATGCATTAATTTAAAAGTCTTTTTTTTTAGTAAACTGATACACAACAAAATGGGTTTTGGTTTTCGCTCATTGGAGACTAGTTCCATTATACAATAAATTTTTATATACACATTAAATAATCAGCTCTTACCTTCTACTTTTAGAACACAAACGATTAACAATAAAAATGTGACAAGGTAACACATCTTATCACAGCTGTAGTTTGATAGCTGAATAATTGATTGTAAGACAAATTACCTTGACCAGATAACACGAGAGAAAACAACAAAACAGTTTTTAGAAGTAAACTATATACTACATATATTTAAATATGTATCCCTTTGTATTTGTGTATATATATATATATATATATATATATATATATATATATATATATATATATATATATATATATACAATTATGTAGATAAAAAAATACCAGGATACACTTCAGTTACTTAAAAAATTATAAATAAATGACTATTAATTAACTAATATGATGCATCTCTCGGTACTAGTTACTAGCAGTCCTGGGAAAGATATACTCTTATCAATACCATCAACCACTATGTGTAAGTGGTACATGATACTTGTGCTCGTCATTTAGTTTCAAACTTGTAATAGTGATATTTTATGTATTACATATCACTATAGTCATATGTGGATGTAGATCATCACATAAATTATGAGGTAACGATTGATTTAAATTCGTCTTTTTGTTTCACTACATTTGTTATTGTAATAAATATCATTCTTAATTAATATTTGCCTACACCATTGATTTCCCAAGAGATGTTGCAACTCAAAAGCAAACAATGTATCAACAAATGTCAGTGTCATTGCATGGACTCGTTTGAAATAAATGGAAATAGTGTGTGTGTATGGGAGGGGGGGTGAAGACTTCTAACTCGATCAATCTGGATTAGTTTGATTCCAATTTGCGATCCAGTCAATCGGTACAATATGTGGTTAATTTAAAAAGAAATAAAGGTTTTAGTTGGCACATATAAAGTGCTGTAGATAATTATTGCTCTGTGTAAGTTACATTTTCGGCGCCAAATCTGAAAAGTGCAAAATCATTTAACGATCCTCTTTCAGTGCACTTTCCAATTTTAACGCCCTGAGTGACAAACACAACCTTCAGTACCCTTACCTACTCTATTGTAGCGTATGAGTTTGAGTGGTTTTGAGTAAAGGCCTGACCGATCCTAATTCAAATGGTCAGATGGAGAGAGAGAATCATTGGCAGCCTGGTTATGGAATGCGATAAACTCTATGTTGCATGGGTGTGTAAATACCTACTTGCTGATTATTTCGTCAGCTATGATAGCCTACACTTTAAACGTTTTTTTTTTTTAGATTTGTCCTTAACAGGTTTGGTCGTTTAGTAGATTTTTTAGGAAATTTCTACTGGAGAATTCTTTTCATAGCTCTCTTTGTCTCGAGGATTTGAGTAAAGTAGCTTCATTAAGCAACGTCTATTTCTTAACGTTCGCATCAATTATTTCTAGAATGTTCTATCCTACACGTCCTATTAAGGTGTCCTTCAATAGTGTATTGATCGGATATTATTACAAGAGACGTGCTCGAACCAAGAAATCTTTTGTTTTCCCAACTGAACCAGGAATGGCTCCTGAGAGCCCACTAGGCTGCTAATTTGTTTATAACATAAGTAGAGGTCTTTGTGTTTATTGAATGCGATTTAGAGTAGTTTACCCCATCACCACTTCAATTGTCATATGGTTCCTGGCAGTACAGCGTCCTATAAATATGAGGTAAACAGGGTCCTGAGATGTACTTTTTTTATGGCTCCCATAATTCACAGAAGGGTTTAAAGGCCCCACTTACGAAGCGCCTCTGGTCATAGATGTCTCTTTATATAGGTCACCTTGACCATTCACAATAAGTTCATTGATGCATGCACCCAAACACAAATGGTCAGTGGTCACACCCAACGTCAGTGGTTCAAAACTTTGTCTCACCGCGGTCCGGTCGCCGCGGACTGGGAAGCTGATCGTTGATTATTTATATTTGAGATTGTTTTACTCATAATGCCACTGCCGCTCAGAGCCACCAAATGCTGCTCATATGGCGGTTAGCCTATCCTGAACGAAATAAACCACAGTAAATAAAATGGAAGTAACTAAATGTTGCTTAGGCGGCTCAGTGCATGTACTATTTGATCCACGGACCGGGGATTGAAGATCACTGCTTTACTGGCACTCAGTAATTTAACCTCTGTCTGCGGTTGTTGATCATGCAGATTATCAAAGCGTTCTTTGGTGCACATTTTTCCGCTCAATAGTTTAGTTTTTATTTGAGACAATTGATTGCATTAAATGTGCCAGATTGAGAACAGTTTGTTGCCAATCTTCTAAATATATTACAAATATTAGTTTCCACACTGTATATGTCGAATTAGGAACACCGTGTCGTTATAACACACGCATATCGTACATTTCCGCCTTGTGCCATGAACATTTCGTTATATTCTTTTTTCATATTATAACTGGTGAAATTGGACAGGATGAAGCACAATCATTTTCTTTGTACTTTTTGGTGCACGAATTAAGCGACACAATATTACTCTCTTCCATTTTATTTATTCCTAGTCAAATTAATCACGTTTATATTTTTCTTCTTTCTAAAATTCAGAATTATTATTATAATATTATTTTCCAGCTGCCGAAATATATTAGCTGTACCCTATTTTAATAAAAAAAAAAGAAAAAAAAATGTGCAAAATATAGCTAGATTAAGGTCTAAAGGAACAAGGTAAAGAACTATGTTCTAAAAAGTGCTCAAGTTCTATGTGCACATGTACAGAGGTAGTAATGCGTGATAAATATAGTTAAACAATAACATTTAGACTTAAACAAAAAACAACAATAGATGATTTGGAGCATTCAGAACTTATTGAACACATGTAAGAGGCGGAACTTATTTAAAATGCTGGTTACAAAAGAGTAGGTCACGTGGGTAATGACGGGGCGTGGTGGTTGGCTGTGGTCGTATTACATTTGTATAAAAAGAAGTTCTATTTGGTCTTTAATAAAACAAAACAAAACAACAAAAAATAAACTTGTCCCATGTGATATGCTGAAATGATTGAGCTGTGTAAACCGAGCGACTATAAACCTGAGGATCTCAGGTTAAATCTAAGGTGCCTCCATGCACATTGCACTCTCGGATATGGATTGGAATAAAAGGAGGCACTATGCAAACATCCCTTAAATGTTTTACCTCTTATAAAACTGTAGAGATAACGTCTCACTCTTTCAGGCATTTCACCCAAAATAATTTAATCTGACCTGTTTATTTCTGGTCAACGTATTATGTCGATTGCTGTCAGACGTGGATTTGAATGATGGATTGCAAGGCGTTTTTTATGGAGGTCCCAGCACTTCCACCTTTATCCCCTTCTATGTGACAGTCTAGTAATGTACTCAACTTAAAACTAACTGATTAAACTCTACTGACCAACTACGTGATTGAGCCATAACTGGACTGAGTATGTCACACACTGACCATTAGCTTTAGTTTTAACTTCATCATTATAAAAAAGCTTTACTAGTTTTGATAATTAAATTGATAACATGATTGGGGCAATAAATTTAAAACTCTAGAATATTGTGGAAATAAAACATATGCCGACTGGTCACAGCTGACTATACTCGTCGTTTGACCAGTTCTGAGATGAAATCAAGAGAAATCAATTATTAAGGTATAATGATAATTGCTAGGATTGTAGAAAAAGAAAATAACAGGTCTTTTGCCAATAGAGTAAAAAATTTAAAAGTATGATCGTATGAAGATTTTTTACAACTGAATTAATGTTTCGGACTTCTAGACTCTGCAGTTTAAAACAATTGTTAAAATCGGCTATGTTATTTATGCATAAACAAATGTATCAACCAATAGAATCACGGGTTTTTTTTTATTTTTCATATGTTTATGTTAATAACAATTTTGTTTTTTTTTTTAACTTAGTTACTGGACCTCTCAAACTATTTGTTATTTTTGGTATTATAATTATATACATATAGAAGATAATGTATGCTTTTTGTAATATCTCAGACACAAAAAGATGTTTAACTCTCGTACGCTTATATGTTATATAATTGACTCTCTAATCTGCCCCTGGCATTACGACTTTACTCATATACGTCACTAACGGAAAAAGGTCACGTGAAAACTCAGACCTACTTACAGAGGAAAAACAAAATCTTGACAGACCGAACCCTCCCCCCCCCGCCCCTTCCAATGACTCCAAAATCGTCATCACTAATAACAGTTTCCTAACTACTTAACATCGGTTAATAATTTTACTCGGTCTATATTAATCGAGACAACTCCATTTTGTCTTATGTTAGATATCTCGTCAGTACATCTCAACTTGCAAATAATTTTTATTCAATTTCTTCTTTTAAGTTTTCGAGCTTCTCATTATGTATTTGGCTACCAGAGAGTCATGAAATTATCATTTTTTTTTAACTTCCTGGGTTGTTGAATGTATTTTTCATTTGTTACAACAGGTCATAATGACAATGTAATATCTAAGTGCTAACTACTTAGTAACACTTAAAATGCAGCCGTACATTATACAATGGTAGTGGTCACCGTCATTTTGAAAAAGCTTAAGGTGTTCATTTATGTTTATATTTTAATAGTTGAATTACTAGAGGCAAAAAATATTCTTCAACAGAAATGGATAAAAGAAAATTAAAAGAATCAATACAAAAACTTACATTTAAACGTTACATTTTGTATGTACATGTGTGTCTATCTATATGGTATTGTTATGTAATTTTGCATCTTCTTTTTAAATAAATTTGGACTGTGCTAAAATTGTATTGTAAAACAGATTAATACCCAATGTATCAATAAGCGTGCTTGCAATAAGGTTATAAGATTTCATATATATATACTAGTATACATGCATGCTGATAGCTAAATATTATTATAAAAATTTAGATATTAATTATGGAAAGTGGCAACCTTATACACGTCTAATTGTAATATGTAAACAAAGCTTCAAAATGTGGTCTCTGTGAGGGGAATTACCTAGCCTAGTCGACATCTGTGACTTTTGGGAATACTGGAGACATATGTAAACAATACATTGGCGACTGGTAGCTATAAGGGGAATTACCTAGCTTACTAAATATGGTTGACTGTTATGTCCACAGGCGAAATACGTAAACAAAACAATGGCAACTGGTCTGGATAAAGGGGAACTACCTAGCTTAGTAAACATGACATATGAGACCGTCGTGTCAACTGCTGAAATATGAAAACAAGACATTAGAGCCTGGTCACAATAGGAATAACCTATTATATATGACATGTAATATACAGTCAATAAAAGTTAATTCACTATAACCTATGATGCAACCCATTTACAGAAAGAATAAGGATATAATAAGTCATTGTTTTATTTGCGTTTTAAATAATAATAATAAAAAATAATAAATTTTGATGTCATACAATGATCAATGGTCAGACATACATTGGTCATACAATGGTCATCCAATGGTCAGACAATGGTCTAACAATGGTCATGCAATGGTCAGACAATTGTCAGACAATTATTATTTATATAATTTAAAATATAATCATAATGAGTAACGGGTGCATAGATCTCGTCTGTCCACCTGAGAGTTCAGGGTTCGATCCTTCCTTACAACACACGATTATAATTTAATCTGCGGCGCAATTTCAAAAACGTTTTTGATTTTTTTTTTTCTTTAACATTTGTTGGTGGCAGAAACATTAAGCTGCTTAAATCGACAAACATAAAGTTTAATTCTCACGGGTAATCCAATATGTAGGCTACATTCTTAACATTGGCGTATACTTCGAGATGTTCTGATTCGCTAGAATGATGTTCTTCGCCTATGGCATAGATGATGACCTGGTCTGTGTGAACATCTTGCTGTTGGATCACAATATGTTTTCAACCCAATTTTAACGGTACATGTAGGTGTTTTTATAATAGAAGCCTGGCAAAGATTACAAAAAATGGTTACATCATTGGATATATGTCCATGGTATATGTACTGCAATATAATAAATGTATCATAATGTTAGTTGTCATTCAGTTGTAGCTTTGCATCTTGACTGCGTCAGAATCAGTGAGCCGAATCAAAATGTCTTTACACGTTACACTTCGCTGTCTGCTAACTGCAGGTCTTAAACATAGTAAGTGTGGACAACAGCGCTGTAACAAGTCACGGTTTTTACCTTAGGGACATTACTATATTTCCGTGTCACAGAAAATAGCAGGTGAATAATTTTTGTATTGCGTTTTTTTATAGATATTGCTTAAAACGTTTATCGTGAGAAATATTGTTTTTTTATAAAACAGTGTTAACTATATATGTGTATATTTTAATATTAACAAAGTAAACATAAAAGATGTTTACCTTGCAGGTAATCCTGTATTAGTTTTAGTTTTAATATACAAAACAGAGTATATTTTCTTCATAATCTTTGGCAGAGTATAAAAATTTGATTTAGCTTCTGCACCGAAAAAAACTTAAAATCCCAACTAATACATCTCTATTGGTCTATCAACTATATGTATATCTATATCTCTGAGGCAATAGCTACATGAGTATCAAAATACTTTATGTTTATGTATCGTTCATTTAAATTCAACAGCTGTGATAACTGTAAGCAATCTAAAGAAGTTAATTCTATTGATTTATTAACATGCGTATCAAGGCCTCACAGAAGACATAGATGAATGGTATTGGAGGCCTCACAGAAGACATAGATGACTGGTATTGAATGCCTCATAGAAGACATATATGACTGGTATTGGAGGCCTCACAGAAGACATAGATGACTGGTATTGGAAGCCTTACAGAAGACATAGATGACTGGTATTGGAAGCCTCACAGAAGACATAGATGACTGGTATTGGAAGCCTCACAGAAGACATAGATGACTGGTATTGGAAGCCTTACAGAAGACATAGATGACTGGTATTGGAAGCCTCACAGAAGACATAGATGACTGGTATTGGAAGCCTCACAGAAGACATAGATGACTGGTATTGGAAGCCTCACAGAAGACATAGATGACTGGTATTGGAAGCCTCACAGAAGACATAGATGACTGGTATTGGAAGCCTTACAGAAGACATAGATGACTGGTATTGGAAGCCTCACAGAAGACATAGATGACTGGTATTTGAGGTCTCACAGAAGACATAGATGAATGGTATTGGAGGCCTCACAGAAGACATAGATGACTCGTGTCGTCCATTCATTTTCAACCACTTTTATATTATTAATGTCGTGGGTTAGAGAACTCCGACTGCAATAGTTGTCCACATTACTGATGAGACTACCTCATGGTATTGAACGTATTACAGAAAAGAGACCACACACCGTACAGAGATTTCATTGAACTTCGTTAATGTTAAACGAACTAAATGCAGTCAAACTTTTGTTTCAGTTTATCATTATATTAGTGTATAAGTAGTCCTGACAACAAAATTTAAAATGAACAATCCAACATATGTTGAAGAATCAAACTTGCGTCTCTTGCAGCGGTTACGTAAAGGGGACATAGTGAAGATTCCTACAGAGACGCATACACACTGTGGCATCTACGTTGGTAAACTACTTGTCTGTATTTATTTATTTGACATATATATATATATACACATACATAATTGCAGAAAATGATTACATTTCAAAGTTTTTCCTTAGTTTTTATACGTTTTAAAAAAATCCACAGAAATTTATTTTTTTCTGCGTTCTCCAACTCTTTTTAATCTATTCCCGTATGTCATTGAAAACAACAATAAAATCTAAAAGGTATTGCTAATGAAATCAACAAAATATAAACAGTTAGTAGGTAAATAACTACAAATAAAACTATTTCATGATTCAAAATTGTAGTCTATTACGATTCACATTAAAAAAAAATATTCCGGTGTTACTTCCCCTTTCATTAAGTAGATCATGGTTCAACAACACGTTGAACTATGACTGTCGTATTAAGCGTTATATTATTGTAAGGACGACCGACAGACTGATTTGTATCTATGTGTACACGTGTAAATATGCAATATTTGTACGCTTGTAGGTTGTGCACTAATGTGCTCCCCAATTTTTAGCGAGGGGGGGCAAGGGTGCATCATTCCCCGGGCGTTACTCACAAGCGGGCGCCAATTGGTATATTTTACATAAAATATTATGTTTTTCGAATGGGGGGGGGCACTAAAAAGGTATTGTGACCCGGGTGCGAAATAAACTCGCTCCGCTACTGGTGTACCCTAGTTTTCGAAAGTTAAATTTACAAACGGGTTCATTACACATGATTAGTAATTAGACCAATAGTCAAAGATTGTTCTCAGCTCACATAGATATACGGTCCTTATTATGGTCATTGTGTCCCTCCTAGTACAATGCCTTATATTTCTTCAAGCTTCAATAATTTTGTATATTCCATTCCTAATGTATTTGAATCTTAATTTCTAGACAATGCCAAGAATGGTTTGAAAAATGGAGAGCATATCTCTTTATTTTATGCCGATTGTAATATACATAAAAATGACCTCATTTTCTTTTTCATATACTTTAAGCATTCGTGCTAAATCATAATTTGTCATCTTTTTCACAAGGTCAACATGTGTTAAATAATATTTTTTACATTATAAATATATCTGATGTAGCCTTAGACAGCTCTCAGTACTCAAATCTCAGAACGAAATACATTTTTGGCTTACTTTTCTATGACCATGGTTTTGGCCTTACTTTTCTATGACCATGGTTTTGGCCTTACTTTTCTATGACCATGGTTTTGGCCTTACTTTTCTATGACCATGGTTTTGGCCTTACTTTTCTATGACCATGGTTTTGGCCTTACTTTTCTATGATCATGGTTTTGGCCTTACTTTTCTATGATCATGGTTTTGGCCTTACTTTTCTATGATCATTGATTTGGCCTTTATTTTCTATGATCATGGTTTTGGCCTTACTTTTCTATGACCATGGTTTTGGCCTTACTTTTCTATGACCATGGTTTTGGCCTTACTTTTCTATGATCATGGTTTTGGCCTTACTTTTCTATGACCATGGTTTTGGCCTTACTTTTCTATGATCATTGTTTTGGCCTTCCTTTTCTATGATCATTGATTTGGCCTTTATTTTCTATGATCATGGTTTTGGCCTTACTTTTCTATGATCATTGTTTTGGCCTTCCTTTTCTATGATCATTGATTTGGCCTTTATTTTCTATGATCATGGTTTTGGCCTTACTTTTCTATGATCATGGTTTTGGCCTTCCTATTCTATGATCATAGATTTGGCCTTTATTTTCTATGATCATGGTTTTGGCCTTACTTTTCTATGATCCTTGTTTTGGCCTTCCTTTTCTATGATCATTTATTTGGCCTTTATTTTCTATGATCATGGTTTTGGTCTTACTTTTCTATGACCCTTGTTTTGGCTTTACTTTTCTATGACCATACAAAGCGATAGTGATTTCAAACTTATATTTTCTTTCATTAAGTTTTTAAACAAATTGATGCATTTTATTCATCTATGTTTTAATTGAAAACGTAATTAGCATTTATTTATTATTAATGTTCAGTTGTGATCTTTCTAGGTGAGTACAACATAGTTCACATTTCTGCTGCTCTCTCAAATAGCTGTGGGGGTGAAGTGACCACAGTAAATGTTATCTCGTTTATGACAGTAGCCAAAGGTTGCATTGCCTATGTGGAATATGAAGGCTATGCCAGTTTTAGGTGTGTCAATGTGAGCGATCTATGAGATAACCTCTTCACAATCAATTCTAAGACTTAACTTTTTTTTTTATTTCTATTATTTTTCTTATGATGGGGGGAGGGGGCAAAATCTCCTAAAAATAAAGCGATTCGGTTGGCTGGGTAGTGTAATGACTCTGAGCTTGATTTTCTTGCTGTAGCCAGATCTACATATTTAGGGTTTCCGGTTCAACTTCTGGTGCATTCAGTAACCTCTCATAAGTCTCCCGTGCTGCTTCCGCGGCTGTTGCACTATCGGCTAAGGTGGGGAAATGAAGAACGGCACAGCGAATCCCGTCCTGTTAGAGATTTATAAGGATGTAGGAGGCGAGCTCAAATTTGTACACAGACTTTACTAAAAATAAATCAAAATAATCAATACATTCCCAATGTGGTGCAAACATTTGAATGAATAGTAAATTAGATATTAGTCTAATACATCTATACTAGGGCACAATATGCAAAGTTTGGCCCCATACTAAACCCGTGGTTCACCTACTAAGAGTCTAAAAAGTATATAAATAAACACATTGATACTCCTAGCTGTAGGGCTCAATGCACCTAAGTTTCGACGCTGGAAGCATGATGAGGTTTCTTTAGGAGCTAACAGTAGGACCATAATTCAAAGACGTAAAGCTTAGCCAAACTATTCGTTAGATAATCATAGCCCAATAAAAAATGCACTGCATAAGTGTGATTAAACTATACCTGCCAGAATACCAGAAACATTAAAAGATAACCTATTCATTATAGTTTTTTGGTAGGCTATATTCATAAATATGTCTCGTTTCTCTCAGTATATTATTCTACATTTTATTCAGCAGCACAGTAAATTTGTTTGTTTTCTCTTCTTTCAAAATAATTCCAGACCGTTGCTTAGCACCCAGGTTGTGAGTGTGGCAAAACGCTCATTGGGGGAGAGCCTGTATGAAGCTAGGTTTCAAAGTTGTCAGCACTTCGTTGACTGGTGCAGAAGTGGAAATAACAGGGATGAGCAAGAAGACTTCAGGAAAGTCAAAGAGTAAGTCGAAAACAGTTGTCATTCTTAATACTTTATAAATGTACATTTAGACTGAATCAGTTGATCAATCTGCTTAATTATGTAATAGTGGATTTAATAGCTACACATACTTTAAAAAAAGTATTTAGTGAAGTTTAAAGCTGAAAGTATTAGGATGTGAATATAAGGATGAGATAAAATCTCTTACATCCTATATACCACTAAAGGGACGGTTTTTATGCAGCACTGCTTTTATGACCACCGAGTCGATAGTGTAATGTCCAAGGAGGCAACTGATATTGCACTGGTCAGTGAGTCACCTGATATTGCAATTGTCATTTAGATACCTGGTATTGCAACGATCAATGAGTCACCTGATATTGCAATGTTCTATGAGTCTCCTGATATTGCAATGATCAGTGAGTCACTGATAGGTAGGTAGGTAAGTAGGTATACATAAAGATAATATAGATATATTGATAGATAGATAGATATTTTGGATTGTTAGATGGATGGATTGCTGGATGGATATGCTAACAAAAATATGGAAAATGGACTATTTGAATTTTTATAAGTATAAAAAGGAGCTACTAGATACATATATAGTTTAACAGATAGAAGACATGCATATTGAAGAAAGGTGAAAAGCTGAGTTCAATTATTAATAAATTGTAACATATTGTAAAATGTGTTGAATAAATTATGTGTTAACATCTTCAACATTCAGATCAGGTCCAGAAATGCACCTGTTATTCAATGCAATACATTTAATTTACTAAGGAAAGTAGAGAAAGGAGACATCCTCAAATTACACAATAACTGTTTTTGTCACTGAGGAATATATAAAGGTAAGTTGCTGTAAAATTACTTAATGTGGAATATATTTAAATAATTTGTTACAAAATCCATAAAGTTCACAACATTGATTTTTTTTTTAAACAGTGCTGTTCGTTTTACTTAGAAAGCTGTATTTTTCTGAACAGTGTGGGTTCATTACTAAAATGTGTAGTTTGTATTAAGGCTTTTCCTAGAGATAAATTCAGTGTATATATAATACGACCTGGTCATTCCTGTCATGGATGTGTTTTGTGTGTTTGTGTGTGTGACTGAGCTGTGCATGAACTCAGTGTGTTTGTGAAATAAATAGTGAGATTGAGGTGAGTGAATGTCCAGGTGGAGAAAGGGGAAGAAGGAGAAATTGTGACAGTGTACACAGGTCTCTTGAGGTGAGAGGACCTACCTTTACTTCTAAGGTGGAGTGTGATATTTTCATATGGGAATAATATGTTGTGAATTCAGAGTCTGGATATTTGAACTTAAAGTTTAGTGTGTTGGCCTAATTTATATTATTTCACTGGATTGTATATATATTCATTTGTATTCCTTTCATTCTATTATGTTCATCAATAAACACAATTTTGACTGTGTACCACGTCTACCGTATTTTATAATGTCTAGAGTGAACCCATCTGTGACATTATGGTGGCTGCGGTGCTAAACTGATAAACAGCGGTATGCTAAACTGCTAAACAACAATAATACTGTACTATTTCATAATGGAAGAGTTAAACATGTATATTCGTGATGGCAAAGCCATGGGTTTAGAAGGGACCCAATTAGCTAAATATGTCAGAGAATGCCAAAATGACGATAAGGACCGAGCCTTACTCAAAGAAAAGGAAGAAAAAGATAGATTAAGACAAGAGGAAAAGGAAGAAAGAGATAGATTAAGACAAGCGGAAAAGGAGGAGCTAGACAGGAAACATGAATTCGCTCTAAAGATGGCTGAAATCAATGCCAAGAACAACGTCCAAACCGAAACTAACAACACAGAAAACAGATCATATGCTGCCAAACACAAAATTCGCATTCAACCGTTTAATGGAAAGCATGGCGATATAGACAATTTTTTTTCCATAATGGAAACCCAATTTGAATTGAGCCACATTGACAAATCAGAATGGATCGTTTACCTATATGAAGCGGTAACACAGGAAGCTCAATCAGCATTAAATAACATAAAAGGTGAAGATGCCAAAAACTATGATGCTGTTAAAAAGTATTTGCTACAGCATTACAACAAAACTGAAGAACATTATCGTACACAGTTCCATAACACTATAATGAATCCATCGGAGCATCCACAGGCATTTATCAACATTATTGAATCACATCTATTGAACTGGATTAAAATGTCAGGAATAGACAGTGGAAATGCCAGACAAATCATTGAACTATTGTTGGTGGACAAAATACTAAATCAGAGTAGTCCCCAATTATACAGTTACATCAAGCAACATAAAGTGCACAACAAACAACAACTAATCACTGCAATGTCTGACTTCAAGGATAGCAATTCAGACATACCTTTATTCAACATAGTACAAAAAGATTTGAACGTTATGCAGACACAACAACGAAGATTTCATAGTTTACCAGCCAGAGATCAAAAAGTCTGCTATATATGTAAAAAACCAGGACACATTCAATATTATTGTCGATATAGGAAAACCTACCAGAATTATAGATCTCAACCAAATAAAATAATGCAACAATATCCAACAAACCGAAGACAGTCTCCAAACATGAGTCCACCCAGAAACAGCAGAGAAAGAGGTCGCAGTTACAACAGACAGATTTATGAAAATACAGTCGCCACCATGCTTGACAACAAGGGCAACTTAATCTTTTATCCATGTTTCGTAAACAACAACCCTGTAATGTGTTTGCGTGACTCCGGTTGCACAACGGTGATAGTTGATGAGAAATTAGTTCATAGAGATCAAATGACTGATAAACTTGAACACATAAAGTTAGGAGATGGTCAGAAAGTCATATGTCGTACAGCTATAATAGACATAGACACTCCCTGGATTTCCGGAAAAATCAATGCCTTAGTTCTGTCATCACCTGTAGCCAGTTTAATAGTTGGGAATATACCAAATGCGAAACCAGACAACTCCAACGCATTATTCAAAGCATGGCTTGAGGAAAAAGGTGAAAGTGTACAAAAATATTTAATGGACCTAAATCCAAATAAAGAACCAGACCCTGATGTATGTGCCTCCTTTAACAACCTATACAACTGGAATGGCACAGAAGACATAGTTGATTATATAGAAAAATTTGATACAATAGCTAATCAAAATGACATTCCTAACAAAGATAATTCAGCTTATATCATCAAAAAACTTCAAGGACATAAGAAAGCTCAAAACATTGCTTTCACGAACATAAACAACTATGAACAATTGAAACATAATTTGAAAAATAAATTGAGCAACAAAACCTCAAGGTCACAAATTGAGTCCAGTCATATGAATGTTTTGACTAGATCTGCAACTGACAAAATGAACAATGAGAATATCAAAACAGTAAATTGTGATATCAGCCAAACAGTCATGATGGACATAAACAAAGAACTACTGATCAAATTACAGAAGGAGGATAAATCCTTAGAACAATATTTTCAACAGGTTAAAGACACTGATAATAATAATAAACAAGTAACATATTTTTTGAAAGACAACGTACTGTTCAGAAAATTTAAAAATCAACACACCAGTGTTAATCAAATCATGATACCTTCAATCATACGACAGAAGATATTAAAAGAAGCACACTCGACTCCATTATCAGGTCACTTGGGTCCTAAAAAGACTCTTCACAGAATTAGAGCAACATTCTACTGGCCAAAACTACTTAAAGACATAAAACTGTTTATAAAATCGTGTTTAATTTGTCAAAAACACAACAACATTGGCCCTAAACATACTGCACCTTTGTTAAAGATGGACACATCTTCAGTGCCCTTCAATAAAATCGCTATTGACATCATTGGACCACTAACAGTAATGTCCGAAAAGAAGCATAGATACATTTTGACAACAATAGACTTCGCAACGAGATGGATTGAAGCCACACCACTACAAGAAGTTACAGCGGAATCTGTATGTAAAGCCTTACTGGATATATTCACTAGATTCGGCTTCCCATCCATTATTCTATCTGACAACGGATCACAATTCCAGGCACACATGACTCATTCTTTCATGAGTATGCTAAAAATAACACAGACATATTCCGCGAGATATAGACCTCAAGCAAATGGAGCTGTTGAGCGTGCCAACCAGACCATTAAGACAATGCTAAGAAAAATAATGGAGGAACATGGACAAGACTGGGATAACTTCTTACAGTTGATACTTTTCGCCTATAGAGAAATCCCTCACGAATCGACTGGATTCGCACCCTTCGAACTCATGTTTGGTTCCAAACCCAAAGGACCATTTACTCTATTCAAGGAGAGCATATGTGAAGAAGACGAAAACAATTTATCACCACACGAGTTAGTTAATGACACCAGAAGAAATATAATGTATGCCAATAAGCTGGCACAGGAAAATTTATCTAGAAACAATACTCACCACCACAAAATAAAGAATAAACATAGATTCCTGAGAACACTACAACCTGGTGATTCTGTATTTGTAAAGTTACCTGAGAAAGGACACTTTGATAGTACATGGCAAGGGCCATATGAAATCATAAAAAAAACAACTGAAGTCAATTATGTAGTAAAAATAAAAGGGAAAGATTTACAATTCCATATTGATAATCTAAGGAAAGTACTGCAACCAACAAATGATGAAATTCCAGATAAGTCATCTCTCCAAGTAGCCAATGTTGCTGTTAATGATGAAAACATCAACATACTCAGCCCAGAAATAAATACACATAATAACCTCAACTTCATTGATGATGAACATTCACTAAATCATTTATTCGCCATCATCAGTGTGGATGAACAAGATGAGAAATCAATTCCCACATTGAATCATGAAGCCAACTTTGATTCATCCAAAATAAATATAAACAATGAACTTCCAGAATCTATTAAATCAAAATTGATAGATTTGTTGAATGAGTATACACAGATAATATCTAATGAACCTGGTTGTACCAATATTATTGATCACAAAATCAGATTAATGTCAAATGAAATGTTCAAACCTGTTCTATATGATGTTCCGTTTAAATACAGGGAACACATTGATGATGAAGTAAAACATATGTTGACTAAAGGACTAATTAGACCTTCTAGCTCCAGTTATGTGTCACCTATGGTCATTGTAAAAAAGAAAGATGGAAAATTGAGAATATGCTGCGATTAAAGAAAATTAAATGAATTAACTATTATTGATAGACAACCACTGCCGAATACTGAGGATCTAGTACTCAAAATATCTCAATCAAAAATATATTCTCACTTTGACTTAGTGAGAGGATTTTGGCAGATCGCCATGGAAGAAGAAAGCATACATTTAACAGCCTTCAGGACTCACAATGGTTTTTACGAATGGACGAGAATGCCATTTGGCTTAGTCAATGCCACAGCCACCTTTTCCAAAATGATGATCAAGTTGTTACAAGATATAAATAATGTCACACACTATGTTGATGACATTTGTGTTCACACTGAAACCTGGGAGGAGCATATAAGTGTTTTAAGAACCTTATTCAATATTCTCAAAGACAATGGTCTACATATAGCTCCAGAAAAAATCAAAATAGGATATTATAAACTAGACTTTTTGGGATATCAAATCTCAAACAAATCCTACAGACCAACTTCTCAAATAATGCACAAGATTTTGCACATTAAAATACCACATACAAAAAAACACGTTCGAAGTTTGCTTGGTTTATGCAATTTCTACAGAAATTTTTTCCCTAACTTCACTCAACTGGTAGAGCCATTGGTATCTCTAACAAAAAAGACTATGCCCAACAAAATAATCTGGACTGATAAATGCCAAGACACCTTGAACATTATAAAGGCAAACTTTAACAATAACGTTGTACTTTCAACGATAGATTTCAATAAAAAGCTGATAGTGGCGACTGATGCAGGTGCAAAAGGTATCGGGGGTGCATTACAACAATTAGAGGATTCCATTCCAAGACCTATAAAGTTTGTTAGCAGGAAGCTAAGTAAAGCTGAGTTGAATTACTCTGTTATTGAACTAGAGGCTTTGGCAATAACATGGAGTGTCTTGAAGTTGCAAAAATATCTTCTGGGGAATGAGTTCGTGATTCATGTTGATCACAAACCCCTCCTGCGAATGACAGACAAGATAAATAATTCCAGAATAGTAAGATGGAAAATCCTTTTGTCTGATTACAAATTTAAAATTGTCTACATAAAAGGACAGGACAACCATATTCCTGATATGTTGTCGAGACTCTTAATTGTTGGGAACGAGTTCTGAACAAAGACTAGCGGATTATTTTATATGATCATGATGTTTTTTCTGAACAAAGACTATCGGATTATTTTATATGATCATCATAATGTTTTTTCTCCTTGAGTCTCTATGTTGACAATTGTTGTTTGGAACTTGTAGATATTGCTTGTGACACTTTATCATTCTATTGAACAGAGTCGGATAAATTTGCAAATTTTTTCTCTTATGGAGACTATTGAATATTATTAGTAATCATGTATTAGTTATGTATGTAACTAACAAAAAAAAATGTATAACATTTTTTAAAGAGAGGGGGGAGATGTCATGGATGTGTTTTGTGTGTTTGTGTGTGTGACTAAGCTGTGCATGAACTCAGTGTGTTTGTGAAATAAATAGTGAGATTGAGGTGAGTGAATGTCCAGGTGGAGAAAGGGGAAGAAGGAGAAATTGTGACAGTGTACACAGGTCTCTTGAGGTGAGAGGACCTACCTTTACTTCTAAGGTGGAGTGTGATATTTTCATATGGGAATAATATGTTGTGAATTCAGAGTCTGGATATTTGAACTTAAAGTTTAGTGTGTTGGCCTAATTTATATTATTTCACTGGATTGTATATATATTCATTTGTATTCCTTTCATTCTATTATGTTCATCAATAAACACAATTTTGACTGTGTACCACGTCTACCGTATTTTATAATGTCTAGAGTGAACCCATCTGTGACAATTCCCCTGCATGTTCGTATTCATTACTATTTATCTTAGGAGAAAGAAAGGTCATCTTCATATCTCTGTACCCACAACCGGAGGTAAAAGAAGAATCGATCTTAACGTTTGTTAATGGCAATGTCGTTGAACGCGATATTCAAATTTTTAGGTAAGCTAAATATGTTGAATATGTGTTAATAATGGTTCCAATAAACTTACACAATTTTGATTTTATAATTTTTTGATTCAAGTTTCCGTTGTCTTTGCATCTACATTGATGTACAAGAATTTTACTTAATTTATTAGCTATTAGTCTTATAATGTTAAAATAGACATAAATATCTTTTTTTTTTTTTTTTTTTTTTTTTTTTTTGAATTTTTTACTGTTTCATTATTTCAAGAGCCATAAAATAATCGATTTTTAATAGATGAAATAAAATAATCGATTTTAATTGTTGAAATGAAAATAATTGACGCGCACGAGACCAAAAGTGACCAGCTTTACCACACGTTAAGTTTGTTTCTCAAGATCTTGGGTTTTCAGACACTAACCACGGAAATGTCGATTTCATCTTAAAATCTTCGGTTACTTTCTGTTCATTTCTTCTTTCTTTACTATAAATTTTGACCCATTCAACTACCTTAGTCAATTTATGGTGGGAAAAGAAGGAAATAGACTGGAGGGGTTTAAACTTGCTTTGTTTGTTATTGTAAAAGTGGTCACCCCTGACCAGACCAGGACTTGATTTTTGTTGGCAAAAGGGGGACTACTGAAACTATGTGCTAGGAAAATTCCAACAGATAAAAAAAATACCATTAGGTGTAAGGCGGCTCGCCAGAGAAGACATAAATTCATTAACAATGTAGGCTTACACTTTATATGATATCGACTTGTTATCTTCAGATTTGTCCATTCTACGTATACCTGCGGTTTTGTGGTTTATTGGTGACTTAAACTTGTTATATAACGTAAACAAATATAAAAAGTCGCAGCTTATTCAAAATACTGGTAAATTGTGAAATGACTTTTCACTTTTATTAATCTGAATGTTTGCATGTGAGTTTCATTCAAATTTTGTTATAGCCTTTCACGCTAACGAACAATTCATATCACTAAGATGGCCTCCGTTGACATGATAGTTACCATGCCAAATAGATAGCCTACAAAGTAAATGCAGCAAATGTATTATAAAGAGAAAATTTCAAAAAAGGACCAATAAGTGTATGATATCCTGGTAAGGATGAGATGAAATCTCTTATAACATAAAAACCTCTATAAACCACGAAAGGGGCTGTTTTTATGGTACCGTACCGTAGACATTAGTGCAAAGGCCATAGACGCACCACGTTAGGTATAACGGGAACTTTCACCAAGACATGAAATATTCAATGTTCCTCGCGGGAGATCGAGCCATAGACAGTCTTATTACCGCACGACCATCCATGCAAGTAAAGAGTACCAACAGCAAAGGAATTATCCATAGTTTCGTCATCTTTCGTTGTCTTTAATTGTAACCGGATAAAATTTATTCTGATGTATTGCCTAATTATAATTCTATTGTATTCACACATGATCTCAACCAGCTTCTTAATTGGTATATCTCCACACCCACCCCCAAACATCTTTCAACTGCTCTAAGTATTATTTAATTACTTGAAGGCGCTAATTGTATACCAATGATGTACATATTTCCTACTATTATCGTAGTAACACATAATCTTTCATCTACTTAATTGCAGGCATTTAGACAGAGACGCCGTTGCTGAGCGAGCGAGGTCAAAGGTCGGACATTATCCCTATCATTGGCTGTATAAAAACAAAGAACATTTTGTCAAATGATGTAGAAATGGAGTAGAAAGGAGTTACCAAGTAAGTCTTGTAATCATCCTTTTATTCTTTTTTTCAGTCTGGCGAAAACTAGACAAAAAAATAACCATATTGAAGACCGGAAATTATGTATCATCCGTTTTTCATTAAACACCCGTATTAATAGAAAGTCTATAACTTTGATAAATGCATTCAACCCATATATGCACGGTTTTAGATAAAAAGAAATAATGGCAGTTTATTTAGTTAGTTTTATTTGTGACTTAAAGAAATTAGGTGCAGTTTATTTAGTTAGTTCTATTTGTGACTGAAATAAATTAGGTGCAATTTATTTAGCTAGTTCTACTTTTGACTTTTCTAAGTCTTCAATTTTCATAGAGTCAATAAAAGTGTGGTATTATGTCTTTATTTTTTAATGTAGTTAATCTTGTACTGCAGCTTATCCCATAGTGTGTTAGGCTTATTCCAGTGAGTACGCAAACAGTTTGGCGGGGGTACTAGTTGCAACGGGCTGAGAACACCCGGGTAGATATGCACGACTAAATGGAAAACTGTGAAATAGGGGGGGGGGGTACCATGATAGTAAAGACAGTACATGCAGTCATTTTTTTCTACGGTAACTAGTATTATGTAAATGGGAAACGGGGTACATAGTGCTTCCAAAACTTCGGATACCTGTTTGTAAAGGTTTGTTAGTCAGCGACGAGACCTGATTATTCTTCAAATACTCCATGATTCAGAAAGTACTTTTAAAGATGTGTCACAAGTGCAAGTAATTATTCAAAGAGCATGAAATTAAAGATTAGGATTTGTATCCGAAAATGCAATAGACAGCACATCAACATTTCCTGCTTCCCTAATGAAGGCCGCAAATAATTTTGTAATGGCCGCATATGATCTTTAGTTCTGTGGATGCCCCCCTCCGTTATACTGTATATTTATAACAACATTTTTTGAAAACGATTAAAAATAATTTAAATAACCGCAATACCCTAACTAAATGCTTTATCGGTTAGCGCTAACCCATTTAACTATATATCGTTTAGTGCTGTCGTTGCATGTGTCCCTGTAAGAATGAGATGAAAACTATTAGATAATATAAACCACTAACAGGACGTTTTTACTGTGTCTCTCTTTCATCCCCACCATGGCCTTTGAGGCACCACTGAAGACATATTGGGGACTTATCCATTGGTCCTCACCAAAGATCGAACCAGTGACCCTCAGGTCGACAGTACAGCGCTTTACCATACGACCATCCATCCATTTGCCATTTCATGACACGTAGCATTAGATTTAAAGCAGAGTTGATAAAATGTTTAAATTTAAAAATGTAATTTATCTTTATTGCAGACACTTGTTTACCAATCTGTGGCGCTTGCAGTTGTATTGATCCTTGTGCTCTTTATTACTAGCAATCCACTTGTAGCCTTTATAGCAGCTTTATGTGCAGTACCCATTTTGTACCAGCATGCAAGGCGACATACCCCAAGAGACACTTGGGAATGAACTGAACTTTACAGACACCAGTACTAGTAGTTGTTGTGTTAATCTCAGTATGTAATTGAAGAAAAAAAATGTTCATTTCTTTTTCATGTAGTAATGAATGATATTTAACGAAAATGTTTGTGGTCCTTTATATTTCATCTACTTTACAATTATTTAAGGTCTCGCTCATTGAATTACAAAATGTACACAAAATACAATGAGGTTTTTATTTATTTGCATTCCCTTTAAGGCTAAAATAATTTGTCACGACATTTATGTCAACAAATTTTTAAAAAGTATTAAAATTTATTTTTCAAATCTATTTCATATTGTTCTTAGTTGTATTTATTACTTCTTTTAATTTTAAGATTATCATTAAGATCAATGCTTGATATTAGACATTACCAGTAAGTAAAAGAGCTTTTTTTTTTGTTTGTTTTTTTTTTCCAACGAGTTTATATTTACAAGAGAAGATAACAGATGTTAGACGAGTTTCCAACTTTATAGCCAATGCAGCCTCCCTTTGGGTTGAATGTTCAAACTAAATATAAATATTTATATAAGAACATTAGAAGATTTATTAAAACGTCTCAACGCCTAGCTTCACCATGTTTGATATGCATATCATTGTTTAAATTACTGAAATTATTTCGTAGTATAATTCCAGGCTTTATTATTTTAACCTTGTATAGGATAGTAAAATCTTCAAAATACATTTAAAACATATTTCTTCAAAATTCTATTCTGGATGAAAGATTGTTAGGAAAAATACATTTAAAATATATAATTCATATAAGTGACTCCGTTTACTGAAAGCTCTGAGCGAAACTATTAGTTGAATGAAAATAAACATTTGTAAAAATGTGTATGCCCTAACACAGTGCTTCCCAAAGTGTTGAACACTTACCACATAAGGTCCAGAAAGGTCGGATACATGCTACACAAGGCTTAGAACATCGAGTAAAGGCTATAATGATATGAGAGGGTTCTAAAACTGCAACAACAATTAGTAGTTGTTTTTTTTTTAAAGAGGGGTACTCAGTATAACGATAATAAATAAGAAGTACAAACATGTTTATATTTTGGGAAACACTGACTTAGCAAATAAAATATAGCTATGTAAATATCCATTTCCTGAAATGTGATATTTTGTTACAGGACATTTTAGTGCACTACGCTATAACTAAAGCGGTATCTAGCTCTTGTGGTACACAATGCAAGGTTTTAATTTTGGCTACAAAAAAAGATTTAAAGACAGCCGTTCATGACAAGAAACTATGGAGAAATATGTCTGTTAATAAATCCATTCGTTCCCCAAACAACCACATAGGTTAAGGGTATGATGATGATGAACTAACACAGGGTTTCAAACACTAACAAATCAATACAAGCGTTCTATTTACATGTATTGCTCTACAGTGTAAAATAATTTAAATTAACTTATCCTTCGTGGTATTTTAAAATATACATATGGTAATTCTGAGATGTGGTCGTTGGGTGAACGATGATCACAACAACGGACATATTTCTCCATAGTTGCATATCATGTGCGGCTGTTTTCAATTCGATCATTAGTAGCCCTGTCCATTGTATTAGATTGTCAAACCAATATGAGTTAAAAATCTAAGTCCTGTTTTGTCAAACCTAAGAGCAGCCCCGTAGCATGAAAATTCTACAGCAGGGGCAAGGAAATAGAAGGGGGGGGCAGGTAATACATTTTACTAATTAGAACAAATAAACAGGGGGGGGGCATACCACCAGGAGTGTTCTCAAGCTGTAACCACAACAAGCCGACCCCTTTGCCTAATAGCACGCTACGGACTTGCTTAAGAGTTTAATAAAAAGTACAGAAACATATGTATCAATTGCACAGGTAGATTTTGTGATAGAATACAATATGCAGTCAGACTAAAGTAGCGTACACGAAGAGGAGAATGATTCATTACCATTGTTGTGTGTAAATAGCGAAATAAAAAATTGTACTAATAAACATAACATAGGGAAACCTTGTATGTGTCGAGCCAGCAGGATATGTATTAACGATTAATAAAGAGATGGAAATGTTATTTCAACATATCACAAATATTAAAAAATAGTACATCAAGAATAAAATTTATTGATTCGCCAAATAATTATATATGATAATGAGAGTCATACTTTTTGTTATAAGAATGGATAGTTTCGTTAATTGTGTGATAGAGTGATGTGAGTTGCAACACTGTTGACCTAAGGATTCTGGGATCTCACAGGTCATGGTGAAAGTTCTCTCGTAGTGTCTCTGTGGACATTGCACTCACGGTTATGGACATCGCCATAAAGGGGGGGGGTGTCAAGTGAAACCCGTCCTATTATACACTTTGAAGATTTATATATAGGTTATATCCATGGATGATGAATAGATAGATACTGACAGATTGATTGGGAATAACTAGACTGTTTGATTAATTGCTACATATTAAAAAGCCATAATGTTCAGTCTATTTAGATAATTACAATTATGTTTTTAACAGCCTAAATGCACAAACGCTGACCCACCAGTAGCCAATCTATCTGGCCAGGTGTCAACTGTGTATTGCCGCCCACCCCCCTGAACCCAAAAGATAATGTTAAAAAAAATATATATATATATATTCATGTTTCATGTTTTTAATTACGTTATTAAAACAAACAGCTAGTTAACAAAATGCCTATAATTCTATATACGATAGAAACAGAAAATGATAAGGCTCATTAATAATCAATGTGGCGGTCGGATTTTTAATATAGGTAGGCTCGCCAGGTGATTTATATATAACCACAAAAAAATTACGTTTACTTTTATACTGATGTATAAATAACACAACTCAGTGTATTACACTATATGCACAATACTTTAATATAACTTTGACAAAAACTTGATATTTTACACGTCTAGCTACTTAAGTCTACTCTAAAAATATTCTGAACCGACTGTCTACTACATATTCTCTGGCGACTCTATCGCCTGCTACATATTCTCTCTCGACTGCCCATTGACTGATTCTATCTTAACTTTATAAAGGTCGGAGGGGGGGGGGTTGATCACGCTCTCGATGCATGATGACTCATTACTGGCGACAAAGTAAGTTGGGGCTAGGCTTGACCATGACCTTGAGTTACCTACCATGGTCAACTCAGATGAATCACTTGTTGGGTGTGGGGGTTCATCTGTTGGTTTAGAACAGGGGGTGGGGAGGGTCGGGGGGGGGGGTAAATTCTAAACGTAACAATCAACGTATAGGTTTTGAGGAAGGGTGTAGGAAATTAGCCTACAATTATATCATTGCCCTTGTATTGTGTCAATAAATTCTTTATTCATTTTCCTTTATTTTTTAAAACAGTGTGTAATTTAGGATTTCTCGGATCACGTTGTCAATACCAATGCCATTGTTCCGACAGATGCGATAATAATGGGAAATGCGTAGGTAATTCGGAAGATTGTAGCTCAGGATGGTTTGGATTAAGTTGTCAGTATCGTAAGTTGATATTCTACTTCATGATTTCAAATATTTATATGTTTATTTAAAAAGCAACATAGTAAATCTTGAAATTATGTAACAATTAATTTGGATTATATTTTTCTAATAATTAATATATTTAAAAAAAATATATCTTATGTATAACATTTGGTGAATGGACTGATATATGATATACTTGTTATATTTTGACACTTAAGTTTATTTTCTATTTAAATATGTGTTGAAAAGAAGACCTAACTGCAAATGCTACAGTAGGCCCAAAAGACCTTTCCGTTTTGATTACACCAGGTGACATGTGCATATACAGCACAATTCTGCAGTCTATAACTCTCTCTTGGAATACGGCGTTTCCATTTACGTGGATGAGAATAAAATTGAAAACGTTTGGTAATAATAATATAGGGGCAAATATGTATATATATACAAATATCTACCAACAGACAGTGTCAGAGAGTGTCTTTCAAACATTTAATAAACAGAATCGTTTCTTCTATTATGTGTACACATTGTTGATCATGATGTTTTGTCCAAATAGGTCGAATTGCCGCCCTGCTACAAAGTAATGTAAGACAATCTTCAAATTTCTTAAATTATTCAGCTAGATTTGCTGTTGATGGTAATGTGGTAGACAGCTGTGCTACCAGTGAATGTAGCCAGACAAATACATCAGATTCAAGACCTTACTGGACTATCGTGTTCGATCAACCGTATCAAATCAGTAGATTTCTTATATACAACAGAAGTAAGCACAGTTGTTATTTTATTTTGTGTCTGTTACTAGTGTTAGTTTCAAATAAACACATTCCTATTCAATAGTCATCTTAATTTTCATTACTACACTTAACTTTTGCAGTGACTGAGTAATTTCAAAAAAAATATATGTACGATCTCAGACGAATGTTACTGTTTTTATGATCCTTGGAGACTTGGACTTATACTTCTAACGAAATATGAACGATTGTGTAGTGAGCTTTTTTTTTTTCTCCATTATAAACAAATTGTTAATTGAGAAAAGCCGAGATTTAAAGCACGCATACATCTAATTCATGTTGTTTTATATAGTCATATATCATAAAAACGTATTATATACAACATGTCAATATATTTAAAGCATGCATGCATCTAATTCATTTCGTTTTATATAAGCATAAAGCATAAACACTTATTATATACAACATGTCAATATATTTAAAGCACGCATACATCTAATTCATGTTGTTTTATATAAGCATAAAGCATACAAACTTATTGTATACAACATGCCAAAATATTTAAAGCACGCATACATCTAATTAATGTTGTTTTATATAGGCATAAAGCATCAAAAGTATTATATACTACATGTTCATAAATGAAAAGTATATTTACGTTGATGCACTAGAGACACACCTTTTGCAAAGAATGAATTAGACGGGCTGTGAATTTAGTTAGTGTCTTTTTAGCCGAATAGTTTGTGGTCTCAGGCATTCACATACCGACGTTCTACTGCAGTGTTTCCCAAAGTGTTGTATCCGTACCCCAAAGAGTACGCGAAATATTTGTCGGGGATACTCGCTGCACCGGATTTAGAACATTCGGTAAATATGGTGGGGGAAAACGTAAAAACGATACATGCAAGTTTTCTTTGTTTGTTTTTTTTTTACTAACGGTACTCAGTGTTACAATAAAGGGGGTACGTAGGGATCGAACGTTTGGGAAACACTGTTCTACTGTAATGCATTTTAATTTTTGTCAGATGTAAATTAAAGAATTGTGTTAGTTATGTTATAAATGTATGAGACTATAATTTTTTAATCTTATAATTTTTAAGGCTGTCAAAAATTAACTATCAATCGTTCATGTAATAGTAGTAGTAGTACCTCCCTCATTAATGAATTTCTTAATGAAGCTTTAACCATTTCTCTTAATGAAAAAAAATCAAGTTATTTGTGAACCCTTTAGTTGATTACAACCATTTGTCTGTTAAAGTAATGATACCAATTTTACTTTATTTTGCAGAAAAAGCTGTTACATATCGATTAAAGAATTTCAGACTTGAGGCTAAAAATATCAGCAATTCAGTTATCTTTGGTTATGATGATCAAAATGTGGGGCCATTAACTGTATACACTGTATTTTACCTTGGAGGGTATGCAATTTATGAAGTCACAGTTAGTCAGACACATAAATATTATACTGACGATGTACCATACGTGTCCTTAAATGAATTTGAAGCATACGGAGGTAAGTTTATTCTAAAGATATTAAATAAAAAAAATGCTTTAAAATCTAATTTAATAACACAAACATTCATCAATTAACAGCATACTTGTAGCAGTAAATGTTTAAGTATAATTTATACGCATGGTGGAATATGGCGTAGACGCTCATTTGTCGATTAGGGAATCATCATGATTTTTATCCTCGTTGATGACCAATGGGAATTTATTCAGGCCCTTATACAAGTTGGTTAAAGTCCCACAAGTCCATCCAGCTTTAAATGGGTACCTGACGTCAGTTGGAGAAGTAAAGAGGGCTGGGCGTTTAGATAGCTACAAAAAATCTTCATATGCCGAGGTTACATAAACGGATGAATTCTACACTTCATCAGCACCGATGGCCTTTGAGGGCAAAGGGTACATTTTTTCGCAGGCCTCAAGATGTAATACACATATTTAAAAAGTCCTCCTTTGCATGATTCAGTCTAATCTTGACAATTCTAAATGATATAAGAGCACAACACATCAGTCTTGTATCTTCTACATTTAGATGTGATGTTTTGCAATGTATTATTTATTTGTCTTATAATACTCTAATACAATAACCTGGTCTGTTTTATTTCTATTCTGATAATAGATTGTGTACCAGGATATTGGGGTTTGTACTGTGTCAAATGCCCTCAGTTTTGTTCCAGTTCTTGTAGCCAAGAAGATGTTCCTGCAACTCAGATTGCTTTGGTTATGTTGATCCACCGAAATGCTTAAAAAGTTAGTCAATATATATAAATATATATACTTTTTCATTAGTATTTTCTACAAAGTTAAAGTTCACCTTTAATATATAAGCATGAGTATTACGAATGGGTTCAGATAAGTGTATCATTGTTTATTTATTTTGTATTTAATCAAACGCTGTTCGATAAATTCTTATTCCCCCATTAGTTGTAACCAGTCAACGCATTATTCATTATTCGTCTTCATATTCAAATAGCAAGCGCATACAAATTTTCACCAATAATCCTAACGGCTAATTATTCAAAATACGCATATAGGTGATTAAAAAAAAAAAAGTTCCCTCAGCCCTTGCGGGTCATCGGGGCAGATTATATATATATTGAGCAACTAAACACACATTTCAAAAATGTTAATATATGTATTTAAAATAAAGATTAAAATATTCCACATTTTATGTCTGTGTCGAAGTGTCCTGCCGTCGTACTGTCAAGTGGTTGAAGTGTCATGTGGTTGAAACGACGGGGTCGAACTGTCTGGGGTCAAAAAATCCGGTGACCCAGCTGTTCATGCAACTCCGACTCCCTGGTCTACATTTGAATCAACACGTGACCCAATTCCAGTGACACGCCCGTCATCACCCCCACACACACACACACACTTAGATTGTCGCCGTTTTAATGTAAAATCACCAAAAAAAAAAGGACAATAATTTATTTATTCATTTCTAAATGATGTTTGGTTCTATAATTTACCCCAGGCATGCTAAATGGCAAATTAAAACTATCTGCTCTAAAATATAAACCAATGGTAGTCAGGAGTTTGTAATCGGAGTTGATGCAATCGAATGAACTTTGAACATATAACTGGTGAAAGGCATACATAAAAGCATATCTAATTTCAGTTTTTAACAAATATTTTAAAAAATACCCTATTTTCTAATAACAATTAATACATTTTAAACCATTAATAATGTATATAATGAAAAAAAAAGTTCGGTTTATTTCATTGTTCTCAAACAGACAGTGATTAAACCTTAGTAGATGATGAGTCTAATTTTCATCTCAGAGTTAGACAAATTACCGTAATTCGTAGTTAGATGGAACAAGTTTATTACCAACCCTAACTGTGTACTTCCCCATTGGTCGTTTAAGTTTGATTCGTAACAATCTATTTACCACCAGGCTCCTGAGTTACCCTGTGCACAGTTATGATTGACTCTGTTATTATCTTTATCAAATGTTGAAAACATCTGGTTATAATGACAACGACGTCCGGTTAAAATATCGGTCGATTTCCCAGAATATCCGCTGATCTGAAGTCGGTAATTTTCAATTTCTCCCAGAGTTCTAAAACGAGAATATCTTGTAAAATCCATATTTGTATTCTTCCCATCCGCGATAAAAACTTACATGTCAGTTAATTCTTCTCTGGAAAATGATCCAACCCCCACCGTCAGTCTTGGTGTCACACATCACCTGAAGACCATCGTCCAGTAGAGTCACCACTCTGTCTTTGTCGCTGTTGATGTCTCGACATTGGTTTTGTCGTGATGGACATTAAACTGATACACGCAGATTGAAATCGTTGACGTCTATTCCTAACAATGTGAAAATAAGTTAGAAATGTGAGCAATCTATTTCTAAACTATATAATATTGATTAAAATGTTTGGTATGGATTGTCGTGTGGTGTAGAGCGTACGACTGTCAACGGGAGAGTCCTGGGTTTGAACCTAAATGATTACTTTGAGATAGTTTGTTCATTGAAAGCTAATGAGTTAAATACATCTATTATTAGTGTGGAGATCGGACCCCCCCCCCCACCACAATACCCCATATTACGTCCCTTTCATTCCCCACCCTTAAGCACAGTTAAAGTGACCGAAATCAAAGCCCTATTGTCAGGCTTTGATGTCCGTAACGCCCCGCCCCCTATTCTTCTCCCGAAATCAAAGCACCACTGGACTCTGGTCAAACCTCGGAGTCAGGCTTTGATGTGCGTAACGCCCCGCCCCCTATTCTTCCCCCGAAATCAAAGCACCACTGGACTCAGGTAAAATCTCAGAGTCAGGCTTTGATGTCTGAAACACCCGTCCCCCCCCATCCCCACCCACCAGATCGGGGACCAGAAGTTTGAAGTTAGTTTTAGTTAGTTTAGTGTTGGATTAGAGTTTGTATGAGACAGTCGTGCAGTCACGAGTAGTCTAAATAAAGTTCAGTTATTTTTATACTTTACACTAATAAGTGTTGACTCATCTGTTGGCTTATCTGTTTATGTGAATGTGTTCTGGAAACCTAGCAATAATTAAGAAATATACTAAAAGAACCCGTAACATTTATGGCACCTCCGACGTGAACTCGTGACTGCGGAGTAAGGAGTTATTGTGAAAATTGCTGTCAATACAAACGACGTTGTGAGTATTTTCTTCTTTGGATATAAGTGAGCTACGGCATGAATATTTAACTTGTCGTATAGCTGCTGTCGACGTTGTGAATCTGATCTGTGATAGAAGTTATTGTTGCTGATAGGCTGCAGGGGAGGTCCTGCCAAGTTGAATCGTTTATTTCATTCCGGCAAACTGATGTTGATGTGCAACAACTGAGATTATTGTTGAGCTGAGGTTACTGTCTAGTTAATGAATTAATCTGGAGTACTTCCTTACTTACTACAATTTATAGTACGTATATTATTTACTGCTATATTGCATTACGTTGCCGTTTGCCGATGTTACTGACGTAGCTGATGTTGCAGATGAAACTAATTGTTATATAGTGAGCTAACTGTGTGGATTACGGATCCGATTGTGTCTCAAGACTGGTATTTACTGTAATACATTTACAATATTGGATTATTGACAATATTATTTTAATTAAATAAAAAAAAAAAAACAATAAAATAAATCAGAAACTAATAACATTAGAGTTAAAAAAAAAAAAAAAAAAAAAAAAAAATTCGAATGGAACTATATTAACGTCATCAATTCTGCAAGAGGGTCAGGAAGCTGCAGCTAAGTTAACATTTTAATTTTGTTTTATTTATTAATTTTTATAAACATTAACTGTAACATTGTAATGTATTTTGTTCGTTGTTCCTAGTGGAATTCTGTATTGATTCGAATACAGTAGAGGTTAAAATAGGGTCCACTTGGAACAACTAAAACACGTGCATTTAGGTTAATTATCATAATTGTTGTTCCATTAGTTAGGCACTTTGTATTGCTGTACTATTATTTTTTTTCTCGTTGGTGTTGTTCTCTTTTCTGTCCAGTAGTTATATAGTTAGTTATTATTGCTAGTATTCTCCTTTCATTTTGTATTAGGGATATATTGTGCTGTATATATAATCAGTGCCATGACATCCCTTACAGCTTTAATAGAGAATGGTAAGTCCCTTGGACTTACCGGGCAGGAGTTGCGTGATTGGGTTAAGCTAAGAGATGCCGAGGAGAAAGAAGAGAGACGCGTGAGGGAGAGGATAAGGAGAGGGAAGAGAGACGCGTGAGGGAGGATAAGGAGGAGGGAAGAGAGGTGCGAAGAGAGAATGATTAGAAAGCTAGAGGCGGAAAATGCGAAAGAGCGTTTGGAACTCGATAGAGCAAGAGCAAGCGAACCCCCGAGTACCATGAATAGCGAGAGATTAATTACGCCTACCCTGAAGTTACCATATTTCAGTGAGGATGTGGACAGTATGGACACATACCTATCACGTTTCGAGCTGTTGGCAAGTAGTGGGGATAGCAGAGGGTGAATGGGCGTCCTCTACTTTTGACATTTCTCCGGGGTAAAGCCTTGATGTCTGCTTGAAATTAGACAGAGTGGAAATAAGGGATTACAAAATAGTAAAAGACGCACTGATTCGAATGTATGGAAACACATCTGAGGGATATAGGGACAAATTTCATAACACCCGTCCGTCCAGAGATGACGATCCACAGATATTTACAACAAATCTTAGTTTGTATTTCGATAGGTGGGTGGCATTCATCGGGTATCGAACAAGAGTATAAAAATCTGAGGGAACTTATATTAGTTGACAAAGCCGTAGACGCGTGTCATAAGGATGTTATAGCATTTTTAAAAGAGAAGGGGCCGAAACGTTAGAGGAAGTTACCGACCTCTTGAGAAAATACAAATCAGCACATCCAGAAAACCCCATATCGAAAGCAGACACAGAACAACGACAAGACGTTCTATGTTCTGCCAGGGCAGTCACACAACCTGAACGTAGACATAGCTCTAGTCCCGGACGTCACAGAAGCAGTTCCAATGACCGCCGTGACAGAGATAGATCGTGTTACTCATGCGGGAAGGGCGGACATCTTGCTAGGGACTGTAAGGATGACAAAGTTAGTAGTTTAACATGTTTCTCATGCAACGGCAGGGGGGCATACTTCACGATATTGCACCAAGCCAAAGAGAAACTACCCTGCAGAAAATACATATCTGACAAACGATTCCAGACAGAGACAGAGAGAGAGCGCTAACCCGGTGCTAGCAATACTGGCGACAGGTCATAGCCTCCAAGTTCTACCCTGGGTTTGTGGGTGACACGCCAGTAAACGTGTTACGTGACACTGGGGCTACAGTAGTAGGCATCAGAAGATCTCTGGTTAAAGATCATGAGTTTACGGGGAAAACAGGACATTGCGTGTCATTTGTAGGAGGTATACACGAGTTACCCCTCGCCATGATCAAAATCAAGACCCTTTCATTCGGGCATGGTACCTGCCTTTGTAATTGATGATCCACCCCTATGATGTTCTAATTGGGAACATCCCTGGCGTGATAGAATGTAGTCCCGTGGAATTAGACAGTTGGGTAAGACAGAATGCACCCATGCAGAACTGTAACGCCGTCACTACAAGGGCACAAGGGATGAGAGATAAAGACATTTACTGCCAGGAACCTCAAATTGACACTGACTACTCAAAAGAAAGTCCCAGTACAGACCAGGTTATGACAGAGTTAGACGTAGTTGCAGAGACTGGCGTGGGAAGCCAAAAGGAAGTACCCGATTAATGAGAATGGCAGATCCCTAGACGAACAGGTTGTGGACGAGTTGACAGGGTTCGTGTAGACGAGAGCTCATTCCGGTATGACCGGCAAAACGACCACTTCTTTACAAAAGTTAATTAGTCAGTGCGATAGTTCGACGAAGAAAGGCAGGGCTATCGGAGAACGGATAGGTGCTGGACGAAGGTGTATGGCTCCGAAAATACAATCTAAGAGAAATATATTGAAACAACTCCCTGTACCCATCAAATATAGGCACTTGGTGCTTAAAACGGCTCATGACTCTGTATTGGCGGGTCACATGGGGGTCACTAGGACCAAACATAGGATCATGAGGAAGTTCTTCTGGCCAGGTATGACAAGAGACATAAAGAAATATGTGAAGACATGCGTTATATGCCAGGTGAAAGGGACCAAACCCACGGTCGAGGTAGGTCGCCGCTGCAGGGTGACAGATGTGATCGACAGACCTGCCCAAAAAGTTTGCCATAGACATAATAGGGGCAATGCCAGTAATGTCGTAGCAGGGGACATCGTTATATATTAACAGTGGTGGATGTATGTTCAAGGTGGCCGGAAGCCGTACCGCTAAAATTCATTAGGCCGGAAGACGTGGCGCAGGCACTGCTTAGCATTTTCTGTAGGACAGGTTTCCTGATGTTATTTTATCAGATAGAGGAACCCAGTTTGTATCTGACCATGACCAAACACTTCACAACGGTACTAGGGATCAAACAGACATTCACATCTCCATACCACCCCTAGAGCAATGATTTGTGAGAGACTTAATGGAACAATAAAGAGCATGATTAGTAAAGTAGCCAATGACAGCCCCGGTGACTGGGACCTCATGCTACCATGTGTACTATTCGCGTATAGGGAAGTTCCCCAAGAAACCACAGGGTTCTCACCATTCGAGATGGTGTATGGCGCAAATCCGAAAGGACCACTATCCATTTTGAAAGACCTCATGACTAAGGCCGATTTAACCCCTGAGGTTAGAACAACATATGAACTGGTTATCGACACTCGACAAAGACTTATTCAGGCCTGTGACGTAGCCAAGACCAATGTCTCAAACAGGAACTCTCAAACCATGACGAGGGTAAATACCAGCCGAACAATGAGACGTGTCCGTCCGGGGGACGAAGTACTTGTACTGTTACCAGATAAGACAAATAGACTGTTCATTAGATGGCAGGGACCTTTTAAAGTTGTTAGAAAAGTGACTGACGTGGACTATGAAATCGATATCAGAAATAAGGTTAAGACATTCCATATTAACATGTTGAAAGAGTATTACCCACGACCAATAGATATCTCCCACCCAGACAATGTACCGTCTGCAGCGGAGACTAATATCAGTTGCCTCTTACTGAAAGAGGACGATCTATCAGATGATAATAGCTGTCACATGACATACCAGAAATTGGAACTACGGAAACCTGGAAAGATGTACGAATTAGTAGCTTACCTTCTGACAAAGCCGCGACCGTCGAGGGACTTCTGACTGATTATGTAAACATTCTTTCTGACATGCCGGGTAAGACGGATGTGATCAAACATGACATCAAACTATCAGACGATAAAGTGATTCGACTGAGACCGTATGCGCTACCTCTACACCACCGGGGACAGATTCAAAGGGAGTTAATAGAACTACAGAAACAGGGGATCATTGAGCCATCAGATTCTCCATATGCTGCCCCAATAGTGCTAGTGAAAAAGAAAACCGGTGACATTAGACTGTGTGTGGACTATCGTCAGTTGAATAAAATCACTGTTCTAGATTCCTATCCAATGCCTAACTCTGAAGAGTTAATGACACGCTTAGCTAATGCCAAATATTTTTCTAAATTGGATTTAGCCAGAGGTTACTGGCAAATACCATTAACCCCAGAAGCAAAGCCCTTGACGGCATTTATCACTCCATTTGGTTTATTCCAATGGAACTTTATGAGTTTTGGGTTGGTCAATGCACCGGCCACATTCAACAGAATGATGGCCAAGTTATTCTCCCACAGACTTGACACAATTTACTACTTAGATGATATCTGTGTTTTTCATGAAGACTGGGAAAAACATATACAAGGCCTTCGAGAGGTATTTGACATATTAAAGCGACACAACCTGACTGTCAGACCAACTAAACTAGAAATAGGACTGACAGAGATTACCTTCTTGGGACATAAGGTAGGCAACAACTCGATACGACCAGTAGACGAGACTGTGTCAAGAATATTGAACATAGAAGTACCGTCGTCTAAAAAGCAAGTCCGCAGCTTGCTAGGTCTGTGCAATTTTTACCGTAAATTTATACCTAACTTTGCACATGTGATGGAACCACTAGCTAATCTAACCAGAAAGGGAGAATCGAATAAAGTTACATGGTCTGACAGGTGTCAACAGGCGCTCGATTTAATCAAGATAGCGTTCGCCCAACAGCCCATTCTCAAACTACCGGATATCAGCAGGCCCTTTAGTCTGGTTACGGACGCCTCCGGGGTAGCCATAGGTGGGGCCCTGTTACAGGGCCATGATGGGGTGTTACACCCTGTGTTGTACGTTAGCCGTAAACTGACATTAGCTGAGACTAGGTATGCTACTATAGAGAGGGAGGGACTAGCCATCATATGGTGCATCACCAAGCTGGCCAGGTACCTCCTGGGTGCCCCTTTTTCACTCTCCTGACCGACCATGCGCCACTGGCTTTCATCAATTCAAAGAAACTAGGGAATCATAGAGTAGCAAGGTGGGCTCTGTTACTACAAGATTTCAATTTTGTCATCCAGACCATTCCGGGTAAGCAAAACGTATTAGCTGACACCTTGTCTCGTTGCATTTCAAACCAAATTCAGGAACAAAGCCCAAACTATTAAAGCTGTAAGGGCAGCGATAATTGTGTGATACATTTTCATGAGTAACATATACCTCCATTCTGGTTTAGGTAAAGTATCTATTGACATCATATTGTTTTGTGTTGTAAACGTTAATCACCAAGCTAACATAATCCGATTTTGTTGATATTGGATGATAACTTACGATCATCATAGGACTCATTACACTATCTTCCAAATTACATGTAAAACTTAACTACAAGTATTTTTTTCTCTAATATAAAGTCACCGATTACTTTAATATTGTTATCTGATTTTTGTTCTTATTGGCCGTGAGTGACCAAGCACTAAAATTTTGGCCATTTGTTGATACATTCTTACCAGTTGTAACAATCTGTTGAGAGGTGTTATCTCTCTCTGTAAATATATAATTCTTTTATTAATTTTAAAACGTTATTTTGTACCAGTTTTTTTTTGTTTTTTCATTGTTTCCCTCTATCAAAAAGAGGCCTGTATGTTATAGAAGATTTATAATGGGTTAGTACAGTAGGGAACTTTGGAGATGACATTTAGTTTAGTGACAGATTACGATCCCTTAGTTTGTAATTGGTGTTATTTATGGTACTGGGATTGTGTGTATATATAATTTGTTCATGCTTTACTTAAATCTGTTATAATTAATTGTTTTGTGTTATGCAATGTCTTGTAAACTGTTAGATGTACCAATATAAGTAACTTGCTTATATTTTAATTCTCATTTTTTTTAGTTAAGATATTGTAGTTGGAACCAAGCAAATTGGTTCGATAGACTGTAGAATGGGTGACCCTTATGTTAGAAGGCATAATTTTAGAAATGTCTCTTGTGTATTTATCAGCATATCATTTGAACAATAACAATTATGTAACTTCCAAATGTATGATTTTTTTTTGTTGGTTAGTAGATCACCCCATTTTCCTGGGTTTATGATCAATTTTTTACATACACTTGTACTTTTATTATTTTTATATACACTTCATTTTGCATGATTGCATCATGCTTACTGACAAGGAGGGAGATGTGGAGATCGGACCCCCCCCCTCCACCACAATACCCCATATTACGTCCCTTTCATTCCCCACCCTTAAGCACAGTTAAAGTGACCGAAATCAAAGCCCTATTGTCAGGCTTTGATGTCCGTAACGCCCCGCCCCCTATTCTTCTCCCGAAATCAAAAGCACCACTGGACTCTGGTCAAACCTCGGAGTCAGGCTTTGATGTGCGTAACGCCCCGCCCCCTATTCTTCCCCCGAAATCAAAGCACCACTGGACTCAGGTAAAATCTCAGAGTCAGGCTTTGATGTCTGAAACACCCATCCCCCCCCCATCCCCACCCACCAGATCGGGGACCAGAAGTTTGAAGTTAGTTTTAGTTAGTTTAGTGTTGGATTAGAGTTTGTATGAGATAGTCGTGCAGTCACGAGTAGTCTAAATAAAGTTCAGTTATTTTTATACTTTACACTAATAAGTGTTGACTCATCTGTTGGCTTATCTGTTTATGTGAATGTGTTCTGGAAACCTAGCAATAATTAAGAAATATACTAAAAGAACCCGTAACAATTAGATTATATTACAAATGACATATTTTTTTTTACTTATAAACACATTCAAAACATTGAAATGCTTTTACTAACCCTACAATATAACCCAATTAGTGAACACTATATAAATGCATTTATTTAAAATATTTTTTGAAAAACATTCATGAGCGAAAATATTTATATAACAAAAAACAAATATCAAATCAATCATGAATTAAATAACAGCTGCTCAGGATAGGCAATTATGGAGAAATATTTCGGTGATGTGTCAATTCGTTCTCCCAATGACCACATCGGCTAAGGGTAAGACAAAGATGATGATGATTATGATAATATAAATTGATGATAATGAAAGTAATATTGATGATGTTGATGATTATGATAATGATGCTACTGATGATAATGAAGATGACGATGATGATAATAATGATGATAATGATGATGATGGTGATAATGATATCAATGAAGATGTTGTTTAAGATGATGAAGATGTTAATTATGATGATGATGATAATGATGATCAGTTTCGTATTTCTCGAGAATGATAAAACCGCCATAAGCACGGCAGAAAATTAAATACTAAAAAAGCCGTAATGCCGTGCATTGCAGCAACTGTGACCCGAGTTGGACTGCCTCGAATACCCCCTTCCACTAATATAACCCCACTTAAACTATACTTGACACTTGGTTGCTATTGCTCTAACCAGAAGTTATGAGCAATCTCGGTCAATTGTTGTTTGAAAAATTGAATTCCATTGTTATTATGTTTATTTATTTTTTTTGTGTGAACCCTTTAATGATGACGTATTTTTCTGTAGTATCATCCCCTTAATTAATGACGTCCTTTGCAGATGCATAACGCTTAATGTGTTTTCTTCTTATTTCAAACACTGACAATACTTCGTACATTTTCTTTTAATGGATTAAGTGGAATATAGGTATGCTGCATGCCTTAATTTTGATTACAAGTAACAAGTGCATGATGTTAATTGACAGCTAAGGAGATATTAAAAACTATTATTTGATTGTTTTAGAAATTTTTTTTTTTTTTTTACTTACAGACACAAACTATATCAAAACATTTAAATCCTTTTACTAGCCCAACAATATAACCAAATTAGTGAACATTATACATAGTGGCGTACCTGGGGGGGGGGGGTGCGGTGGTGCGGTCCGCACTGGCGGAATTATTTAATTACTTTTTAGGGGGGGGGTGGCAAAATGTATAGATTAAATTGAAATACCTAAATGAGAGGGCGGCAAAATCGTCTTCCGCCCTGGGCGGCCGATACCCACGCTACGCCGCTGATTATACAAATTATAAGCTACTCAAGTGTAGTGGGTCTGAAGAATCTATTGCAGTATTTTAAACACAAGTGAGTCATCTGAACTTGGGTGGATTGCGTGTAATTAAGTAATTCGTTTCACTGCCACTAAAGTTGGACATTATATAATCATATAATCTTCTTTGTAAATGAACCCAATATTTTTTTTTGTTCTAAATGTGTGTAATATGTAATGGGCCAATTGAACATTATTTAAAATTAAATGAAAAAACAGTTTTGATCAAACCGATACTACAATACACTTTTTTAAAACTGTCCACGATTTTGAACTTTTTTTAAAGTTTGTCCAGGTTTAAATCGGTCTATTTCATCAGTTGCCTGTGTCTATTTGAACGTTTCGATGGCTCCAAGTGACACGTGTTATAATAAAATAAGCATTTTTTTCACCAGTACGACTCACGTAAAATAAAATAATATTAAAGATTGAGATATATTCAACACTTATTCCTTCTAAATATTATAACACTTGCCATGAACAGCTGTGTAAAATGGACATTTCCTCTATAAAAGCCAAATTTAATATTGATATTTAGGGCTTATTTATTTATGGGATAGTTATTATATCTTATTAATGATTGTAGTTAAAGTGAACTTTGAATAGTGTACATCACAGCTCGAATGCATAATTAAATTGTAGGTGACGAAATTAATCATTTTTGCTGGACATTTTTTAACAAGAACCTGAAAAAAAATCCCCAATCTGACAGTTGTTACGCGGGCTGTAATCAACACGTCCTATCACGCCCTTCCCTGCATTGGCTTCGGGAACAACCAGTACACATCATTTGAATGTTTAATTAAACTCTCTCTTACCGCACAAAACCGGACACACTACATATTAAAAAAATACTAGTGTACAGTGTCACGCCTAGCCTATCAAATATTTTTCAGTATTTTGCCTCCCCCTTCCCCTTTAATGTGATTTTTTATAATCAATATTATGTTTTCTATGCTGAGATTTTGCAACCCTTTTATAGTGCTGCTTCAATGGTGTTTTGCACCCCTTTGAACCATAGTACAACGTGGCCTTGGTTTCATATTTGTCACACAGTGAATAACTGAGAGTGACTAGTATCGAATGCGTACTGTCGCAACAGTCCCATGGGTTAGCAAATATAACTGTCACAGTGGTATAAATGAATACATAGTCCTTTAGTCTGAAAAACAGTGGCATAATTAAATACACCAGTCCTTTAGTATAAAACACAGTGGTATAATAAAATACACCAGTCCTTTAGTCTAAAACACAGTGGTATAATAAAATACACCAGTCCTTTAGTCTAAAACACAGTGGTATAATAAAATCTAGGGCGTAATTTAAAATACGCTGACTTACAGATATAATTAATTATTCCCATATCACGTTAATAATGTACAATTAGGCTAATATAATAGCATAGATTGGGGCTAGAATATAAATTCAGCTTTCCTGTGTTGAAAAAAAAAAAAGCAGTCTTGTTAATACTAATTGCAGTCTTGGGGTGAATAGTGTAGGTCCAGGGTTCGATCCTCGCTGATAGACTCTGGGTTTTTTAGTTTAGATTACTAATTCAATAAATCATAAACCGTGTACCTCGGGAAGCTTGGGTATTGACTTTCGCACATAGCTTCCCGTGATGCCTCCATTCCATAGCACTAAGATGCAAGAAAGACTACATAATTCGTACCATAATTTTATTAACAGATCAAAGATACAAACAACTCATCCTCACAGAAACATTTCCTAGAAAAAAATATTAAAAAATGGGTCAATCGGTGGCATACAGATCTTTATTAGTTGAAATGACGGTTACTGAAGATAAAGGTGATGGTAGAATAAAAAGGAACGGTATGAGATGGAGTTGATGACGAAATAGATCATAATAAAATAAAAAAAAATAAAAAATACTTATTAAGGCAACTCACTTGTTACGAAACGCTTTTTTTTCCTTATTTTTTAAAGTTACTTATTAATGTTTTCTAGATACATGATCTCAATACGTGAGTTTTTATATTTAGCCTATTCGTGGTCATATTATATGGGTGTATTTATTTCTCTGATGCTCTTTATGTACATGTCTTGATCTTAACTCTCTTAATTATTTCTATATTTTACTTCTATTTCAAGTTTTTATTTAGAATATATATATATATATATATATATATATATATATATATATATATATATATAAGCGATTTGAGAACTGCGTTAAATCAAAAGTTAAGAATTATTACAACAGTATTCCAGTTTAAAATGCAATCATAAAATATCGGATCTGCTCGGATACAATAAATAACCCTAGCCCAGGGGTCGGGAACCTGCGGCTCTCGAGCCGCATGCTGCTCTTTCGATGTCATATTTCGGCCTAATCAAACACCATAATATTGAAACAACAATTTTAGTGGCTATTTAAAAATTTAGAAAATTGTAAATTATAATATTTGGCTCTTCCCTCTCAAAAGGTTGCCGACCACTGACCTAGCCTACCGATCGTGCCTAAGGAGGTATAACTCTATGCAAAGATTGTGCAGGGTACAGCTAGTTAGAGATAAATTATATAAATGGTTTATGATATCAGAGTTGAAGTGACAAAAATCTAGATGGATAACAATGTTGATTAAAACTAATATTTATTAATTTGTGATGAGCTTTATTCATGAAGCAATTTACTTAATTGAAAAATAACATACACTAAATATTTTTTTTTCATAGATTTGTTATGAAACACCCAAAAACAAGCTAAGATACTTTCTAATTCTAATATGAAAATGGGGTAAATGAAGTTTTTTTTTTATCTTTCAAAGTCGTTAATAACATAAATGTTTTATATTTGTAACAAAGATGTACAGTTCATAAAAAGTATAGTTAAGTAAAGCACTAAAAAAGAGAAAAGGTACAGATATAAATTAGCATTTAAAAAGAGATATTTTAATAGCACTAGATACCGTAGCATATAAAATGATTATTTGTTTTTCATATTAAAAAATGTACCACCCACAATGTTAAGTTTAGTAAAGTAAAATAAAAACGCATCTAAAAACTACTTTTTTTAAATATAAGGACATGGTAAGTTATATATGTTCAGTAAATAATTTCCCTCAGTTTCATTTCAGAGTATGTTACGCTTGATTGAGGAGTGGTAAGAAAATTCCAGTTCATCCCCTTGTTCAAGACGTCCCTCCCCCACAGTCCGTTCAAGTTAGAGTGATAACAATTGTTATACCACCAGGCTCCTGAATGGGTCACAGCACAATTACCACTAGATCTGTCATTATCCTTATCAAAAGTAGAGAACATTTTATTATTATGATATTCCGTAAAACTATCGGTGGCATTCCCAGAATACCCGCTGATCTGAAGTCGGTAATTCTCCGGTTCACCAAGAATTCTAAAACGAGAATATCTTGCGAAATATTGTGTGTTGTTAAATTTCAAGTCAACTCTCATCTCGTAATGTCTTTTAAATGTCAGCTGGTGTATAATCTCGTTGCCCAGGTAAAATTCTCCAACATTGAAATCTCCAAATCCATATTTATATTCTTCCCATCCGCGATAAAAACTGACATGTCCGTTAATTCTTCTCTGGAAAATGATCCAACCCCCACCGTCAGTCTTTGTGTCACACATCACCTGAAGCCCATCGTCCAGTAGAGTCACCACTCTGTCTTTGTCACTGTTGATGTCTCGACATTGGTTTTGTCGTGATGGACATTGAACTGAGACACGCATGTTGACATTGTTGACGTCTGTTCCTTAATAAATGAAAAAAAAAAGTTATTTAAATCTATCTAAATATATATATATATATGTACAGAAAAACGCTTTTTTTTATTATATCGACTGTACAACTCTTATTATAATGTTCATATTAGTGTTCCTACGTGTTCGAAGCTTAAAGCTTAGACTAAGTTACATCAGCGTGACTTTGTCAATAACGCTGATATGTAATCTATGACAACTGATACTCAATTTGTTTCATGTTTACCCGGAGAATTCGACAATTTCCCCTATTTTCCCCCTATTTTTCTTTCATTGAGCTCTATGAAATGCTCATCAAATAGGACTTTTGTGTAAAGTTAATATCAATTTTAAACTTTTTAAAAAAGCAACAGAACAATGAAAATAAAATTTAAAGTTTTATGAATCTGTCGCATATAATTTGTCTAAAGTAAAAGTAAACATAAATCAAATAAATTCTTACCCAAAGTTGTGAGAATTAAAAGTGAAAAAAGTAAAATACAAAAATTTAAATAACGTTTATTGTGTTCCATTTTTTGATTACAATGTCTCAATATTACAGCTCATATTATCCGAACTGCGGTCCATATAAAATATAAATTATTTTAGAAGGAAACAATGCCTCGTTTCAATTGTATTTATTTATGTCAATTAACAATGATAAATATCTTAGATATGTTAGATAATATATGTTTTTATATTTTTTTTTACTTCCTAAAGAACAAGGAAATTAATTACACTTTCCACATCTAACCAATGATATAGATGGATAAATATATGGACATATAAATATATAGAGGGATAGATAGATATATACATAGATGGATGGATGGATGATTGGATGGATGGATAGATAGTTATATATATATATATATATATATATATATATATATATATATATATATAGATAGATAGATAGATAGATAGATAGATAGATAGATAGATAGATAGATAGATTTATAGATAGATAGATAGATAGATAGATAGATAGATAGATAGGTTTTTTATGGCATTGTTGAATGTTTTCCATGTGAGACTTAAAAATAATTAACAAGGAATAGTGATTGATAATATGCAAGAGGAACATGTAGTTTATATAATGGTAAGAGGGGCAAGCTATTGAGAGGATGCTACGAGAGACTAGGGATTGATAGGATGTTAAGAATGCTAAAGATTGATAAAACGCTACGAGAGACTAGTGATTGATAGGGTGTTAAGAAGACTAGGAATTGATAAAATGCTACGAGAGACTAGGGATTGATTGGATGTTAAGAGGGCTAGGGCTTGATATGAAACTATATTTAGTGTAAAGATGTTCATAATAAATAAATAAATAGTTAGTTATAAAGTAGGTCGATTTGTGTTGACTGACTTAAAGAAAAGCTAAATCTGTTTTTTCATTTTTTGAAATAAACACAAAACTACCAAATCGAATAGGACACTGGTGTTGGAGGCCTCATGGAGGTCATAGATATCTTGTGTGGGAGACCTCACATAGGGGATATATGAAGTGTTGGTGGCCTCTCAGAAGACATAAAACACTGGTGTAGGATGCCTCTTGGAGGACATAGATGTGTGGGGGGCCTTTCAGGGGACATAGATGACTGATATTAGAAGCCTCTCAGAAGACATAACAAACTAATGTAGAATGCCTCATGGAGGACATATATGTGTTGCAGGCCTCTCACAGGACAGATGGCATATACTAGAAGCCTCACAGAGGACATAGATGACTGATGTTGGAGGCTTCATGGAGGACATAGATGACTGGTGTTGGAGGCCTGACAGAGTTTATACATGAATGGTGTTGGAGACCTCTCAGAGAACATATAACACGGATGTAGATAGCCTCGTGGAGGAAATAGATGTTTTGTGTAGGAGGCCTCAAATAGAACATAGATTAGTGGTATTCACACTGAAGTAAAAAAACTTCCGTGTTTCACCTTAGGACTTTATTTCAGTTGTTTTATGGCAGTTAGACTTTAGGATTGTCAAACAGATGTATTGTCGTGAACATCTTCTTCTGATAGAGTTATATTTAATCTACAGCCCTCATCCGAGTGGTGCTATCAAATATGAAAATCCGAATTCTTTTGATGAGTTTATACTTTGCTTTTAACAGAACGCTAGATAACAAACTATTTTAATGCATGTATTTATGAAACAATTACTTGAAATACTCTTTATAATTTTTTTAGTTGAAACGTATACATCTTTTTTAACTCTATTGATGCTACAAGATCTATAAGATAGAGGTGAACCTTTTTATGGATAGCTTTATATTTCAATTATATACTTCATTGAGAGGATGGCAATTTCATTTGTGATTTCGATATTTTAGATTCTATTATTCCTCATTATTTCATTGTTTAGAACAAATGCATTTTACAATACACGGTAATCTATAATCAGAATTTCGATTGAATAATTTTGAATTTCTTTTGCTACGCAAAAGGAGACAACATTATGTTGTTGTCCTTCTTTACATTTGTAATAATTGATTATGTGTAATAATTGATCATGTGTAATCATTGATCATGTGTAATCATTGATCATGTGTAATCATTGATCATGTGTAATCATTGATCATGTGTAATCATTGATCATATGTAATAATTTGTCATGTGAAATAATTGGTCATGTGTAATAATTGATTATGTGTAAAAATTGATTATGTGTAAAAATTGATGATGTTTAATAATGTATCATGTTTAATAATTGCTCATGTGAAATATTTGATCATGTGTAATATTTGATCATGTGTAATAATTGATCATGTGTACTAATTTATCATATGTAATAATTGATTATGTGTAATAATTGATTATGTGTAAACATTGATGATGTTTAATAATGTATGATGTTTGATAATTTATCATGTTCAATAATTAATCATGTGAAATAATTGATAATGTGTAAAAATGTATCATGTGTAATAATTTATCATGTTTAATAATGTATGATGTTTAATAAATGATTATGTGCTAATGTGTAGCTGACGTTAACAGTGATAAAGATCACATTAAAATATACTAATATTCGAAATAATTTAAAATAAATTAGTACTTTCTTATTTTTTTTCTTTTATAATTTCAGTTAAATATTTTGTTAACTGTTTAATTATTTGTATCATATTTGTTTTAAGTTTTCATCAGGTTTCCTGGCGATCTTAACTCGTGAACCAGCTGTTCGGTCGCTTGTCCCTTGGTTCTCATCAAATGCGATATTTTTCATTTCCTTTCACCCCTTGTCAAAGGCAAATGGTGGAGGGGGGTGTAGGTAAAGTATTGATAGGCCCTAGGTAAATTAACACTGCGATCTTTAACGTGTGCGCTTGTCCATAAAAATGTTACAATATTTCCATAAAAATGTTACAATATGTCCATAAAAATGTTACAATATGTCCATAAAAAAGTTACAATATGTACAAAAAAAGCTGCAATATGTCCATAAAAATGTTACATATGTCCATAAAAAAGTTACAATATGTCCAAAAAAAGCTGCAATATGTCCATAAAATGTTACATATGTCCATAAAAGGTTACAATTTGCCTATAAAAATGTATAATATGTCCATAAAGTGTTACAGTATGTCCATAAAAAATTACAATATGTCTTTAAAAATGTTACAATATGTCCATAAAAATGTTACAACACGTCCATTTATTTTACTATGTCATCGAATTTTTAACAGATGCCTTGCACTTGGTATAGTTTAAAGTACATGACACTGTAAAATGCATCATACAATTTGTAATTGATTTAGAAATGAAAAATCGAGACCATCAAGCTATATACATTTTGTCTTTCAGCTTCTAGCAATATTATAACATTGTTAAATGGCAGCAATATGTTAAATAACACTAAAAAATTATTAATTCATAATTTTTTTTCGGGGGGTGGGGAGGTGGGTCTGTAAAATTAAAGAGATCTGGTGCAGTAATGTACCGTTTATAACTAATCATATGTTGCTAACATTCACATTTTTTTAAATAAATAATACACATTATCAACAGACGTAAACCTTGTTAACATAAAACAGACTGCAAGAAGACTTTTACATTTCAATGACTTACAGTATTGACAATTTTTGCCAAACCAGCCAGGTTGACATATTGAGCAACTGCCATCTTCTGGACATTGCGTATTACAGTGACACAGACACCAACACTTTGGCCCAAACAATTTGTCAGGACATTTAGCTTTTAAAAATTGTTTCAACCATAAAATATGTACACTATAGTATTTTTTTTTTTTTTTTTTAATTTTGATAAAAAAAGCCTATGAACTTTGGAAAAACAAACAGAGGTTTATAATTTACATCTCCGGGGGATGTTTTTTGTTAGTTTAAGAACCCTTGACTGAGTTATTAAAATGACAAATTGAAATTCAAATAAAACTAAATACATTATTATTGGTTGCGACATAGAATATAATCGTAAATTAAAAAGAATAAGTAATACCATTTTCGTTTGAGATATTAACAACTTACTTCATCTTTCAACACAATTTTTATTTCAACGAAAATCAATATTCTTTAATTACTAGCTGTACCGTGCAAAACCTTTGCATAGAGTTATATCCCCTTAGGCTTGATCGGTAGGCTAGGTTATTTTTGGTTTCGGGCAGATCCGATTTTTTTTCATGATTGTATTTTAAACTGGAATACTGTTGTATTAATTCTCTATTTTCGATTTAACGCACACTGGAAATGAGTATTATTATATATGATATTTAAGTTTAGTTTTAACCATTTTGGGTATAAAATAATGATTACTTATGATTTAGTGTAACATATCTTACTAGCTTATTCTCTGAAATAGTCAAATCAATATTGTATTCACACCCCCGCACCTCTAAGGGTGAGAAGGGAAAATCCGGGGGTGAAATTTCAAATTCCGGGGGTGAAAACTACCACCGAAAATGGTCTGGATAAAACACTGAGTCCAATATTTAGTTCGATAGGTATATAATACTTAATTCACTGTCAAAAATGGTCTTACAGCTATTACATATTAACGAAATATATATATTGATATATTTTTTTAAATCACTAATTAATAAACAACAATTTGTTCGGTTAATTAAAAGTGTATACCTTGATTATAACATATTATAACAAGTAGAATCAACAAACACATTGTTAAATTAAGATTACTTCAGCGGAATATCAATGCACCAATAAACGATCACCCAGATTTAAACATGACATTATTTTTTTTCAAACAATTATTCCCCTCTTGTCCATTCAGAACAGTTACTACACAAATTGCTCAATTATATATTCATTTTAAGATCACGTGATTGCCTCTCCTCTTCCTCCCCAATTCCCCCCTCCCCCTTCAGATCTCTCCATTTTTGATTCAAAGATTACATTGTTCTTTTCGCTCTCATTATTGTTTGATCGGACAATTTCTCTGGTTGTTCTAGCAATGTTTGTCTTCTGCCTTCGTCTGTTTTGTGCATCTCCAATACACGTGGACAAAGGTGAAGCATTACACAAAACATATATTAACACAAAACATATCTTTACACAAACCATATCTTTACACATAACATATCTTTTCACAAAACATATCTTTACACAGAACATATCTTTAAACAGAACATATCTCTACACAAAACAAATCTTTACACAGAACATATCTTTACACAAAACATATATTTACACAAAACATACATTTACACAAACATATCTTTACACAAAAATATCTTTACACAAACATATCTTTACACAAAAACTATCTTTACACAAAACATATCTTTACACAAAACATATCTTTACACTGAACATAACTTTACACAAAACATATCCTTACACAAAACATATCATAGTGTCTTAAAAAAAATAAAAAAAAGCATTTGTTTTTCACTCATGCACATGGTGGTGGTTCATAGAAAATGCATGTTGATGGTATATATTAAATGTAGTGGATGTAGATACTCGATTGTCAACCTGCGAGTACTGGGTTCAAACCTCAGTAAGAACCATGGGAATATTTCCCGGTGAAAATTAGTCTTAAAGTTGTCCCACAAGACCACCTAGCTTTAAACTGGTATCTGACTTGATAAAGTAAAAGCGGCTGGGCGTTGTGATAACCACAACAATTCCTTTATATGCCGAGGTTAAAGAAACCGATGAATTATACACTTTATCTGCCCTGATAACCCGTTTGGGCTTAAGAGACTTTACTTTTACATTTCCCAGCACTTCTCCAAAAAATGTCATACATGCCCTTCTTAATGTGAAATTCCAACAATTACTAAACATGGCACATGGAAGGCACTGAAGAAGCAAAATAAAAAAGTGCCCTTTTATACATGTTTTCCATGCAAAACTAAAAAAAAAGTAACATAGAGATATATTAGGGCTAACGGCCTTTACTTATAAACATGCATTTTATGAAAAAAGGATGATCGTTTAAAGCAGACTTTTGTAATTGTAATCATGTTTTCAGCTAAATACTACTGCACAGTAAACTGGAATTGAAACTCAAGTATTATTTCTTTTATAAATACAAAAATTTAAAAAGAGCAGAGACTCATTCAAAGAAAGATTGATAAAATTCAAAAGAAACTATATATTGTTGACTAAAACATACAGTAGAAGTCAATTTTTGGTAAAATGACAAAACTACATTTACGTGCTCTTTTGGCGACAGTGTTGTTTTAATTAAAGGTAATAAATTTTGTACTGGAATGTTCTATTTTCTTATTATCTTTTAATATAATATCAATAATAGCCATTTGGGTTGTGCGTTAAATCGAAAGAAAAGAATTAATACAACAGTATTGTCACAGTGTGACTGTGTGCGCTGTGAGTTTGGATAACGGTATGGTATGTATGAGCAGGGGAGAGCACGAGTGTGTAACTGGAGACTGAGTTGTATTGTCTGTTTGTGTGTGTGTGTGTGTGTGTGTAGCTGGACTGTGTGTACAGTTAGTTAATGTCCAGTTGTTGAGCGAGAGTCGTGAAGTACACCTGGTATGAGAGGTCGTGCTTTGACCCAGTTTTTAGAGTAGACTTGGTCAGTTAGCTGTTGTAGTCAGTGTTTTATAAATGATACCGTGATGGTTCTAATTAAAGAGTGATTTGTATCTTCAAAAGGATTTTGTTAATTTTGTTAAAGTGTTTTCTTTTGTGATACACGTTCAGTATATACAAGGCGACGGAAGATAAAATTACATTGTGATAAGTATTGAAATTTAAAATGCAATCGATAATTTAACGATACTTTATTGATACTTTATTATCTCCTCAAGCCTTAAACCATAATAATATGTCCAGAGATGTAGCCAGTTATCGTAGCGCCCTGTGCGAGTTATGCTTTTAAGCGCCCTTCTAGCAAATCTGAAAGGTGTATTAACATCAGAGAGCGCTTTTTCGGTGCCCTTAGCAGTAGCACCACTCGGAGTACCATTCCAACGCTACACAATATAACATATGATCATGTCTTGTTTTATAATCATGTTATTGTTCTATGATCATGTCATTGTACTATGACCATGTCATTATTCTATGATCATGTCATTTTTCCATTATCATGTCATTGTTCTATAGTCATGTCATTTTTTATGATCATGTCATTATTCTATAATCATGTCATTATTCAATGATAATGTTGGAATTGAGGGTATTATAAAAATTGGACCTGATTCTGAAATATATCTGGAACAATATAATACATTTTATTTATTCTTTAATTTCTATGTTTATTTCTATGTATTATACAGTGAATTCAGAAAAGATCAACATGAACGTGCAACTGCAATGCCCATCTTCTTCTACCTTTCGCCGTGACGTCAGAAGCACACAGGAGCGTGTCGTCATCACGACGTCATCCGGTTCAAAGGTCATGTGCGACACAAAGACCGACGGCGGAGGCTGGATCGTCGTGCAGAGGAGACACAACGAGAGCGTCGACTTTTTCCGCGGCTAGGAGGACTACCGCCACGGCTTCGGCAGCTACGACATTGGCGAGTTCTACCTCGGCAACGAGAAAATCTTTCAGCTGACGTCGCAGAATCGCTACGAGCTCAGAATCGACCTGGCCTTCAAAAACGCTAAGTACTACGCGCTGTACTCATATTTCCGCATCCTGGGCGAAAACGATAAATACAGACTTAAGGTAAGCGGATACTCCGGAAACGCCTCGGACAGCTTGATCTCGCACCACAATGACGCAATCTTCAGCACCTTTGATAGAGATACTCCACGGAAGTGCGCCCAAACGTTCAAAGGCGCATGGTGGTACAACAAGTGTCACACGTCCCATCTCAACGGTGTGTGGGGCAGCACGGTTAAAGGTCAAGGGGTCAACTGGAGTACGCTGACCTACGCGAATTCAAGTGTGACGTTTACAGAGATGAAAATAAGAGAAATTTACACTTTAAGCTGAGTAAAGCCAGATATAGAAACTAATACTGACAAGAAGCGTATATACTTCAATGTGCATAACTAGTTATTAGATCTAAAGAACATAAACAGTAAACTCCTTTCAGTTAATTGTATTAAGAGTTATAAATTTTAAATTCTACTTTTATTACAAATATAGCTGCATTTCCAATCAAAAGGGAATTTTAAAT
>JAGDYQ010000429.1:0-105000 GCA_021962125.1 Bulinus truncatus | reverse complement strand
TGTTAAGATTATGATGATGATGATAATAAACTAATCAGGGTTTCAAACGCTAACAAATCAATACAAAAGTTCTATTCACACGTACTGCTCTACAGTGTATAATAATTTAAATTAGCTTATCATTTGTGTTATTTTAAAATATAGGCATGGTAGCTCTGAGATGTGGTCGTTGGGTGAACGAAGGAACACATCAACGGTCATATTTCTCCATAGTTGCAAATCCTGTGCGGAGGTCTTTAATTCCTTCATTAGTGTGTGACGCTGCTATAAGGATGAGATGAAATCTCTTAGATCCTATAAACTACTTAATAAGACAGTTTTATGGTCCCCTGTCCTTCAAACCCACCGTAGCCGTTAGTGTAAAGGTCATGGAGGCCCCATGGACGACATAGCAGGGACGTAAGCCAAGATTTAAATATCAAGGGACCCTCAGGTCGACAGTCGAGCGATGTGCCACACGACCATCCTTCCACTTCCTTCATTAGTAGCTCTGTTCATTTTTTTAGATTGTCAAACCAACATTTCCTTAAAAGAAAGGTTTTTTTAGCAGGCTATTATGCCTTAAAACATGATTGGTAAATGGTCAAATGCTAAAATTGAAATGAATGCTAATAATAGCAATAAAAAAAAAGGAAAGTCCGCACATTAAGGGGAAAAAATATATTATCTGAATATCCCATCTCACCTTATTTAATGCGATTTGGCTGTAAATAGTGGTGAGCTACTTTTTATTTTACCTATTTTGAATTCTAGCATGGACTGTGATCACTGAAGTGTGACGATGTCAATAGTCTTTGTCCAGATGTAAACACTAAAGGTTTCAAGAATGTTGTTTGAAGAGAGACGTGGAGGGGGGGGGAGGGAGCGTGTCATGGCAGTTATAGTTACCCGTTTACTTTTAACATCATCCACCCCCACCCCCATCACCTCAACCACCCAGGTTTTTAAGGAATTTTTATACCAAAAAAATATATTTGTTTTTTTTTTAAATAAAATGTTTAACTTTCTTTTTTTTTGTGGTTATTTGGACTATATTTAGTCTGAATCTCAAATTGTGTATAGCTGGAAAAAAAATCAGAAGCTAATGACATTATAAATAACTTCTAATTTAAACCCTTTACAATAGCTGAAAGCTACAGTTAGGACAATGTATTTAACAAATAATATTGTATTTGGCCTAAATATAATAAATCCAATATATAAGAATGAAACAAAGTGGTTTTAATGATTATGTCGTTATATCAATATTTCCAACAACAGTCATAAAATGAGTATCTGGTTTTACGGCAGGCGTGCACTGTACCCAAATACGTTAGGGCGCCGCAAAGCCAACTTTGCAGTTGCATAATTATTTTTATTTTATCAAATTTGAAAGGTGCACCAATTTTTTTTTTTCTGTCCCAGGATTATGAATAAAACTTACACCTCCTTAGGCTAAATTCCGACAGTTATCAACGGTTTCAAATGGGTGAAACGCTATGTTATGGGCCTACCAGAAGTACAACGTAAGAGTCATCCTAGGTTTCTTCATTTACAAATTCTAGACTATATTTCTTTACAGTACAGTTCCTCTTTCTTTTCATCTTAAGCCTGCAAGTGGGAATTCTGAAATACTATCACAGCGGTTCTAAACCTATTTCGCGACTATACCCCAAAATATTTGAAAATATGTCCTCGGGTACCCCTGTAAGTTCAACAAACAGACGACCTTGTTCAAATTCTTGGTTGATTTAAACGAAAATAAAATGTCATTACGTACCCCTGCACAATATTTCCAATAACCAATTGGGAACCGATGTACCACCGGTCGGTACTAACTGAAACCACAGCTATACGCTAGCACATAGAGATATTACACAGCTCAACATAAAGGTTATCATGAATATGCACATGTAATTTTATGGCTCAATGTTGTTTTTTGTTTACATAAACAGGAAACAGTTTTCTTGCTTTCGATTTACAGCAGAAAGACTTCAAGCGGAAAATATTTATGTAGATCCTTAAAAAAATTAATTTAATCTCTCACCTCACTAGTACGAGATGGAATAAAAAATGGAAGGCATTTAAAAGCCTTTTGAAATTATGCTTTGAAATTTTACAATTTTAGTTTTAACAATTGTTACAGATTTCGCGATGAAAAAAAAAGTTGAAGAAAAGTATTAATCTAATAAAATAATGAAATAACTTAGCTACACACATTTTATTTACTACTCCAACTTATAGTATTGCTGCTAATTTATTTCATAATGTGACTCTCAAGTGTAATGTTCGGTCCAGAATGTACACTGAACAAAATATTCGCTCTTTTTTATAAAGAATTCCAACTTTCCACTGAGCTCTTACATATAATAAAGCACAATCGATTTACGTATTTTTAAGCTACAAAAGCTGAATGGAAATATATTTATTTTGCTCTTAAAATTAATTCTAATTTTGTGTATTAGCTAAACCGATTAAAAATACTTATAATGTAACTAAAAAAAAATACTCTTGTGATAGAAATAGGTTAATGAAAACATGGTCAATTCATTTATGGAAAGGGAGAGGGGGGTAGGGACAACATAATTAGGGCTGATAACATATTTGAGGGGACGGGTGGTCGCGTGTCTAGTGCTTTAGGCCTGAAGGTCTCGGGTTTGATCTCCAATGACGACCAACGGATTATTTATGTCATGTTGAGACTCCACGCTATATTCTGTGGTTCATCCAGGTCTATTGCGCTATGATGGGTTTGATAGAAGGGCATCATAATAATATTCATATTAGCAGCTTAAGCCAAGGCTTAATGGAATAAATGAGATTTTCTCTCATCTTTATAGGAAATTCACTGATTAAATCATTGAGACTTAAACATGCACTGGGTGTGGTAACCATGTTGAAGAAGCTGTCGGTTTAATAATAACACATGTGTGGTGTTTTCAAAGATAACCTTTCATGAAACACTCTCTTAATGTGTCATTGAAACCTCTGCCTCGGCAATCCGATATCAAGCAGGACCGGATGAGTAAAATGACACCGCCAACAGTACAGACTAGTTTAAAGACTGCTAAAGGTAAATTCTTACCTAAATCTTAGATATAAACTGTTCAAATATGAGTTCACATTGACAAATAGTGAAGTACGAAGCACAGAGTTGTGACATAGCTTTAATTGTCTACTACTCAAAATGTTTTACACAGAGAGTAACATATGCAAGCCTTTGAAGGAAAGCAATGTTTGTTTCGCTTTTAAGTGTACGGAATATAAGGCCCTGTTTTTATAGCTCGCATGTTTTAAAAATGTTCAGTAACCTTCATCAAGAATATTTGCATCTGAAGAGATTTTTGTCCTCAGTGTTTTGATCGATGAGTTGCACATTGACTGCTGAGAAAATTAATTTATTGACAAAAAGATGGCAACTGACAGATTAATCTGTGACAGCTATATGAACAATAAACTCAGTATCGATATTATTTCGGTTATTGTTGAATGTAACATTCTATTCTAAAGTTAAATTTACAGAAAAGTATTTCTTATAGCAAGCGTAATGTGTAAATAAAAAAGTATACATAAAGAATTTATCCATACTTACTTATTGGGATCTAGTTAATTGCAGACTCACTGACTTCTAATCAAAGTCTTACGTAATATATGTCTATTATATTAGTTATCAGTTGTTGCTTTCAACAGTTTCTAAATCTTTTTATTGGCAGCCATTATTCGTTAACAAGATTTTTTTTAAATGTACGTACATATACATGAAATAAACGTGTGATAAAAATAGTTTACTTCCTGGTTTTTCATTGACTTTACTTATTGGCCAATTGCATTTGGATGGATAGAAGATAGGAAAGGGAGATGGAGAGATTGTAAAAAAAAAAAAAAATCTTTAAGGCACGTTCTAAATATTTGCTCTGGTTTCTTTTATCTTTTTTTTTTACTTTCCATTTACAGCTAGCTAACACCATATGTTAAAATATACTACTAGCATACACACATAATGTTTACACAAGTGGAACAGAATAGAAGAATTTAAGTTCAGTTTTGCTAGTCGAAAAAATGGTGTGCCAAGTATTATTTTATAAAAGAAATAACTTACATAGAGGAAAGGCGTTTCACTCGTTAGCCAAGTTCTCTCACAGCATCACACCACCCACTGACGTGCTCATAAGTAAAAATAAAAGAAACGGGCGGGTCCTTCCAGTCACAAGGAAGGTGTTAAGCAGGGACGTCTCCTATTCAACCTACGTTCACGGCCACCACTCAACAATATCGATAGGTGGGTGACCCGTGTGTAGCCAGCGTTTTGATGATGATTTACACCTGATTGGGCGGGGGAGGGTAAGCACTAGTTAACTCCCAATACCTCACCCATGGGCGTATTCATGGAAGGGGGGCAAAGGGTGTATTTCCCACCCCTACATTTTGAAAAAATGCCATATAAGAGGGGCGCATTTGCTCCCCCCCCCCTTACATTTTAAAAAAAAATGTCATAAAGTTGTTATTTGCCCCCCCTTGGAAAATTTTTGCCCCCCCCCCCTGGAAAAATTCCTAGCGACGCCCATGACCTCACCACTGATTTTTGAACAGCGCCAGTGCCTACGTCAGGGAAGTTAGCTCTGGAAAATGAATGGTACAAGACTAAGAGAGGTGAAAACATTTTGGTACAGAGTGAACAGATCATTGGTTAATCCCACGTCATGTTTTAAACGTGAGAACCTTTGACAACGCACTCTACAACAGAAATAATGATAAATGCATTGTAGACCTGGTCCTCATGAAAACCTCACCCTCACTTTCATGCATGTCAGGGAAATTTTTTTACCAGCCTGCTCACAATCCACCTCCCATCTACTGCTGCAAAAGGGGAAAAGTAAAAGTTCGGACAGGTCTTTCGCCACAGTATCCTGAGCAGTATTATTAGTCCAAGGTGTCCTAGCAAGAGACGTAAGAGCGACCGTTCTAGAAAGAAAGAAATGGATTGCAAACATTAAGCAAAGTTCTGGCTTTAATATAGCGATTTTACTGGAAATCAAGCGACAGTCTCTGAATTCCCCCCTTCCCCACAAAGGTATAACTTATTATGGGACAAATGATAATCAAATGAACTTGCAAAAAACATAGTAAATTTCATAAAATAAAATATTAAGCAGCCTTCAGTGTGGCCTTGGGTGATGTGATTCAGTAAAATGATGACGCGTTTTGGAGGAGCTCATAAAGTGATGACGCGATATGGTTGACAATGCCCACCCTATGGTCGCCTGATGACGCGTTTTGGTTCATGCTAGGTATTGAATAGAGAAGGATTAAAGGGCAGGGGCAGCGGCTGTCGGCTCATGGGTTATTTAGGACCACTAAATACTCGGATGCCCTTAGTAAACCCTTTGATATGTCTGTCTTTTTCTAAGGGGCGCAATATTTACTCTGCGCCCGGAGCCTCAACTGACATAAGTCCACCCCTGATAGTAAATGTAATTGTTCGGTGTATACGTCATCTTTTGTTTTTTTGTATGTAACCTCTGGGCTACAACGCCCTACCAATATATCAACCGAGAGTTGTGGCCCTTTATAGGCCCATATATTATATATGTCAGTGGCAAAAATGTAACTATATATGACGATTGCTCAATCGTGCCAGCTGCGATAACTTATTATTTTAATACATCTTTAATAACATTTTTGAATCATTTATTTCTTTTATTTTCATGTTCTTCGTTTAAGAATAATTTAGTCACTTAATAATGAGTCACTTAGTCAAGGATGTTGTTTATTAGAAAGTGAAATTCGTGGATGGCATCGATATAAATTTGTTTTTGTTGACTAGTAAAATGTTATAGTTCAAAATTCACATCTCTATAGATGAAGAAATCATCTTGTGTAAACACCCAATGGTAGGTTTGAGAAAGTATTTTTAGCATCTAGGATCTTAACGAAAAAAATAAATTCTTGTGGATGTGTCCTGTTGACTGTAACTGTGTTGAAACAGATAACACAGTTGAAACACATAACACATTTGAGTCAGATACCACCGTTAAAACAGATACCACAGTTGAAACAGATACCACCGTTGAAACATATACCACCGGTGAAACAGATAACACAGTTGAAACAGATACCACCGTTGAAACAGATACCACCGTTGAAACAGATACTACCGTTGAAACAGATAACACAGTTGAAACAGATACCACCGTTGAAACAGATACCACCGTTGAAACAGATAACACAGTTGAATCAGATAACACATCGATCATGTAGCACATATACACAAACCGGTAAGTTTATATGGCTGGTGCCTCGATTCTTTATGAACCATAGTAGTGAGTGTGACCCGATTTGGGTCTCATGCTAGAAACAGTGTAAGTGAGTTCCTTGGACATCACCCTATGGTGACGGACAGAAAGCTTAGTTTTAAAAACAGTTGGTCAATGAAAGAATCCGTTCATTCAGCCGGGCCTATTGCAGCCCCAAAGCCTGGTGCAGTTGTCATCGTCATAATTCACAAAGACCGATAATGTTTGCAGGACTTTTACGGTAAACTTATCGGGGGCTCGATTGTCGACCTGAGGATACTGGCTAAGCGACTCGCAAAAGTTTACGCAAGTCCAGCTACAGCCCGCGAGCTAAATACGGCAGGCTTAACTGTTTAATTCGGCCCGCGGCATGCCACTTGTTTCAGACTGTAGCACAAAATTAGACTTTTTCATCACATTTGTAATTATTGTCAAAAGTCAGTCTATTTACTGTTTGTCTTGGCCTACAGGTCAAATTTACAAGCCTCATGTTGCCCGCGACTCAAAATGTTTGCCCACCCCTGAGCTAGATTAAAACGGGTACCTGAATTTTGAGGAGAATCGCGAGGATTCTTCTAGTCACATACGTGTGTCTCATGTATACCTATAAATTGGATTGAATAGCATTGAGTGTCTTTATAAAAAAAATTACAAATTTCTGTACTTGAAGAAAGTATTTGCGTGTGTGTCAAGGATCATAACTCGTTTCTTAGTACTAAAATAGACCACTTCAGTGAACGAGAGCATATATGTGCGTATTTTCACTTTACCAATCAACTACAGTTACGATAAAATAGTATTGTGCGACTTTACAATGAGAGAACAATAACTGTTAAAATTGTTGATCGTGGATAAGTTATAAGCGTAAAGTATAAATTTTACTGCATAAATGTAATTGTTTCTCATTCATTACATACATATTAAGTAGGGGATGTGAAATAGCACCAGCTTCTTTACCTAAGGTTGACGGGTTTAAGTGTTATAAATAGATCAAGTGTCACATGGTATTTAAACAACGCTGGGTACAGTGAAAGCAACTGATAATATCACTGTATACATGTGAAATGCAGCTTATAAATGTTGTTTTATTCTCTTATTAATCTGATTTACATACGTTTTATTACTAAAATGATCAAATAATTTCTACCCGTATTAGTCTTCAAATGAAATCTATGGCCAAATATAACACTTTTCTAAGGTCAAACAACATTATCATATCACTTCCTGGTTTTCCCCTTCAGCCTTTTTTATATCGCAAAAAGTTAAGGACGCGCTGTGTTCAATGAAGTGGATACGTCAACCTGGTGTTATACATGATCATAATGTGTCATAATATTAACGAGCTTATCATGAGTACGTCTTTAATCATCGGGATACTGTTTTACTTCGCCAACTGCCAAGGTAAATATATATTTAGTAACACGGACTGATTATATATATATATATATATATATATATATATATATATATATATATATATATATATATATAATCAGTCCGTGATACTGAGGTTTACGTTTTATATATTTGGTTATCTCTTGACTAGTTTTTTTTTTCTACTGACAACGTCAAGGTAGTTAAGTCGCATACTATAAAAGCTAACTGTTGCATAATTTAGATTACAGGGGTATTTCCGATGGATGGTTGTTGGTTTTTGTCGGTATTAGTACACTTTTTGATTTAACAAGAGTGGCAAATACAATTAATATATATATATATATATATATACATATATATATATATATATATATATATATATATATATATATTGTTTTTACAAATATATAATACAATTTTCCTTTTACTATAACAAATAGTATTTTGTTTGATATATTAACACTCAGTTTATTTTTAAAACCATAATTTGCATCGTTAAAGCAAAAATATTATTCAATACTATCTGAACTAATCACAAACATTCATAGCATAAAAATAATCTATACTTATATTTATAGCGCATTTATTTTATTTTATTTTTTTTGACAGACTTACACAATGCATTACTAAATACGTTTTTTATTATGGAGTATGTTCACGAACGAGGATGTGTTTGTTTAAAGCGACTTCGTGGTTGATACGATGCAATTATTTTTTTATAAAATGTATTCAATTAATACTATAAATGAAATAAAATTCGAGCATATTCATGAAAGCTTAATCTTTTACATAACTAGAGGTGGGGCTAGTTGATGCTTTTTTTATATATTTTAAAATAGGAAAGATACGGGGAAGGGAATTAGTGATCTGATTTTTTTGGCTTGTGTAATGTGTAAATGTTCTCTGTGTAATGTGTAAATGTTCTCTGTGTGATGTGTAAGTGTTCACTTTGAAATATGTAAAGGTTCTCTGTGTTACGTGTAAGTGTTCTCTGTGTAATATGTAAATGTTCTCTGTGTTACATGTAAGTGTTATATGTGTAATATGTAAATGTTCTCTGTGTAATATGTTAATATTCTCTGTGTAATATGTAAATGTTCTCTGTGTTACATGTAAGTGTTATCTGTGTTATATGTAAATGTTCTTTGTGTAAGACTAGTTCATTGTTAAACCATTATCGCACTGATGAAATGAATTCAAATGTGGAACAAAAAAATTCAATTCACCCTAATTTGTGTCAGCTTAAAATTAAAATGTTGTTTCAACAAGCATTTAAAATAAAACACAGAATAAAAATAATCCCCCAACACAAACACACACACACACACACACACACACAGGTAGATTGAGTAATTAAATACATTGTTTAGCTAGGACTAGACCAGGGGTCGGCAACCTTTTGAGACGCAAGAGCCAAAAGTTATAATTTACACATTTTCTCAGCTTCTTTTTTTTAAAATAGCAACTAAAATTGTGGTTTTAATATTATGGTATTTGATTAGGATTTGATTAAGTATATAAAATAATATAATTACTATTATTTGCGCATGGAACTGGAAGGCCACAATTTGACATCGAAGAGCCGCAACTTGACAGCAAAAGAGCCGCATGCGGCTCGCGAGCCGTAGGCTGCCGAACCCTGGACTAGAACAAATATAGAAAATGCATGGTAGTTACTCTAAAGCGGTGAACACCACGCTAGTGACGATTATTTGTGTGTATACAGAAATATAACTGAATGACATTAGTGCACACAGATAGCTTTCCGTCAGCGAATTTAGTATAATTTTTCTCAAATTAATAAACGGCCAATATTTAAGTAATTTGCTTGAAATTGTCTAATTTCCATATTAGGGAAGAGATAGGAAACTGTCAGTACATTAATTTGACGCATAATAAAATAGTTCATAGAAAAAACCATATTATAGACTGAGCTTTTATTTATAGTACATTCAGACTTTTTAAAACGTATGGTTCAGATTCGATCACAAGTGTCGATTGAATGCTTGCCCAATAGTACTTGAAGTGAGTCATAAGGGACAATGAAATGTAATTGCTAGCTTTTAGCAGCTCAATATAAATATGTAAGTGATTATTTTGGGAGCAATATCAACAGAACGGACTATATTTGTATCATATCTTTTTTATCTCACTGATAATTTTTTTTTTTTTTTAATCATTCAATTTAGCATGCCCATCAGGATTTTTCGGCTCAAGCTGTCAGTACAGATGTCATTGTTATGATGAGTGTCATGATGATGGAACATGTTACGGAACTGCAACAGACTGTATCTCAGGATGGTTTGGACATGGATGTCAGTATCGTGAGTAACATTCTAGTTAAAACCTTTTTTTTTAATGTGCACATATCTATAAACATCATTTGTCACTTAACAAGTTGTGTTGGTGGGAGAAGGGGGGTGTGGGGGTGATTCATGTATACTCTTGTTGAAAGGTCTCTGCACTCTTCTTTTATCCATGATGTGATTTAAAACAAAAAGAAATGAATACAGCCTGCAATGTTCATTTTTTATCCTGGGTAATCCAGTGTTTTCTATGGTGACCTCTCTTCCACCCTCCCTCAGAGGTATCTTGAATTTTAGTATTACATAGGGCAGTGGTGGAGAAACTTTTTTTTTGGGAGCCACGAGCTCAAAAAATCATTTAAATCAAAGTGCCAGCACTCCAATAAAAAAATAAAGGAAGTGTTCCTTTTAGTCGCGTGCCGACTGATGAGGGTCCGCGTGCCGACTGTGGCACGCGTGCCATAGGTTTGCCACCACTGGTCTAGGAGTCCCATTTTGTTATTTATGGTAGGACACATCTTGTGCGGCTACAAAGTGTTTCGATGACTTGCTGAAATACAATGAGAGCTGCCTAATTATGTCAAAAGTTTTCTTGAAGTCAACCAATTCATGAAACATCTAAATGCAGAAATTAGAGAAATATGAATACATGCCTAACTATATACACCATGGAAAGTAATTGTATGTAGAGTAATTGTTGTGTAACTTATTTGTTCTTTTCATTTACAAGTAATGTTAGTATATAAAATGTCATCTAAAACACCATTAAAATGTATTGTATTGATTTATGTTTGTTTATTGATTTCATCGTTATTTTGTTTATAAACTTTTTTTAGAAAGACTTAAAAGAAGTTATTAAATAGATTCTGAAATTATAAAATCATTTATTACTGTTATGCTTGTCAAATTTCTTGTGATGAGATTTATATCATATTTTGATTGATTTTAAACTCTTTTTTTTTATTACAAACAACAGATGACTGAGCGATTTAATACTCTTCAAATATGTTTCATCATCAAGCATTATGCTATTTGTAATTGCTTGGTTGTCTAATATTATTTGCTTAATCCCAATGTGTATTCCTCAGAAGACTTAGCTGTAGCTGCTTCTGTAAGCCCACTAGTTCAGTTAATTCAAATTACTACAAATAATATTTGCAACTACGGTAAATTTATGCAATATATAACTCTTGATTGGTACATATCGTTTCCATTTAAATGGATAAGAATCAAATTGTTAGATACAGGTAAGTAATTGAGTTGTTTTAAAATTATCTCTTTATAGGTCTTTTGAATGTAATGCATTGTACATATATGTTAGGACAAAATATGTGGAGTCAAATAAACATACAAACACACGTTTGTATATATATATTTAAACAGACAGACAGACAGACAGATAGATAGATAGATAGATAGATAGATAGATAGATAGATAGATAGATAGATAGATAGATAGATAGATAGATAGATAGATAGATAGATAGATAGATAGATAGATAGATAGATAGATAGATAGATAGATAGATAGATAGATAGATAGATAGATAGATAGATAGATAGATAGATAGATAGATAGATAGATATAGACATATACTAGCATGTATTCTTTTCAGATAGTCTTAAAAATGTTACGATAACTTTCCAAAACGCGGTTGGCTCATCGATTATGTTTAGTAACCTTACATTGTCACAAGTTGATCAACAGTACTTTGATATTCACTGTGACATTGTCGAACCTGTGAAACAAATGAAAATTGAAGGAGATGTAGTGGGTTTGATTTGCGCTTTACACGTCAGTGGAGGTATGGGATTTAAATATCATGGACGATCGTTACGTGTTCTAATTAATTATAGATTATATCGTAATGTACTATATATATATATATATATATATATATATATATATATATATATATATTGAAAATGTCAATATTTAAGTTAACATTTTAACAAAGATTCGAACTAATGACTGTAGAATGATGTTCAATAAAAATTACTTATTTCCTAAAAGGTCTTAATGTCGCCTTACTACAAAAGAATGTAAGTCAATCATCAGTATTTGAAAAAAATGGTGCTAATCTTGCTGTGGATGGTAGAGTGCTAAATAGCTGTCTAACTGGTGGATGCAGTCACACGGATACAATTGATACTCTCTCTCTCTCTCTTTGAACTCTCTCAGTTTTATCTGCGGGCTGAGGCTTAGCCTCTTAGAGCCCGTGAGATCAGACCTGCTGTGTCTCTCAACATCTGGAGACTGCCATAGAGCCCGATGGCCAGCAGGCTTCCGGACTGGTCCAGCCTGTGGTCCGCCAGTCCAGAGCACTCGAATAGCAAATGATCAACACTCCCCTCCACTTCCCTGCAGTGTCTGCAAAGGGTGTCGACATTGGGCCTCAACCTCCCAAAGTACGCACCAATAGGACAGTGCCCAGTTCGGAACTGGGCAATTAGCGCCTGCTCGACACGCCTGAGCTTCCACCACGGGTCAGTTTTGGATGGACGCTCTAGGGCTTGCCGGATCCTGAGTCCGTTCACCCCATGAGCCCAGCCCGAGAACCACTTCGATTGTCCAAAGAGGCAGATCATTAAACGTGCTGCCTCGAATGAGCTCTTTCTTGCACTCACGGGCAGCACTTGGGAATCTGTCGACTGGACTATTGCCTTGGCAATGCCGTCTGCCCTTTCATTTCCGGGCACGTCCGCATGCCCGGGAACCCATTGAAGGATCACATGCACGTGATGTTGGGACACAAGACCCTGTATTGCCATCAGCATGGCTTCCAGCAGAAGCGGCCATTCTCCTGTCCCTTTTACAGCTTGGAGAACAGAGAGCGCGTCAGTGAGAATGACAATGTCCAGAGCAGGCAAAGTACCCTCACCGATTAGCTCCCCTATGTGGTCCACTGCCTCAATAATGGCTGTCATCTCTGCCTCGTAAGCACAGAGCGACCCACATAGGCCAGCATGGTCTTTCACAAAGCCGGTTTGTGGGAGAGTGATGTGGACCCCAAACGAGGCGCTTATCCGGCCGTCTCTACTGGATACAGAGGCATCAGTATAGGCCAGTATAGCGTTCCCTGAATAGTTTCCAATCATCTCCAAAGCCACATCCGTGATGGTTCGGCGATCCTTTGCGTTCCCAGCATTGGTTTCGACCAGGGTCGTGCGCACCTCAGGCATGTAGAGAGCCTCGCCAGGCGGGAGCCTTGAGAAAGTCTCCAGCATTAGGCGGTCAGTCGGCAGCTTGATCTCGGAGGCAAGTCTCACCGCGTGGTGCATAAAAGACTGCATCGAGAGCCGCTTCCTTTCCACCCAGCCTTCTACCATCTCCCTTAGGACAGAGGTCTCCTCCTGCCGCTTGAACCGCTCATACGCGGTTAAAACGGCCTGCTCTCTACGGATACCCAGAGGTGGCACATTTGCCATGATTTCCACCGCTGCTGTGGGTGCCGTTCGAAAAGTGCCTGTGATCAGCCGGAGAGCCTGGTTTTGTACAACATCCAGGGCCTCTAGAGAGGACTTTGACCCATAGACCTGCACAACCTGGCTATAATCAATCTGAGATCTTACTGCACCCATGTACAGTGACCTCAGGACATCTGCTCGAGCCCCTCAGGACGTGCTCGCCAACTTCTTGACAATGTTCAGTCTGTCAGAGGCGCAGCGGGCGACCTCCGACAGATGTGTGCAGAGAGTAAGCTTTCTGTCAAGTGTTACTCCCAGGTACTTGGGCTTAGGCTCCAGAGCAAGAACTTCACCCTCTACCTCCAGTCTAAATGGCTCTTTAAGGATACTCGTGCCCATGGTAAACAGCGAGTAGACGTTCTTCGAGACGTTAATCTCTAGCCCCCACATCCTAGTATAACAGCCGACCGTAGTCAGGTCCTTCTGGAGTGCTCTCTCAAGGACTGAGGCACTCTTTCCAGTCTTCCAGATTGCTAAATCGTCGGCATACAGTAGGCTTTTTCATCCCAGAAATTCAGGCAGATCATTGATGAAAGCTAGGAACAATGTACAACTGAGGGCAGAGCCCTGTGGGAGACCCTGTTCGAGGGTCCGTTTCCTCGACACGCTGCTCCCAACGCGTGTCGTGATAGTACGATTACTGAGGAAACTGCGTAACCAAATGTACATCTCAGCGGTGACACCCAACCGCTGTAGCTTCAACAATAGTCCTGGACGCCAGACTCGATCGTAAGCCTGCCTGAGATCTAGGAAAACTACCGCCGTTGACTCAGCTCTCTGAAAGCCGTCGGCTATTTCTTGGACGAGGAGCGTGACCATGTCCATCGCACTCTTACCCCGCCGAAAGCCTCCTTGCTTTGGGGTAATGAGTCCTTTTTCCTCCAAGAACCACATCAACCTTCGGTTGACCATGCGTTCAGCTACTTTCCCAACACATGAAGTGAGGGAAATAGGACGGTAGCTTTCTGCTTGGTCAGTCTTTTTCCCTTTTTTAAGTACCGGCACTATGACAGCCTCCCTCCACCTCTGAGGGAGTTCTCCTGTCAACCACGTGCGGTTGACAAACTGGAGAAGCTTTGCTTGTCCCGCTGCCCCGAGGTGTGTGATCATCTCATTACTGATCAAGTCACAACCTGGGGCCTTTCTCATGCGACACTTCCTGACTGCGTATGCCAATTCATTGACAGAGAATGGGGCTCTGATACTAATCCATATTGGCTCATCATATTTGATCAACCTTACATCATCAATAGATTCGTCATCTATAACCGATGTAAGTACATGACGCTTGATTAACTTTAAATAAGGTTTAAATCTAGAAAATATTGATATCAACCCTTGCCCCAAGTAAATCTGTTAGCAGGCATGAGTTCAGCCGAGCTCACAGTGTCGAATCCTAATTGTGTCAGTTATTCTGCTCATATATCCACCAAAGATCTACCTATGGTCGGAACGCGGATTTGTGATGTGTGCACAACGAAAAATTTCTACTGTGATCTTGGAGCGCCCCCCCCCCCCAATTTTTTTTTTATTTCTTTAAATATTAAGTACATTTTCTCATGTCATGGTGTCGAATGTCAAAATGCCGGGGCCCCCAAAATGGCCCAGCCCCCGGGCCCCAAAATTCCTTGGGTGGTGTTTTTAGATTCATTGTTTTATGTTACTTATATATGAAAAAATGACGTATGTCTAGGACAAAACTCTAATTTTCCACGGCTACAGCTAAGTGACCATACATAGTCCACTTGGCATTCATGTCTGACATTCTGATTCTAGTCTCCTCGGCTCATACCATAACAGTTAATCAAATCTTCAGAACACCTAGTCACTCTGTAACAATGCATACAATTTTAAAATGAAGTAGATTTTGAAATTAATTTAAATGTTTCTTCTTATGCGGCCGGTTTTCGGTGGGTTTTTTAATTTAGTTTTGACGCTTGTTATAAACTAAGCAGGTTAACACAAAAGCGAAAAAAAGAGAGATTATGAATATGATAACATTTTTGTCACATCCACACTTGTCTAGGTGTTGGAGCAATAACAGAAACTCTCTACGTGACTATCAACAATAACCCCCAACTCGATACATACATCTAAAAGTCTTTAAACACATTCTTCAATGAAACATTACAACCACAGTTATCTCCCATTGTACTAATTCACCTTTCTCTACGACTGGTCATCAACTACCAGTACACATGGTCAGTCGTCAACTACACATGCACCCAAGCACATTTTCCTTAATCTCATTCTATAACCAGTCATTCACAGATTTATCTCCCTGACGATTCGTATTATTAAGCAGACGAGCGTACAGAACAATCCTATACAGAAATGCCTGTACGAACACATACACTCTCTCACACACAGTCACTCTGTCACACCTTTAATACATATTTAATTTACCCACCTAAAGTAAAATAAAAAATGTCTCTTGTATGCATTTTTTTAAATATTTAAGTTATATAAACAATGCACACAGTGGAATAACTCCGAAACAACCCGAATATCATGCCGCCAGTGCGCTTAACTCCCCTCTTCCCTTCTTCAAGCCCTACCCGGAAACACTTACATACAAATCGATTTCACGGAAGTTATCGTCTGACGTTTAAAAATAATTTACTATGTGTTTTGACACCCTAATAATTTTGATACTTAAAAAAAAAATATTTATGTATTCGTTTTTCCGAACAAAAATGTAAATTATGGATCCTTGGGGGGAGGGGGGGATTGGCCTCCCCTCCAGCAAATGATGCCCTTTGCGGATCCACTTGCTTTTTCCCTACTGAATTATATCGCTAGTAAGATAAATATAAAACTCAAATGACCGTATGCATATACAACGGAAAAAAATTGTAAGGTTTTAATTGTTCCTATCATTATTTAGTTATCTTATAAAGTATTAAAATACATGTAATCATTTTAAGTAATATAATCGTGTATATTATTAGTTTGCTGATAAATAAATATTTTTTTTTTTAATTTTGCAGACGACGATAAACTGGATCGGTTACGGAAATTCAATATTTTAGCAAAAGATAGCAACGGATCAGAAATCTTATATATATATAATGAATATTGCTCTGTTACTTTACATAAATGGACGTTAATTGAGACGATTTACTCCTGATCTTAAGTATTTTAAGAAAAAAAAAACTGATTTGATTCCCTATTTAGGTAAAAACTACTGCTCTGATATTATTCAGTGACATACATATCAGAACTAATAATTGTTTATCTAAGAGAAGAATAATTTGTGTGTATTAATTTATGTAATTCTGTTGTATATATTTATTTTCTTTCATATAATCATTTTTAATGATATGACGCTAACTACTTGCCATAAGTATTAATTTGAGTCTTGAGATTGGGTACATAGTTTTGTGATGAAATATATAGTTTTGTGCTGAGGTATGTAGTTTTGTGATGGTGTATACAGTTGTGTGATGGAATATATAGTTTTGTGATGGGGTATATAGTCTTGTGATGGGGTATATAGTCTTGAGATTGGGTACATAGTTTTGTGATGAAATATTTAGTTTTGTGCTGAGGTATTTAGTTTTGTGATGGGTTATATAGTTTTGTGATGGGATATATAGTTTTGTGATGGGGTATATAGTTTTGTGATGGGGTATATAGTCTTGTGATGGGATATATAGTTTTGTGATGGGGTATATAGTTTTGTGATGGGGTATATAGTCTTGTGGTGGGATATATAGTCTTGTGATGGGGTATATAGTCTTGTGATGGGGTATATAGTCTTGTGGTGGGGTATATAGTCTTGGTATTAAAAAAAGGGCGCAAGTTGTTTTTACCAATAACTACATGTCTACAACACAATGTAAAAAAAAAATAGAGAGTTGTAAATTCTTCCCCATAACAAAATTTAATTTTTTATCTAAACTAAGTAGTGTTGTTTTAACTTCTACTCAACTTTCAGGTACATTTATTTTTTCTTTCAGAATGTCACCCATATCGTTGGGGTTTAAATTGTTAAAATGACTGTAACAGCTCATGCTACAATACAACTTGTGATCATTTAAATGGGATGTCTGGGATACAGTGATCCACCTGCATGTACACAAAGTAAATAGCAACAATTTGTATATTGTAAATGGGACGTGTTGACATAGATAATTAGGATACTGTGATCCACTTGCATGTACACACAGTAAATAACAACACTATGTATATTGCCAATGGAATGTGTTTACACGGTCAATTGGGATACAAGATCCACGTTCATTTACTTGTGGGCCAAGTACGACTCGACTGTTTGTTTAACCTGCATTGAACTTTTAATTTACTTAAGTTTATATGGAGCCCGGCCATTCTGTCTAATTAATGAACCTATTTGTGGCCTCAAATTTAAAAAAAAAAACGTTTTCCCCACCCATGAGCCAGAAAAGGTGTAATTAAAAAAAAATAAATGTGTTACATTTCATAATCTAAACTATATTACGCAACCGACATAGATTTAAATGTGCACTGTTCTCAGTGACCTTTGTGTCGCGATTTTTCAAATTTTGTAGGTTAACGATTCATCTCTCTGGGGCGCATTCATATCTTGTATGGGTCAAAAGATGGAAGGCCAGCCTCTTGATCCACCACTAAATAGTGGTAACAGTGGACCACAGACGCAGCGGACTCGTGTACAACAGAACGGACCTATTTACCGACTACATGTTCGGATCAACGTTCACACGGGAAATGACCGCTATTCTTTTTCTACCCTTGAGGTGTTTGACCTACACCTGACAGATGTAAAGAAGTGATCCATGGTTTGAACCAAGAGGAAATAACTAACCCAATATTAAACAGTGGTTTTTCCCCTTTGGTGCTGGAGGCGAATCATTTATGCAACCGACGGAAGGAAAGTTCATTCAAAATACTAAACTCATCTTTGTATTTAATTGTTGTCCTTAGCAATTATCAAATCTATACACAGCGGACGGATGGCCGAGTGGTGTAGATACTCGACTGTCGACATGAGAGTCATTGGTTCGATCCTCGGTGTTTTAAAGCCGTCCCATAAGTCCACTCAGCTTTAAATGGGTACCTGACATATGTTGGGGAAGTAAAGGCGGCTGGGCGTTGTGTTAACCACACAATCACTTCACATGCCGAAGTTATAGAAACAGAGGAATTCTACACTTTACCTACCCCGATGGCCCATTTGGGCTAAGGGAACTTTGCTTCTACTACTACTTACTGATCTAAAACAAGGCTTACTAAAGACTGTTATCACTTTATCTAGATACAATGATAAGCACTATACACAGTTATATTGAACTTGAATGTCCTGTTTATTTTGTTTTATCTACTGGTGGGCTGCATGAATTAATTATGATGAGTCTTGAATCGTATAAGATTGGACTCACTGCAATAGATTTTAAGTGCTTTCATTTTTTAATATGTATCTGTAAACTTCCAGTATTAACTATACGTGGTATTTAGTTGAACTTATATGAGACATTAGTTTGGTATATGGGTAAATAGGTTTCGAAAATTACGCGTAAAATTGGCGCGCGTAATTTACGCGTAAGTTACGCCAACATTACGCGTGCCATTAATGCCCAATTACATGAAAATTTATGTTCCTTTTGTTGCTCACGCTCACTAATTGCTAGTAGGTGTATTTTTAATAATGTTTTCAAAGGTTTTTACTTGTAATTTACTGGTCATACTAATTAGCCCGTCGTCCGCATCGGCCACACATTTCGTCGTGTACTGACTACTGACTGCATCAGCGGCGGCCATTTTTGGCTGAGTAATACCGTCTAATACGGTCGACGCAGGACGGTTGCAATGCACCGCGAAATACGACCGCCGCGGGTGCCGAACGCATTAAAGACGGCGCACGCGATAGATGCTGGTGCAATTCGCAGCGAAATACAGACGACGTGAGTGCAATACGCAGCGTAATACGGCCGACGCGATCGGCGGAAGCACTATACACAGTAAAATACGTGGCTGACGTGGTGAATAAATATATTCTTTTGTTCTTGACATATTCGAAGGATGCACAGACAAGGTTTATGGATTAAACTGCACTGAAAATTGTTCAGATCGATGTCTCAATCAGATGTGCAACTCTACATCAGGGAAATGTTATTCCTGTGAACCCGGTTACCATGGAGACTATTGCGTCCAGCATTGCTCTAATGGATGTCTCAATCAGCTGTGTAATTCAAATAGTGGAAAATGTTATTCCTGCGAACCCGGTTACCATGAAGACTATTGCGTCTAGCATTGCTCTAATGGATGTCTGAATCAGCTGTGTAATACAAATAGTGGAAAATGTTATTCCTGCGTACCTGGTTACCAAGGAGATTACTGTAATGAAAGCAAGCATAGTGTTTTTGTTTTCTTGTCATATTGTATGACAAGTCACAACAAAGTCACGCAAATTGTTATGGCCAGCAGGGCCTCCCTTATGCTCCAATTTAGGCCCACGCCTGGCAGGGGCCCGCAATTTACATTTAGCATATCACTATCAGTCATTGGTCTTGTCACAGGTTAGAAGAGTGGCCTGACAAGCATCCGTCAAATTGGGCCCCGCAATTCGTAAGCCCAGCCCTGATAATCAGAGCCGTCACATGTTATACACCAATGGTGACGAACCATTTTTGGGCCGCGTGCCCAAAATTCAACCAAAATAACCACTTATTTATATCAAAGCATACCACCCCAATTCAAATTAAAGAAAATGATATTTTAGTCGCGTGCCAACTGATAAAGCTCTGCGTGCCGACTGATTAGGCTATGCGTGCCGACTGATTAGGCTATGCGTGCCGACTGAGGGACACGTGTCATAGGTTCGCCATCACTGATGTAGGTCTTAAGGACGCCTGTAATAAGAACATTTCTGATCATTATAAGCAAATAAAATAAATTTTGGTTTAGCAGATAAGAAAACATTTGACAATATTTATAATATTATTTTTAACATATTGATATAATTAGACATTAAACATGTTTCCGAAATTTGTACATTAAATATAAAGATTGTCAAATATCTTCCACATGAAGATATTTTTAATTGATGGCAGTGCACGAGATTGGTAAGATTCGTCTTCGAGGTCTTATGTATACAGTTGTTTTTGTCTTTGATATATAGGGAACTATATCGACAGTCGTTCCAAGATTCCCTTGCGATAGGAGATTTTTAGTACAAAAGTTACGATTCTAGCCTTCGCATTTGCGCTATCTGATCAATATCACCCAATGTTTTATGCATGAATATATTGCGATATGGTTTTAGCCTACTAGTCCAGCCAAGAGTAAATTACTATCTAGTGAGGGACTACCTTTTACCTGGTGATGACTACGTGCCTAGGGACTACGATTACCTAAATGTCAGGACCAATATGAAAACAACATACTTTTATATGTTGCATTAATAACCGTTCAATTAATAAAAGGCCACCCCCCTCAAACCCCTTTTAATTAGTCCTCATACACCTCCTTGAATGCACAAGTGGAAATTGTATTTACTTTTCATTGTTTATTTTTTTTTTTTTTAAAGTAAATAATTTAAAAATTGTGTTATGAAACATACCAATTAAAGACGTTTTTACCTAGCCAATACCTGGCCGTCCGTAAACTTGCTCTCCGAATACATAATAATGCTATGGGCTCCGTTTAAGAAAGGTCAAGGCCTTTGTATTCCAGTATTATTTGTGACTAATTTTATAGCATGTAGGATAGTCATTTCACACGTTTGGCCTCCATCTGGTATTCTTTTTTTGAAAATGTATTACTCTATTCAGACAGTAGCCCATCGTTCTTACCAACGCACACAACTTGTGAGTAATTTATGTGGATATTTCACACACACACACACACGCACGCACGCACGCACGCACGCACGCACGCACACACACACACACACACACACACACTAGCCTGTAAACAATATCATAACTAGAGATGGGAGGTATTTTTAGATTTGTTCGATACAGATAAGGGAAGGGGGTGGGGACATTTTTTTAGAGCCCGCTCCAACCTCCACGTGAGCCATTTACGCTACTGCATGTGAGCCTTTAGGCCACCAAAGCGAGGGGACGGATGATCGTGAGGTAAAGCGCTCGACTGTCGACCTGAAGGTACCTGGTTCGTACTCCGCTGAGGATCAAGGAAATTTTTCAGGTCTTGGCTCAAGTTCCCAATATATCTCCCGTGGTGCCTCCATGGCCATTGCACTATCGGGTATGATGAAAGAAGGCCACCATAAAAACCGTCCCATTAGTGGTTTATAGGATCTAAGAGATTTGTATCTCATCCTTACAGGGACTTCACACACCAAAGCGATAACCTTAGGCCCTGAAAGAAAATCAACCTTCTTGTATAACACTTAAGTTATAAGCGCGATGTTACATTTCTAGCATCCTACAAGAAGCGACTATTACATTGAATAACCCATCTTCCGGAAAAAGGCATTGATTCATCCATCATATTAAGATGTGGACATAACACATTCCACAGGCATTGATTGAATATGTGAAATGAGACATAATAGATTTCAAGGTGGTTCTGTTATGTCATTTGGATCGCAAAATTCGGACTTTTTTCGCATTAAGCCCAATGTAATCTTAATTCGGCCATGCAAATGAATAACATCATTAGATGTATACTGCTTATTTCACTTCGCTGCTGTTTCTTAAACATTGGACTACTACATACTTAACGCATGTATTATTACAGCTTGCAGCCCCAGATTTTTCGGAGCCAATTGTTCTCAGAACTGTAACACCTCATGTTTCTACCAACTCTGTGACCCGTTCATCGGGAACTGTTTGAATTGTTCAGTGGGAAGATACGGCAACCAATGTGATGGTATATATACTTTATATATATATATATATATATATATATATATATATATATTTCTTTTGTATATGTATATGGTTAGAGATTTCCCGACAAGTACTTTAGATATGGAGAAAGATTTTTCTAATTTTTTTTTTTGTATAGGTTAACTTGTTTTTCTAAAACATTTTACTTAAATAAAAATTGTTCATAGAAAAATAAGGTTTGAATTGTTATTTCATGTCTAATTTTAATAATGTTACAGTCTGTCCTGATAACTACTTTGGATTAAATTGCTCTGAAAAATGTTCTGACAGATGTACCAGTCAAATGTGCAACTCTGTATCTGGCAGATGCGAGTCTTGCGTAGCTGGATATCATAGAGAATTATGTGATCGAAGTAAGAATAAACAATAAACGCCTACAGTGTGGAGGGCCCATTTACTAAAAGCATGGAACTTTTAAATAATATGAAGGCAATATTTGATAAAATCTAAATGTTAAGTCTTAACCAAAAATGTAATAAAAATTTAGACACTAAAATATTTTCGGTATTTTTTTTTCCTTAGTAATATCAATATTTTTACTAGGTTTATTCTAATTAACACAATTATCTTTACTGTGATGGCATAATATTAAAACTGACAGTTGTTGTTTTTTTATTGTTTTTAAATAATACTATTGTTTTATTTATTTTTAAACAGGCTGTGGACCTAAATATTTTGGTCGGAACTGTTCTCAACGATGTAACCGTTCATGTGCAGATGAGTTGTGTCATCCCGTAGATGGGAGGTGCATCAGGTGTCCTATAGGAAAAAACGGAATTAATTGTGACGGTAAAGTGTCATACGGCGAACAAGCGAAAACTAATTTTGTATTTTTTTTTATTAGGCCTTTAAAATATAAACATGTATCTTAATTGACAATATTGCGAATCTCGTTCTTGGAGTAAACTAAACCAGAGTTATTCCCCCTTTCATTATACCTCTGTAATGAAAGATTTTCATTTAGTCCTTTTAGACCTATATTGATTTCTGACGCTGATTAGATATATATTCTGTGGTTCTGACTGTTTTTGTGGAGATGGATCAAAAAAAGGTTGTTGTTTGTTTTTAATTGTATAGAATCATTTGCTATCAGTAAATTCTCCTAGTTCGTCGAAGTATCATAAATATCTCGGCTCTTGCATCTATCTACATTTTAATTTCGCAATTTTTTCTAATTATACATTAAAATGAGAGGTTAGTATGTGTAGCGCCCTAGTGATGTAGGTTGTTCGCTTGGCTGAGACCCAGTTAGGCTAGCAATGTGCGGGTTCGATTCCTACTCGAGACATACATTTTTTTGTTCAAATTTTATTTTTCAGGATCAGGGTTAGGGATAGGGTTAGGGTGTGGAGCAATATCTATTGATGGTCATTTTTTAATAAATCATAATTTTTTTTTCCAGATTTTTTTTCAGGATTAGGGTTAGGGATAGGATTAGGGTTAGGGATAGGGATAGGGGTAGGGTTAGGGATAGGATTAGAGTTAGGGATAGGATTAGGGATAGGGTTAGGGATAGGGTTAGGGTGTGGAGCAATATCTATTTATGGTCCCCGAAAAAAAAAATATCTCCGATTTTTAACAGTAAATGACGTCATCAACGTCTGCAGTAAATAAGAGTTCTCATTCGTTCTGTTTGCTCTTTAAATGTGTTAAAACGATCGCCGATTTTGAGCACCATCATTGTGTAAGTAATAATATCATAATATAAACTGCATATCATAAGAGTTCATTCTGTTGACGTACGAGGTAAAAAAAAATACATCGTACGTCTTGACGTACATGGAGCCTGTGCGTTTTAATTTTAAGATTTCATTATTCAAAATAATAAGATATATTTTTTTTTTAATATGCGATACCACTGGAACTAAATTGTCATACAGTGGATGCTACCCAGTTGGCAGCTGGGTATGCGCCACTCTGTACATTTTAACAGGACTATTGATTTTGAGAAGAATTTCTTTAAAATGATAACTTGGATTAGATTATCATTAGATACTTTTTTGCTATTTTAGGTCTACATCTGAAACTTTTAAAATAAAAATCAAATTCACATTGGTCTATGCCAGCTTTTCCTTTGTAATATCAATTTATGCCTGTTCTTCCAAAATTGCCATTTTTTTTAACAGTTTTTTTGGAAATGCTACGAGAGTTAAGATTATTACCCTGTAGGAAGCTGGGAAATGGTCCATGCAAGGGATGGACAAAGTCAATTATTAAAAAAAAATTTGCTTCTACTCCTGTTCTTCCCATATATTTCTCAAGTTTTCTTTTTTTTTGTACATTGACTCAAATTTTTTATCGAGATACATATGGCCATATGCTTAACGGTGTAAGATTACAAACATAAACTTTGCACATAATTCTTTTTCAAGAATAAATATAAATGAAATTTTTTTGCATAATTGAATGCAGTTTGAAATGTGCTTAAAAAATAATTCTTTTTTAATACATTACTTAAACACAAGTAAATATGAATTTCAATTAAAGTTTTTCTTCAATTTTCCTCTTCTATCTCATTGCATGGACTGACTCACTAAGACCTGTATGTTGAAAGAAACACTAAAAGGAGATAAAATTAAATGGTTCTACATAAACATTGTTTACATCTTGATTTAGAAACTCTTTCTGAACTATTTCATAAATTAAAACTTATCAGAAATAATTGACTTTTTTTTTTTATAAATTGAGGGTAATTTGGGTTTTTGATTATATAGTCCTCATGTGACTTCTGATGGCGTTATGAATAATGCTATATCAGTATTCCTGATGTCATGATCCTGTTTCTTAATTATTTTTTTTTTTATCAAGATTAAAATTCTTCTAATAATTATAACACAAAAATATCTTAATATTTTAGACTGCCCTTTTGGAACATATGGTGAAGATTGTCAACAACAGTGTAGTGTTCATTGTCTGAATCACACTTGTGATATTGTTAATGGAACATGCAAATATGGGTGTGAAACGGGATATACAGGACTTGTATGTTTGGTATTTTCTGGTCAGTGGAAAATCCGCCAAATACCTGTCTATAGTAATGCTTATTTCATATTAAATTTTATTCAAAGCTCTAATTGAAAATTCAATATTAATTAGTTGTGTTGTTTTTGTTTTTTTTTTAAATTTGGATAACTAAAGGATATGTAGTGTTTACTAATTAAATTTAATGCTATTGTTGATGGACAGTTTTCATTTATGTATATATGTATGTTTATCTAATGGCTATATTTTGGTTGGCACAAACATTTTTAGCGGCAAGTCAAGGTACTGAGGCAGGAGACTTTGTTGGAGTTATTGTTGGATCTGTTGTTGGGGCTTTGGTGCTGATGGCTGTATTCATAATTGCAAAATTTATTATGAGGTACTTTATGGGATTTATTAACCTATTTGTTTTATCACTTAAAGTCACAGTGAGTACTTATTATGAATAATAAAAAATAATTTTCTCTCTAGGAGACAAAAGGTACCAAAATTAATGAATAAACAATCCCCACAGAGACAAACCGATGGAAGTAGGATGTCATTAAATAGTGTCAATAGTTTTCATTCCATTCATGAAGGTAAAATACATTATTAAGATATAACTAAGATGTATCCTGTGATTTTTTTTTAATCAGTGAAAAAAATCATCTGTACATCTTTTGTATTATTGTATGAACTTCTGTGCTATTTTATAATAAACAGGTAAATCAAGTGTCATACCAAATTCTAATGAAAAACAGCTGTCAAAAGTTGCTGGAACATATGTCAACACTGCACCTCAGTTCACTGACAATACATCTATTGTCATTGATAATTTATACTCATTTATTAAGACACATTCAGAAGAATATTTCACTCAGCAGTTTGAGGTAATACATTGATCAGGTTTTGACTATCAAATATTTTTCATCATTTAGATATCACCATATAGCATTTATTTCTTATTTTTGTATACGAGAAGATTGTCCTGGTATTTACAACTTACTAATAAAAAATGATAAAATCATCAAACAGCATTATTTTTTTTTTTCTAACTAATGTAAATTTATTTTCTCATCTCTACCAGTCATTACCTCAGACTCCAAATGTAACAACGGATGCAGGATCTCACGATGAAAATAGAATTAAGAATCGCTTCAAGAATATTTACCCATGTAAAAAAAAATACTTTAACAATGTTATATACATTTACAGTTGTTTATTTACAATAGATGTACTCTCAATAGAAAATTTCAAATCATTTATAAATCTAAGCCTATAAATTATGTTCGAAATTAATAAAATTATAACAATTCATGTTAGATGACCACTCAAGAGTGCATTTGAAAACTAATTTTAAAAAAAGTGAGAAAGATTATATCAATGCCTCTTATATCAAGGTACATATATACATGTATATATTACATTTCATTTTAGAATTTAAAATATTCAACTAACTCTATTAATTGAATGTTACTTTCTATAATTTAGTGTAATTAAAAACTTATTAAAATTTAATAGAATAGAATTAATTTTTATATACTTATATTGGAATTTATATTTGCAGGGATTTGAAAATAATGTGAAATTCATAGGTACACAAGGTAGTTATATTTGTAGTCATTACTAAAAAAAAATGTTCTACTTTTTTATTACCTTTATAAATTTGAGATTGTTTATGTCAATAAAGACAAATACATTTTCAGTAATTAACAAAATAATATCATCTTTAATGCTAAAAACCAATACATTTTTTTGGTCTTTATTGTGTTTAAGCTAAGCATATTTTAAAAATTTCATGAAAAAATGATTTGTTAAAAATGGAAATTTTTTTTTTCAGGTCCCAATAATATCACACTAAATGACTTTGTTCGAATGCTGTGGGAACAGAACATAGAAATAGTCATCATGCTAACAAATTTAATTGAAGATGGAAAGGTGAGGTTTTATTTGATTTTCCTTCAAAAATAAACTTGTATAGTCCATTCAATTAGTTATTATTTTATATAATTCCTAACCATGTCTACCCAACTGAATTTAGGTAAAATGTGAAAAGTATTGGCCTGACGGTGATGAAAAGGTTTTTGGAGAAATTAAAGTTAGGTTGACATCAATACAAACTTTTGCAGACTACACAATATGAAGCTTGGAAATTAGTAAGGTTTGTGATACTGAAACAAATATAAATATATCATTTTTGCATGTTATTCTAATACAAATATACTAATCTCAGTTATTGCAAATGTTATAATCTTTTTAATTTATATTTTTTTTATTAAATACTGTTTCCTTTATACAACCAAAACATGATAGGCTATTCAGAAATTTTCTGAAAGCTATTTTTCTTTTTGATTGACTAATTGATTTTTTTTTTTACCTAGAAAGATCAACCAACTCATCTTCTGACTCAGTTTCACTTTACTTCATGGCCAGACAAAAGTGTACCAATAGCTGCATGGAGCCTTGTAGATTTTGAACAAAGAGTCTTCTCCTGTTCAACCTCAGAGCCAATAGTGGTTCACTGCAGGTAAAGGAAAACTTTTGTTTAAGAGTAAACCTTTTATTCAGTTTTTAGATCATAAAATGTTGTAATATACATCAATAAAAGCATTATTGCAGTAAACAGAGATGTCTTTTAACTTGAATATGTGAATAATATTACTCTTAGAATTTGTGGAGTTTCATGATTAAGACAGGAATTGAATCTGAATTCAGAGGTCATTTTACTAATGTGGTTAACATTGATTCCAATTTCCTTCTTCAGTGCTGGAGTCGGTAGGACCGGTACATTTATTACACTTCACAATGTGATAAAAGAGTCTGAGAAAACAGGCCGTGCAGATTTTTTCAATACTGTCATGAAATTAAGGCAAGACAGGATGCAGATGTTTCAAACAGCGGTCAGTAACTAACTTGTGATTTCTTCTCTTTGAAATTATTTAATTTCTTCATCGTCTTAGTCTTTATAGCCCATGTAGGGCTCTGGTCTGCTCTACACTCCTCTCCACTTCTCCCAACCCATGATTTTCTTCCTCCATTCTCTCCTATAGCTTTAAATTTTTTATTGACATCATCACTTTATCTTCTTCATGGTCTGCCCCTTGGTTTTTTTCTCATTAGGTGATGTTTTGTATATATTGCCTGTTTTTTTTTCCAAACACTCTTTAATCTATTTATTTTAATTTGTGCTGTTAATCTAGGTTTGTCATATAATTCTGAGTTTGTGCCCAACTTCTCCAATAAATGCTGTCTTCGACTCACACATAAATATTCCCAAAAATTATTGTTCTTTCCCAAGTGATTATCGTATTTCCAGCTTGCTTGCTGATGTTCCATGTTTCACTACTGTAGATCTACTGCTTGTCTAATCATTGCCTTGTATAATGTCTTCTTAAGTTTTCTGGAGACATTTTTTCTGACTTTCTAAGCTTTAAAATAGATATTATACTTAAGTTATTGAGGTCAGTGGTGTAACTAGACAAGAGTGGAGGGGGCTGTGTACCCTGGGCAGCACTCACTCTGCTGTTAAGCTGGGGGTGGGATTCTCACCATTTTTGGTACCTTTTTTAAACAAGAATGGAGCAGTATTTTTGAAACTAGAATGGAGTAGTATTTTTTAAACATGAATGGAGCAGTATTTTTTAAACAAGAATGGAGCAGTATTTTTTAAACAAGAATGGAGCAGTATTTTTTAAACAAGAATGGAGCAGTATTTTTTAAACAAGAATGGAGCAGTATTTTTTAAACAAGAATGGAGCAGTATTTTTTAAACAAGAATGGAGCAGTATTTTTTAAACAAGAATGGAGCAGTATTTTTTAAACAAGAATGGAGCAGTATTTTTAAACAAGAATGGAGCAGTATTTTTTAAACAAGAATGGAGCAGTATTTTTTAAACAAGAATGGAGCAGTATTTTTAAACAAGAATGGAGCAGTATTTTTAAACAAGAATGGAGCAGTATTTTTAAACAAGAATGGAGCAGTATTTTTAAACAAGAATGGAGCAGCATTTTTTAAACATGAATGGAGCAGTATTTTTTAAACAAGAATGGAGCAGTATTTTTTAAACAAGAATGGAGCAGCATTTTTTAAACATGAATGGAGCAGTATTTTTTAAACAAGAATGGAGCAGTATTTTTTAAACATGAATGGAGCAGCATTTTTTAAACATGAATGGAGCAGTATTTTTAAACAAGAATGGAGCAGTATTTTTTAAACAAGAATGGAGCAGTATTTTTTAAATAAGAATGGAGCAGTATTTTTAAACAAGAATGGAGCAGTATTTTTTAAACAAGAATGGAGCAGTATTTTTTAAACAAGAATGGAGCAGTATTTTTTAAACATGAATGGAGCAGTATTTTTATATCGTCCTTGGCCCCAATCGTGATAGTTACGCTACTGGTTCATATAGACTAATCAATATATATATTTTTTTTTAGTTAATTGTTAAGCACTAGGCCTACTTAAAAGCTAAATAATATTTTCTTGTGTTTTCTTTACACCAGGAACAATATGAATTTTTACATAAAGCTGCTTTGGCTGCTAATGTTTGTATGGGAACAACATTTCCAGTAAACAATCTAGTTTACAGATTGACGCTGTTAGATGAACAAAAATTTGCCAGTCAGTCAAAAATAGATTTTGAATTTAAAGTAAGTAATAAAAAACATGATATCTTTTTTTAAGTTTTGAATAATTATCTAACATAGAAATTTTATAATAGTTATATATATATATATATATATATATATATATATATATATATATATATATATATATATATATATATATATATATATATATATATGTATATATATATATATATGTATATATATATATGTGTATATATATATATATATGTATGTATATATATGTATATATATATATATATATGTATGTATATATATGTATATATATATATATATGTATATATATATATATATGTATGTATATATATATATGTATGTATGTATATATATGTATGTATGTATATATATGTATGTATGTATATATATGTATGTATGTATATATATGTATGTATGTATATATATGTATGTATGTATATATATGTATGTATATATATATATGTATGTATATATATATATGTATGTATATATATATATGTATGTATGTATATATATGTATGTATGTATATATATATATGTATGTATATATATATATATGTATGTATATATATATATGTATGTATATATATATGTATGTATATATATATATGTATGTATATATATATATGTATGTATATATATATATGTATATATATATATATGTATATATATATATACATGTATATATATATATATATGTATATATATATATATGTATATATATATATATATATATATATACAGTATTAATAAAATAGGCTAGTTTTTGTATGTTTTTAAATGTTTTTTCTTTTTAATTTTTATCATTCCCACTTTATTGGTTTTTGCTACTAAATAATTTTCTTTCTTTTACTATAAACTATTCTTCATTATAATTTTCACTTTTACAGTCTCAAAGTGTACAAAAACATTATTTTTATTTGGCAACATATTTAAAATGGCCATAAAATATACATGTACATATATTATTTTTAACTTCTAGGCAATCTGCAATGCATGTGAAACTAATCACCATAAGACAAAAGAGTCTCCTGTGAATGAAAATGATAAAAATTTATATGAAAGTACCGAGAGGGATGCCACCAGTTTCAAAAACAGATTCTCTGTTATAATTCCTAGTAAGTTTATGATGTTAATGTTGTCATTAGCCGTATACTTGAACTGATGTCCAGGCTCACCTTTAATTACAGCTGCTTGCTAAAACTCTAATACTATGTGTGACGCATCATTGCTGAACCAACTCCACTGAGATACAATTTTCTAATGACTTGATCCAATTTGTCTCAGGTGACACATACAGACCTCACCTTACATGCTACAACTCTGAAGTTGGAGATTATATTAATGCTGTTATCTTACCTGTAAGTGTAATTTTGATTATATGAACGGTTCACAAGTACTATTATTAAATACCCTTATTGCATTTATAGTAAATTGAATTTCCCTTAGCCCCTAGTATAATTGTATGTGCTATGGCACATTTAGTAGTTGTGTGGCTAGCCCAATGACCAGCCTGTTAACTTCTGCAGCTAAAGTCAAGCACCCATGTAAAGCTAGGGAAATTTCAACCATCTTTCACCAGGACCTGGTGTCATATCCCATTATAAGGGATAAAAAAGTTCCCTTCTGAGCCCTAGAGGGCCTTCGGTGCAGATGAAGTGTACAATTCATCTGTTTCTATAACCTCGGCATATGAAGGGATTGTGTGGTTAGCACAACGCCCAGCCGATTTTACTTCCCCAACTTAAAGTCAGGTACCCATTTAAAGCTGGGTGGACTTGTGGGATGACATTGCACCAAATTTCACCTGGAAAAATTCCATGGGCCTCACCGAGGTTCGAACCCAGGACTCTCAGGTCAACAGTTGAGTATCTACACCACTCGGCCATCTGTTATAAGGGATAGGACACCTGGAAAATTTGTGTTGGTTTTCACAGAGTACCTAACCCAGCGCTTTCAGTTCAACAGTCATGTTTTCTAGACCTCTTGACCATCCATCTTCCCCTTTATTGCCTATTAAAAAACACACTTTTTTGTAACATTTCTAGTTCATTGAATTTTTAGAAGTCTTGTCCATATATAACAATGAGTATTAAAATTAAAAACAAAGAATGGGCTTGGTGTGTACATTTCAGAGCTACAAACACATAGACCAACAGTTTCTGACTCAGCTTCCAATGCCATCAACAGTCACAGATTTCTGGAGACTAGTCACACAGTACAACATAACAGTGTTAGTTGCTTTTGAATTGGACACCATGCTGGAAGATAAGGTAGGAATAATATAAAGAATAAAAAAAAATAATATTAAATACATGCTGAAAATCGCTTTGATACTTTAGGAATTAAAATTACATTTCATATAAGTATTACACATTTACCAACCATTTTATTACCAAAGCTTTTACTGATATATTTATGTCTTCTGTAATTGATAATATTATATGTATGCACTGGACTCATTAAATGTTTACGGTAATTGTATTCATTCAACACTTTTTGTTTTCAGACCTTTGGCCAATATCTACCTTTGGATGAAGAACATGAACTGTTGTGCCACCTTTTGTGATTAGGTCATTGTACCTTAAAGAAGAGAAACTCTGGCAGGAGCAGAAACTGAATGTTTGCCTGGATAAACCAAAATCATTCCCATCAGTAAAGCCCATGGTATGTCTTGCTATTTGTATTTGAAAGTTTAAATGAATTGATTTACAAGCAAGTCATTTCAATTGTAAAATGTCATTTTAAATGATGATTTGGATTTTTTCTTAGAAAATGTTAATTCACATTTCACAACTATTTGATACATGTTCAATACTTTTGATTTATTTTTACTACTGCTAAAGGTTTTTCGGTGAAAGTTCCCACTATATCTCTTGTGGTGCCTCCATGGCCATTGCAATATCGGCTATGGTGGGGATGAAAAGAGGGCACCATATAAACCATCCTATTAGTGGTTTATGGGATCTAAGGGATTTAATCTCATCCTACAAAATCTTCACACACACCTTCTGCCCCTCATGCCCACAAGAGCAAAGGGAACTTTACTTTTTTTTTTTTTTTTTAATGATCGATTTATTTCAATATTAGTGGTTTGAACACATAAAACTTAAATTTTATTACAGGACAAAGAAAGTCTTGATGTGGCTCATTTCAAGTGCAAGTTTACAGAGTTTGATGCAGCCAAGATCTTGAACTTCATGATAGCTGTGAGAGAAAACAATTCATCTGATGGGAGAATACTTTATATGTGCAGGTGAAGAAATATGCAGTTCTTGTTGTATAGTGTTTCACATTCTTCAATGAATATGTTGTGTTCCATGTTAAACATTAAATCTCAAAAATGAAACAAAATGTCAAAAGAAATTATATTTTTTTTTAAAATCTATTTGTAACCATGTATATCAGCCTGGATAAATAAGTTTCATGCAATTTTTTTAAAAGTATATAAAGTAAAAAATTAAAAGTACACCTAAAGAATTTAAATGTTTTATTTCTCTTAAGATCTTTTAATCATTTATTTGATCAATAAGCTTTTCTAAAAAAAAAAAAAAAAATTAATAATACCCAATTTTGCAATAAAAATGTGTTACATTAATGTGTGTAAATATTATGACATTCAGAACAGCAAGTTAATAAAAAAAAAAAAAAACACTTTGACTCCATATTGCAGGTAATAGACAGTTTTGTCTATTTTAGCCATAGTAATCTAAGACTAGTCTTGCTACATTTATCCTATAACTCTACAGTTGCTAATTTAGAAATGGGTTAAGGTTAGCATTTTTTAAAAAAACTGTAGCCAAGTCCTAGCTCAAAGAAAAAATATAAGCCTGAAAACTAATGGAGGCCATATTATTGCTGTCCTGCATAGCCTTAAAGTTAACTCATCTCCTGAAATTATTATTTACAAAGAAATATATAAATGTGTTAAAAGTTTGCATTAGCAGGATTGTATCACTAATCACTTCTTACTCATATTCAACAATTATTATTACAGTAGTTTGCTCTATATTGCTTTTAGATGTATGGACGTTAGCTAAATATTTTCTTTCTTTTTTTTTTTTACAGAAATGGTGCACTATATAGTGGATTGTCATGTGTGCTGTCTCTGCTCCTAGACAGAGTAGACTGTGATTCATATATAACAGTTCCACTTGTAGTTGGGTCTGTCAAATCTGTCCGGCTTGAAGTTATTCCAACTTATGTGAGTAGTGGAAGTTAGGTTTATGTGTAACAATAAAACTTAAGCGTACATCATTATTATTACATTTTATATTTCATGCTATAAAGCCTTAATTAATTTATTGATGCCATATTTATATTCATATTAGAAAAGAATAATAAGAATCAACAATTTTTTTATATAGGTTTTATTGTATTTATTCTCAGATGATTTCCTATTTAATTTCAACAGGAGCAGTACAGATTGTTGTATCGAATTCTGGAGCAGTACGCACAGACATCAACTGAATATGGGAACAATTTGCAACAATATTCTCAAGCTGAATATGGAAGCATCAAGTCTGAAAATGAACATTTGGCAGCAGCTAAGATCTATGCAAATGTCTAAAAGTTGTTGATTATAAAGATCTTAATATTACTTGGTTTTATAAGTTTATTGTTTTAGTTTTTTTTTTCCTTTTGCAATATTTTACTTTAAAGTGTCAGACAAAAATAATTTTACTACATTGTTGAAATTAATTTCTGTAATAGTCAACAAGTGGTCCTATTTAGTAATTAGCACTATTCTCTACATTTATAGTGCAACATGTAAACAAAGATAACAGCTTTAAATATCTAAATGTGTCTTAGAAATCAAATCTGTAAAGAAAGTTTTTAATAATAATGCTTCACATAGAAAAAAATGATTAAATACTCAAAAGTATATTTTAGCTCCACATAAATCAGTACACACTTTATATCAGATATTACTTCCTGTCTTATCTGGGTTGATGCAATGTTTACTTTCAAGATTTCTTTTTCCTCCACTTTTTTTAAATCCAATTTTTATTTCAAAATAGAGAAAACAAACGTTTCAGTGTTTCTTGTGTTTGACTTCCATCTTGCTAAGTCCAACCTACTGCTAACAATCTAAAACTCTGCAACCATGCTTTTACTACCTTTTTGTTAAGTGCACTTACTGATATGTATATGATGCATTAATGAAATGAGTTTCATTGTGACAATTTATTTTTTTGTCCTTTATTGTATTATAAATCTTTGTGTCACAGTAAGATTGTTGGTGTAATATTTTATTATAAATACACAATTTTTTAAGAAGACAGTTTTTAATATTTTTTTTTTTTTATAATGATTCGAAAAATAATTTTATTAAATCAGTTTTTATTTTTGTTTTTCAAGAAATGAAATCAATTCCATTGTTTATAGATCATATTTTATTGCAAAACAATTACAATTTATTAGTGCATTAGAATACAAAAAAAATATTTGTATTTAATGCAGCTTCAGTGCAAGTTAATTTTGAAAATACAATGTTTCACAACTATTATTATGAGCTACTTTTTAGAATTAAGTATTTGTCTGGTGAATTTATTGCAAAATATCTAATGTGCAAAGAAATTGTATATTCCACTTGTTGACCATGCTTAATGCCGTAGAGAATAGCATCCTGTTTTTTATATATAATAAAAATACTGTAAAGTGCTAATTAATTTATTAACATTGATTGAAGTTCATTATTGTTTAATGAAAAATAACTTCTTATTGGTAGTTACACAAAACTCACCCACGAGCAGAATTAATATATAATGATTGTATGTATCTATTTCTATAATATTATTTTTTACTTTGATTATCTTATTTTTGGATTACTTCTTACTCAAGTTAATTGTACAGTTTTAAAAAAAAAATTATTACATTTTTTTTATGTTGTTCATGCAACTGTAAATCAAATCTTGTAAATAAATGTTACTTTTGTTACAACACATAAACGACATCATCAAACTTGAGAAATAAATTAAACAATTAAAATGCTATATCTCTCTTATAAATTATTTTTTTTTTTTAGTATTTAAGTTTTATTTTGTAGAAATCTTAACTGTAGATTAGTGAATATCTTTTTAATCAAATTAAATTAAATTTATTTTTTAAATTCCTTCATAGCCCAATCAATGAGTTTAATTCCATTTTTCTTTAAATGCAATTTCGTTTGATGCTTCCCTTAGAGATAGAACGCTTATCGTTTCTTTGTCTACACTTTTTACAAATATTCACTTGGGTCACTTGGGAGTACTTTAGTGATTATTATGTTATTTGATTATACTTATCATTCACTGATGGAGTCTACCAGGACTTAATTTATTTTCATTGTTGGTACATTACTAACCAATGGAGGTAACTCCTGTATTTATACAACGTAGTTGTTCCCCTTGATAGACAACATTTCCGACATTATCCATTTTAAACAGTCGCTCGGTAGTATATTGTATATCACCTCATTTCTTTCATTAATGTCACATGTGATGCACCAGTGGACGCTACTATATTGGGCTGTGTTTACTAAGTAATAATAGCCTGCCAAACACCATTCCAAAGAACTGTAGAAGGAATCCTTCGCAAAGGGCGCCAGCGAAAATGGTTTGACAATATAAAAAAAAAAAAAACTGGACGTGGGTACTAATAAATGAATTAGAGACAGCCGCTCATGGAGAAGTAATTATAGAGAAATATGTCTGTTGACGTGTCCACTCATTTCCACCCCCCGGCGACCATATCAAATACGGCCATGATGGATTGTTTACTAGGCTTTTTGTTTCGGTCAATCATCACGGACAGGTGGACGCTAAAACATTTTTTATCGGGCTATGTTTACTAAGTTTTGTTTACATTTTGTGTTGGGTCCGCCGTCACACCAGTAAACGCTACTACAGTTTTATATTGGGCTATGTTTACTAAGCTTTGTTTACATTTGTACCATATACTTTAGGTCAATGGTCATGCACCAGTGGACGCTACTACAGTTTTTTTATTGGACTAGGTTTACTAAGCTTTGTTTACATTTTGTCCATACACTTTGGGTCAATCGTCCTGGACCAGTGGACACTACTACAGTTTTTTATTTGGCTATGTTTACTAAGCTTTGTTTAAATTTGGTACCACACACTTTAGGTCAACGGTCATGCCCATTTGATACTACTACTGTTTTGTGTTGGGCTATATGACTATGTTTAAATTGTGTACTATGCATAGGCAGTGGATTCTACTCCTGTGTTGCATTGGGTTATATTGATCAGTAGTTAATAGAATTATTTTTTTTTCACTACTGATAGATGTTATCAACTAGAGCTGTTGTTCTATTAAAATATCGATCGAAATTAACGTTTGATTAGAAATTTTAATCGCAATTTAACGCACTTTTTAATCGATACAATACAATACACTTTGTTAGTATTCAAACTAGTAAGTCATAATATCATAGCATAAAATTGGCATAATAAACAAGTCAGATTAATTTACGAAAGAGGTATAAATAAATGTAACAGATTTATTAAGCATTAGCATATACGTCTATTGAATTAGTTATTGAGACCAGTTTGTTGACATGTATCAATCACGTCAAGTGAAGCGAGATGTTTTTTTTTTTTAATCAATACCATTGTCAAACAAGTTTTCTTTCTCGTACCATAGGTTACAAGCTAATGCCGTATTTCACCCCTTCTTCCCTCTATCCTACATATTCTAATAAGCTCCAATATATTCCCATAAGCTCCCATACATTCCCATAAACTCCTACATATCCCCATAAGCTTTTAATATTCCAATAAGTTCCTACATATTTCCATAAAAGCTCCTACATTATCCCATAAGGTACTTCATATTCCCATAAGCTCCCACATATTCCCATAAGCTTCCACATATTTCCATAAGCTCCCACATGTTCCCGTAAGCTCCTAATATTCCCATAAGCTTCTACATATTTCCAAAAGCTCCTACATATTCCCATAAGCTCCTACATATTTCCAAAAGCTCCTACATAATCCCATAAGCTCCTACATATTTCCTAAAGCTCCTACATATTCCCATAAGCTCCTACATATTCCCTTAAGCTCCCACATATTCCATAAGCTTCTTATATCCCCATAAGCCCCTACATATTCCAATAAGCTCCTACATATTCCAATAAGCTCCTTATATTCCCATAAGCTCCTACATATTCCCATAAGCACCTAATATATCCCATAAGCTGCTACATATTCCCATAAGCTACTACATATCCCCATAAGCTGCCAGATATTGCCATAAGCTGCCAGATATTCCCATAAGCACACTCATATTCCCATAAGTTTCAATATATTACCATTCTCTCTCTCTCTTGCTCTCTCTCTCTCTCTCTCTCTCTCTCTCTCTCTCTCTTCCTCTCTCTCTCTCTCTCTCTCTCTGTCTCTCTCTCTCTCTCTCTCTCTCTTTCTATCTATATCTCTTTCCTTATCTCTCATTTTCGATAATTGACATACAGTTGAATCTATTTATGCATGACAGTGGATCATTGTATAGCAGAAAATTTAAACGAAGCTTATAGTCTGTTTCAAATATTGAAAAAAATAGGAGTAGAATTTACTGATGCGTAAAATTTTGCCTTTACGTGGTTGAAAATAAACACAAGCATATAGTCCTATTCACCAAATAATAAACAGGAGTAAAATCAATTGGCTTATATTCCCATAAGCTCACAGATATTGCCATAAGCTCCCAGATATTCCCATAAGCTCCCGCATACTCCCATAAGCTCCCAGATATTGGCACAAGATCCTACATATTCCCATAAGCTCCTTCATATTCCCATAAGCTCCTTATATTCCCATAAGCTTCTACATATTCCCATGAGCTCCTTCATAATACCATAAGCTCCTACATATTCCCATAATCTCCTACATATTCCCATAAGCTTACATATATTGCGATAAGCTGCCAGATATTCCCATAAGAACCCTCATATTCCCATAAGGTCCCATATATTCACATTCTCTCTCTCTCTCTTTCTCTCCCTATCTCTCTGTCTCTCTCTCCCTCTTTCCTTATCTCTCTTTTTCGATAATTGACATAGACTTGAAGCTACTTACGCATGGCAGTTGATCATAGTTTAGCAGAAAATTGAAACGAAGATTATAGGCTGATTCAAATATTGAAAAATAGGAGAAGAATTTACTAATGCGGAAAATGTTGACCTTACGTGGTTGAAAATAAACACAAGCCTATAGTCCCATTCGCCAAATACTAAACACGGGTAGAATCAATTGGCATATATTCCAATAAGCTACCAGATAGTGCCATAAGTTCCTAAGATTCCAATAATCTCCCAGATATTGACTTAAGCTCCTACATATTCCATAAGTTCATAATATTCCAATTAACTCCTACATGTTCCAATAAGCTCCAACATATTGCCATAAGCTCACAGAAATTCCCATAAGCTCTTACATATCCCCATAAGCTTATACACATTCCCATAAGCTCCCAGATATTGCCATAAGCTCCAAGATATTCCCATAAACTCTTGCATATCCCCATACGTTTATACACATTCCTTTAAGCTCCCAGATATTACCATAAGCTCCCAGATATTCCCAAAAGCTCCTGCACATTCCCATAAGCTCCCGGATAATGCCATAATTTCCTACATATTCCCAAAAACTCCCAGCTATTGTCATAAGCTCCAAGATATTCCTTAAGCTCCTACATATTCCCATAAGCACCATGATATTGTCATAATCTTCCAGATATTGCCATAAGCTCTCGGATATTCCCATAAGGTCCTACATATTCCCATAAGCTCATTCATATTCCTATAACCTCCCAGATATTGTCATATACTCTTACATATTTCCATAAGCTCCTTATATTCCCATAAGCTCCTAATATTCCCATAAGCTCCTACATATTCCCATATGCTCCTGCATATTCCCATAAGCTCCCCGATATTGCCATACGTTCTTACATATTCCCAAAAGCTCCCAGATATTGCCATAAGCTCCAAGATATTCCCATAAGCTCCTACATTTTCCCATAATCACCAAGTTATTGTCACAAGCTTCCATATATTGCCATAAGCACCCAGATATTCCCATAATCTCTTACATATCCCCATAAGCAAATAAACATTCCCATAAGCTCCTAATATTCCCATAAACTCCTATATATATTTGCATACTCTCCTACATATTCCCATAAGCTCCTGCATATTCCTATCAGCTCACAGATATTGCCATAAGCTCCCAGATATCCCCATAAGCTCCTACATATTTCCATAAGCTCCTGCATATTCCCATACGCTCCCAGATATTCCCATAAGCTCCCAGATATTCTCATCAGCTCCTACATATTCCCATAAACTCCTAATATTTCCATAAGCTCCTACATATTCCCATAAGTTCTTACATATTCCCATTAGCTCCCAGATATTGCCATAAGCTCCCAGATATTGCAATAAGCTCTCAGATATTCCCAATAGCACCCTCATATTCACATAAGTTCCCATATATTCCCATTCTCTCTCTCTCTCTCTCTCTCTTTCTCTCTCTCTCTCTCTCAATGATTCTTTCTCTTTCCTTATCTCTCTTTTTCGATAATTAACATGGACTTGAATCTATTTATGCATGACAGTGGATCATTGTATAGCAGAAAATTTAAACGAAGCTTATAGTATGTTTCAAATATTGACAAATAGGAGTAGAATTTACTGATGCGTAAAATTTTGACCCTACGTGTTTTGAAAATAAACACAAGCCTATAGTCCCATTCGCCAAATACTAAACAGGGGTAGAATAAATTTGCATATTTTCCCATATGCTACCAGATAGTGCCATAAGTTCCTAAAATTCCAATAAGCTCACAGATATTGCCATTATCACCCAGATATTCACATAAGCTCCTACATATTCCCATAAGCTCCAAGATATTGCCATAAGCTCAAATATATTCCAATAAGCTCTTACATATCCCCATAAGCTTATACACATTCCCATAAGCTCCCGCATATTCCCATAAGCTCTCAGATATTGCCATAAGCTCCAAGATATTGCCATAAGCTCCAAGATATTCCATAAGCTCCTACATTTTCCCATATTCACCAAGATAATTTCACAAGCTTCCATATATTGCCATAAGCACCCAGATATTCCCATAAGCTCCTACATATGCCCATAAGCTCCTAGATATTCCCATAAGCTTCTACATATTTCCATAAGCTCCTTATATTCCCATAAGCTCCTACATATCCCCATAAGCTCCTACATATTCCCATAAGCTCCTACATATTCCCATAATCACCTACATATTCCCATAAGCTCCCAATATTCCCATAAGCTCCTACATATTCCCATAAGCTCCTGCATATTCCCATAAGCTCCCAGATTTTCACATAAGCTCCTATATATTCCCATAAGCTCCAAGAAATTGCCATAATCTCCCAGATATTTCCATAAGCACCCTCATATTCCCATAAATTCCCATATATTCCCATTCTCTCTCTCTTTCCCTCTCTCTCACTCTGTCTCTCTCATTTCCTCTCTTTTTCGATAATTGACATAGACTTGAATCTATTTATGCATGGCAGTTGTTATTTCAATTTGATATGGAAAAAAATAAAGATGTATAATAATTTGGAGATTAAACCTAAATCAAATCTTGTAATGGAGCAACCATTATTTTTTACCAGACATTTAACAGTTTTAGCAAAAGATGAATGTATTAAACATTAAAAAATGTCACTTTTATTAAATATTTATATGAAAGACACGAAAAATATTTCTTTTTTTTTTAAATAAAGATACATACATTAAAACTTCGTGTTTAAATCTGTAATAGAATTTCAAGTTAATAAGTGGGGCTTCAATTTTGAAAATAACTGCTGCGAAAACTGTTACAATGAATCATGTAACAGAGTATCATGTGTCTGTGACAATGGTTGTAACGGATACAACAATCCACCTGAGTGTATATATCAGTGGATATGGCTTTATTTTATCAATACATGTGCAGATGTTAGATCATATTTATTAAGTATTTTACTAGCACTTTATCATTTCAAAATTCGTACAACAATAGACAATAAACAAAACGAAATAAAATTAAATACATAATTTAATCTATTATGGTTTCTCGGTGTTAACAGACTTTTAAACTATTATGCCAAAATACCTCATTAGAAATAAAATCAATGAAACTGTTACGATCGCACCCCCCCCACATCACAGCTACCCCATGTTATGTTACCCTCATCCCCAACCCCGTTAGATCTGTGGTCAGCGGAGCGTGATCAAAGCTGCCAGGCGCTCGGAAGCTGGACGTTAGCTGGACGAAGGTGCGACTTCGCACCTTTGGCCACTGACCAAGATCAAAGCCCTACCGGACTCAGAGAAAACCCACGAGTCAGGCTTTGATGTCGGAAACGCCCCTCCCCCCCCCCCCCAAAATTCCCTTCCCTCGACATTCGGGGGGCGAGCAGTCGATCGAGAAAGAAGTTTTAGTCAGAGTGTTAGATTGGAGTTTGGACAGAGATGTAGTTTTATAGATTCAGTGTTGTATTAGAGTTGGTATGAGATAGTCGTGCAGTCACGAGTGGTTTAAATAAAGTTCATTTAGTTTATATTTCAAATCAATAAGCGTTGGCTTACCTGTTTATGTGAATGTGTCTGGAAACCTAGCAATAATTAAGGAATATACTAAAAGAACCCGTAACATTTATGGCACCTCCGACGTGAACTCGTGACTGCGGAGTAAGGAGTTATTGTGAAAATTGCTGTCAATGCAATCGTCTTTGTGATTATTTCCTTCTGTGGATTATAAGTGAGCTATGACATGAATGTTTAACTTGTTGTATAGCTGGTGTCGACGTTATGAATCTGATCTGTGATAGAAGTTATGTTGCTGATAGGCTGCAGTGGAGGTCCTGCCAAGTTGAATCGTTTATTTCATTCCGGCAAACTGATGTTGATGTGCAATAAATGAGATTAATGTTGAGCTGAGCTGATGTTGTAGATGAAACTAATTGCTAACTGTGTGGATTACGGATCCGATTGAGTATCAAGACTGGTATTTACTGTGGTACAGTTACAATATTGGATTATTGACAATATTATTTTAATTAAGAAAACAACAAACAATAAAATAAATCAGAAACTAATAACATTAGAGTTAAATTTCGAATGGAACTATATTAATGTCATCAATTCTTCAAGAGGGTCAGGAAGCTGCAGCTAAGTTAACATTTTAATTTTGTTTTTTTTTTAATTATTTTTCATAAACATGAATTGTAACCTGCTAATGTATTTGTTGGTTGTTCCTAGTGGAATTCTGTATTGATTCGAATACAGTGGAGGTTGAAATAGGGTCCACTTGGAACAACTAAAACACTTGCATTTAGGTTAATTATTTTGATTATTCTGTTTCCATTATTTAGGTACTTAGCTATGTTGATTTAGTATACCTTGGGTTTTTTTTTGGGTGTTATCTTCTCTTTCCTTTGAGTAATTTTATCAGGTCAATATTAGTTGTATTTATTTAGAATTTTTTGTAAGATTGTTTAATGTAACTTAATTGTTCACTGTTCCTGGTAAAATTCTGTATTTCTTTTTTTGTTAAATACAGTGGAGGTTAAAATAGGGTTTACCTGGAACAGCTATAACATTTATTTAAGTTCATTGGTTTATTTCACTATTGATTTTAATTAGCAGTGGTAACCTTCTGCTAAATATTTTACAATTATTTTTACTTGTTTCTATTTGCTGGTGTATACTGTTTACAGTGCCATGGCAACCTTAACAGCTTTAATTGAGATGGGTAAGGACCTTGGGTACACTGGCAAAGAATTGCGAGATTGGGTTAGTATAAGAGAGGCTGAAGAAAGAGAGAGAGAGAGAGAGAGGACAGAGAAATTGAAAGAGAGAGGGAGGATAATGAGAGGGAAGAAAGACTAGAAGAGATGATAATTAGAAAAATGGAAGCCGAAAATGCTCAATTCAAATTACGTTTAGATATTGAAAAATGTGTAACTAGAGATCGATTCAGTGATTTAGTCGAACCATGTGTGTCAGAGGGCGTTGATAACGGTATCCGGACAAAACCCCCAGCGGACAAAACCCCCACGGACAAAACCCCCAGCGGACAAAACCCCCACGGACAAAACCCCCACGGACAAAACCCCCACGGACAAAACCCCCAGCGGACAAAACCCCCAGCGGACAAAACCCCCACTGGACCTCTCCCCTATTTTTGTTATAAAATCTATTTTTTGGCCCTCGTTTTTATTAAAAAATGTAATATATAATATCTGGATGAAAAAAATATATATATATATATAAATACGTATTTTTAAGGGAATTTTTTTTTCAAAGTACGCCAATAAGCTGCATTAGCCCGTCGAGCCACAGTGGTCAAAAGTCAATCTCTTGTTAACTTTACATCAACAGGAAGCTTATCTTACAAGGTAAAAAAAAAACAACTAATTTAAAGGTTTTAGCTCAAGGCCAATACTGACCGTATCTTTATTCTACCTTTTAATTCTCGCGCCAGGCACACATTGTATAGCAGACGGTAAAACAAACAACATAAGAACCACAGTGGTCGAAAGCCAATCCTTTATTTAGGTAAACAACATAGAAACATGCCTAATGATAGACTGTGTTGACAGACATGATATCTGTTATATCGAAAAACATTTCCCTTAGCCCATGGTTAACTTCGTATATATAGAAGTATTAATAATATTGACTTATATTCAATTTTAATATTTTGGGGGTTTTGTCCGCTGGGGGTTTTGTCCGCTGGGGGTTTTGTCCGCTGGGTGTTTTGTCCGTGGGGGTTTTGAACCACCTTTGCTTGACTAATTTCTCTATTGACACTATTGATCTCGACTAAAGTTTCCGCTATGCCTAGCCTATCTATCATAACCTTTAACCCCTTTTCTACTTTAGGTTGTGATGCAGCAATCATATCTAATTTGGAAAAAAATATTATGCTACAACTTCTCTACTGAACTAAGTCTAAGTGTTAAATTTTCTATTTTCTCATTTGTATCTATCGGTTCTGCTTTTAGTTCTTCTTTTTCTTTCCAATCGATCTCAAACTTATATGAACTATCTACTCCTTTATTCCCGAACCCTAATAAACTTGTGTCTCTGTTATCAACGAGTGTAGGACAAAACCCCCAGCGGACAAAACAGAAAGCAGACCTAACGTTATGGTAATAATAAAGAAATAGTTCAGGAGAAATGTGATGAGAAGAAGTGTCCAGTGTCAGATCCTGTTAATAAAAAAAAATAACCAGTTACAACAACGAGAAACAATTTTTCAGAGGCGTGTTAAACCTGTAGCTGGTCAAAGTCGGTCAGTGGGGAGAGGTGAACAATGGCAGAGGATGAGAGTTAGACACAATGAGTATCAGCCGCCTAGAATTATAATTGTAAGAAAGAGATCTGGTCCTAACTGTGATGTGCCAGTAGAACTATTCAAGAAGAACAAATGTCATTGTGAGTACGGGTGTAGAAAGAAGTTTGATGTAAGAGGGAAATGTTGCGAAAATGAGAGTTTGTTGAAGTATGGGCAAATGAAGACACCGTGTAGGCATAGTATGAACGATGTGTTTCTGTATAGGCGTAGAAATGAGCCACAACTTATTGATGGTAGAAGAATGAACTACACTTGTCATGGGGATAATTGTCTAAGGTACTGCCATAGAAATATGGGTAAAGATTTATATGGTAGACGAAGGGCAGAGCAATGCTTTAGGCCTCATTACCCTGATCAGTATTTCACTTCTAGATCAGTACCAAGAAATAATCGGGTTAATAACGGTTGTTATCAAATGAGAAAGCCTAGATATGGGTTCGTTCAAGGCAAGGAGAGGGATTTAGATTGCAACTGGCGGGAGCATATGATAAAATAGATTGATTCTGTACCTCGTGACATCCTTATTTCATATGTACCAGTATAGGTTAATGTTACGTTACTTAGTTTGTTCAATAATTTTTCGATGCTAAATATGGCTAAATAGTAATTGATTAGTGTTAAAGATAGTTATAAGGTTATACTAATTTCTTCTTGCATTACCCTACCGTTAGAGTTTAATTTCTGTGTAAGGGCAACTATAACGGCCTGTGGATATTTTCATGAGTACTTGTATTATACATTCCTGGGGTTCGCATAATAATTTTGTGTTGTAAATTTATTGTTACCCGTTTTAACATTGTGGTTGACAGGTGTTATCTCGCCCTGGAAATATACATGACTTTTATTAATTGTAACACCATTATGTTGTAATTTTTTGTTTTTGTTTTTTTTTTTATCTCTTGTCTTGTTGTTTCCCCTCTGTCAAAATGATGCCTATACGTTATAGAAGATTTATAATGGGTTAATGCATTAGGTAGCTTTTGGATGATATTTTTGTTCGATATAGATCATGATTACGTAGCTAGTGATTGGTGTTATTTATGGGAGGCTAATAAGATTTTGGATATATTTTTGCACTTGTTTATATTGTTTCGCCTAATCTGTCATAATTAATTACATCTACTGTGTTAGGAAAAGGTTTCTTTTAATGTAAAATTTAGGAATGTATTTATAATAGTACATTGATTTTGTTTATTGATGGTTATTCGCCATGAGGTAGTTTAAATATTTAGTATATTATGACATTACGAATCATAATACTTAAGATACGGTATTGTAGACCAAATGATACAATTGTTATAGGTAAACTGTTTTAGGATCATGTCACGTTTTGTTGGTTAACAAGTTGTAGAGCTGAGATTCTAACGTATGTTAAAAGTTTGTTACCTACACAATAGTTGTCAATCAACATGTAACTTTTGCTTTTTCTCTTTTATGCTAATCATCTTATTACGGGTATGAACATGTTTAAATTTTTTTAGTTATACTTGTATTATTTTACGTTACATTAGTTTTGGTTTTGTTCAGTATACAATTTGATGTTTATTTTATTTTGCATGATTGCATCATGCTTACTGACAAGGAGGGAGATGTTACGATCGCACCCCCCCCACATCACAGCTACCCCATGTTATGTTACCCTCATCCCCAACCCCGTTAGATCTGTGGTCAGCGGAGCGTGATCAAAGCTGCCAGGCGCTCGGAAGCTGGACGTTAGCTGGACGAAGGTGCGACTTCGCACCTTTGGCCACTGACCAAGATCAAAGCCCTACCGGACTCAGAGAAAACCCACGAGTCAGGCTTTGATGTCGGAAACGCCCCTCCCCCCCAAATTCCCTTCCCTCGACATTCGGGGGGCGAGCAGTCGATCGAGAAAGAAGTTTTAGTCAGTGTGTTAGATTGGAGTTTGGACAGAGATGTAGTTTTATAGATGCAGTGTTGTATTAGAGTTGGTATGAGATAGTCGTGCAGTCGTGCAGTCACGAGTGGTTTAAATAAAGTTCATTTAGTTTATATTTCAAATCAATAAGCGTTGACTTATCTGTTGATATACCTGTGTGCTTCACTGTGTGTTTATTATCTACAAAAGAGCCCGTAACAGAAACAAATTTGATGGCTAAATATACTGAGACTAAAACCAGATTGTGAAGACCCTTCAAAAAATAACAAAAATAAATAAACGAATCGATGATAACAATGCAATACTCAAAACATATAAAAAAATAATGTTCATATTTTTTGTATAAATAAAGTGTTCAGAATATAGACCAAACAAAATTAATACAAACGTTACATCTATTGTAATGATTTCAATTTGTCGGGATTAATATATATATATATATATATATATATATATATATATATATATATATATATATATATATATATATTAGCTGTACCCTGCAAACCTTCGCATATAGTAATATCCTCTTAGTCTTAGGCTAGTTTTTTTTTTTTTTTTGGTTTTGGGAAGATCCGATTTTTTCATGTTTGTATATTTTAAACTGGAATACTGTTGTTATAATTCTCTGCTTTCGAATTAACGCAGAACCCAAATCGCTTTTATTCATACTATTTTTTTTTTATACTCAATATATAATTTCGTGATTAATATACGAAAACTGGATGTTTTCTTTCGCTGGAAAAAAAACTATACAAATTTCGGGATGGAAAATGAAAACACTAAAACAGATGTCAAACAGTATTTATATTTTAAACTCACAGAATGTCAAAGTGGTCTTTATGGCGTCAATTGTGAAAATAACTGTGGGGATAGATGTTACAACAAGTCTTGTGACAGAATAACAGGAGTCTGTGACATTGGATGCAACGGTTACAACAATCCACCTGATTGTAACCAAGGTATGTTATCATACATATTAAATAAGTTATAATTGATTATTAGATACACTTTTCAATGTAATATGAAATATTTGTTACTATTTAATATTACACTAGCTGTACCCTGCAAAACCTTTGCATAGAGTTATATTCCCTTTGGTTTGATCAGTGGGCATGGTTATTTTTGGTTACAGACAGATCCGATTTTTATTACTATTGTTTACTTTTGACGATTTTAAACTGGAATACTGTTGTATTAATTCTTTTTTTTTCAATTTAACGAAGAACCCACACCGCTATTATTTATATAGATTGTTGTTTAAAAAAAATCCTCAGATTGCACTAAAGGTCAGTGGGGTCACAATTGTGAAGATACATGTGAAGTGAAATGTTACAATGAAGAATGTGACAGAGTAACAGGAGTTTGTGACAATGGATGCAACGGCTATGACAATCCTCCTGAATGTAATGAAGGTATGTAATCATAATGATTTTATAAGTGTGTGAACATTTTATTAAATGAAAAATTTAAAAAAAATAATTAAGTGTAATGCCCTTTAACACAAGAATGACGGCAGCTACATTGCGGTTTAATAACTTCTAAACGGCTAGCCCCAGACTATTGAAATTGTATAACTTTTAATATAATTATATTATTATCAAAATTATAGAAAATTATTATTGTTCGTTTTATAATAATTGAAAAAAAAAAAAATTACCTAGAACTACTGCAGCGGTCACTATTAACCGATTAATATATAGCGACGCTGTGGATGACGTCATCATTATTGCATCGGCATATGACACCCTTCGAATGCATAATTATTTTGAAATAACATTTTTAGTTGAACCATGTTATAAAATTTCATACTATTTTATAACTGAAAGGAAATTTTAGTTTTTAAAACAACATTGGAAAATTTATAACTTTCATAATAATAATCTATAAAGAAAAAAAATTAGATATTTCATCGAAGGATTGCAATGATGTCTCATGGGAAGAGTTTAGTGCTCAAGAGTGTTTGGCAATTTTGCAACAACTTGATGATGCTTTAGGTAATGATAGTAGTAATAGTGAATTTGAGGTATCGGATACTTATGTCATTCAAAACCCAAGCTCAGATGACGATGCAGATGCTTGCGATAGTGATATGTCAAATGAAGATCACAAACAACGTCAATCACATCTTCGTGCCCCAGATGGAACTATGTAGACAATTCTAGATCAAGACACCGTAACTTCTGGAAGATTTGCTGTACACAACTTTTTGAAAGAAAAAGCCGGTCCAACTTCATATTCAAACAGACATATTGGAGAGAATGAGGCTCCATCAAGGCATTTGTTGTTTTCTGATTCTATGTTAAAAAAAAATATTCAAAAATGCACCGTTGAGGAAGCTCATCATCAATCGCAATCAGATTCCTGGAACGTTTCCATAAAAGAACTTGAAGCAATTTTTGCTTTGGTGTACGCAAGAATAGCCTTGTGTAATTCATCATCAGACCGGAATGATATGTGGTCTAAAGAGTGGGGACCTCCTATATTTGCTGAAACCATGGCACGTGATCGCTTCAATGAGATTTTGACATTCCTGCGGTTGATCAACACTTGACTCGTTCAGCTCGACTTTTCATTGACAAATCTGCACTTGCTTGCGGTCTATGGAATCCAATCTATGCTTCACAGCAGGTGAGAACATCACTATTGACGAACAGTTTTTGCCGTGCAAAACACGTTGCAAATTCATTCAGTATATGACTGATATGTCAGAAAAACTCTGATTGAAATTCTGGTACACATTAGATCTTAAAACAAATAACGTTCTGAAAGGTTTTGTTACTGGCTCTTTTGTAGATGATCAATAAACACACAGTGAAACACACAGGTATATCAACAGATAAGTCAACGCTTATTGATTTGAAATATAAAAATAACTGAACTTTATTTAAACTACTCGTGACTGCACGACTATCTCATACAAACTCTAATACAACACTCACTAAAAACTAACTTCTAACTTCTGGTCCCCGATCTGGTGGGTAGGGATAGGGGGGGTGGGGCGTTACGCACATCAAAGCCTGACTCGGAGGTTTGACCAGAGTCCAGTGGTGCTTTGATTTCGGGAGAAGAATAGGGGGCGGGGCGTTACGGACATCAAAACCTGACAGTAGGGCTTTGATTTCGGTCACTTTAAACTGTGCTTATTGGGTGGGGATGAAAGGAACGTAATATGGGGTACTGTGGTGGAGGGGGGAACGTAATTTGGGATACTGTGGTGGAGGGGGGGTCCGATCTCAACAGGTTTCATGTAAGAAAAAGTCTGCAACTTGGTGAATATGTGGTCTTTGAAGCTACTTGATACATTCATTTTGAACGGGAGAAATGTTAAAACCTATATTTTCTTTACATCGCAAACCACTTGCTGACTCACTATGTGTCAAAAACAAGTGAGTTGCCAGCAATTTGTAAAAACACAACTCCAGAACATTTTTCTTCAGATATACTCGTCAATGGTAAAAAAAAAACCCTCACAATTTACCATTGCAAGCCAAAAATAAATGTCTGCATATTGAGTACTTTGCACAAACATATTGATACTGGAGAAACAAAAAAATAAAACTTCCAGAAAATGTGCAATATTATAATTTTTGTAAGTGTGGAGTGAACGTTCTGGACCAAATGAGCCGCCTGTACACAAGGAGATCAGCATCACGAAGATAGCCTGTCTATAACTTCAACAATGTTCTAGACTGTGTGGCTATAAATGCATTTACATTATTTCGACTTTACAACTTTTTCCGGCATTTCTAGACTGTCTGATATGTTGAACCTTGTGCACGAATTAATATCGCCTTACAGTGCAATAAAAATAAATCCCATCAGGCATTCCTGTGAAAAGGGGAGCAAGGAGTAGTAAACGCCATCAATGCTCGTTTTGTCTAACAAAACAAGATTTATGTTCATCATGTGAGAAGCCTAAATGTTGAAAATGGCACGATAGCTGCATCAAGAACGTTTATTGTAAAACATGTATTGGTGGAATGGAGTAACCGTCCATACAGCTAATGATAACAATTACATTATACTTATATCTACACCAGTTGTTGTTTTTTATAATTATAAATAAAGATAATAGCTTTAGCTCAATTATTATTGATCTTTTTTATTGTTTCAATTAATTAACACAGGTCAAAATGATGACTAATGAACAGAACATTGATTACTTACGTTTATATTTTTAAAGTATACTGTTTATAGTTCTATAGATATTGTTTCTTTGGTTGTTACACATATTAAAATAATTATTATATGACCCAATTCGTTAATGCTTACCGCGGTCAAAATGACCACTTCATTTGTTAAAAGTAGTTCAAATAATCCGTCGTTCTAGTGTTAATAACTTTAACGATTTGGAACTAATTCGGTTAATTCATGTCGACATATGTGTGGTGTTAGATTAGTAATTGGGACATGTAGTCATGTCGTTAAGCTAATGACTGCCAACATGAGGTTTTATCTCCAGTGAGGATCAATGGATATTTTAGGTCATGGCTTATGTCCAGTTATATCTCCCGTAGAGGCTCCGAGGCCATCGAACTATCGGCTATGGTGGGGATTAAATGAGGGCACCGTAAAAATCGTCCCATTAGTTGTTGATACATGGACTTTACACATCAGTATAACATTGTGTAATGTGACTTAAAAAAGAATTTCAATTTTCAATATTTTAGTAAACTTCTATTATAAGAGTTTGCCTATTTTATTTTTTTCTGACGTATGAGGTTATGCAAATATTTAAGATGTATGAACAATTCAATTTGTCAGAAATGATAATTGTGTCAATATGGATCGATATTTCCATACTATTAATAAAATCTGAGATAACACAGACTTTAAAACAAAATAAATCTACAAGCGAGGAATAACAGTAAATCTATTTAAATAATATAATTTCACAGAATGTCCGAGTGGTCAGTGGGGTCACAATTGTGAAAGTAAATGTGGCGATAATTGTTACAACACATCTTGTGACAGAAGTAATGGTGATTGTGACAAAGGTTGTAATGGCTATAGCAATCCACCTGGATGTTTTATAGGTAAATTGTAATCTTTCTTTCGATGTTTTTGTTTATGCAATAATTGAAGTACTTTTTTTAATAAACGAAATAGCTACATAATTAAATCATATGCAAATATCCTTTCGAATGTGTTTATGTTGAATGGGGTCACGAGTGTTTATATAAATGTACCGAAATCGTTACGATTCATTTGATGGACTTACTAGAGTTTCTAACAAAGGTTGTAACGGCTGAAGTTTACACACCTGGGTGTAATGTAGAAAAGTAAACATTCTTTATCAAGTGTGTCATAGAATGTTTAAAGAATTTCTTTCATTTTAAATTAAACATAGTACAGTTATCTTATATATTTAAAAAAGTGCATTCCATATCTCATGCTCCGTCCAAAACTGACCAGTGGTAGGATCTGAAAGATTGGGTAGGCCCTAATACGAAACTGGGCATTGTCCTATTGATGCGTACTTTGATAGGTTGAGGATCAATGTCGATTCCCTTTGCATCCACCGCAGAGAGGTTCAGGAAGCTGTGGAACACGCGCATGTCAATAAATATGTATGTACGTTTTTATAATACAATCTTTCCTACACTGCTAAATGTTATTGTATAATAAAATCAATGCTCCGCTAACGCAAAATGACCATTAAGGCAGATGAGGTGAATAATTCATTTGTTTCTGTCACCTCGGCATTTAAAGGGATGGTGTGGTTAGCACAACGCCCAATCGACTTTACTATCCCCATCTTAAGTCATGAAACTATAAACATTCCCTTGTATATCAACAAGACTCGTACCAAATACTTCTGAGTTCAACAGACAATCATCTACACGAAGCGGCCATCTGTCCCAACTTTTGTATAATATATATATATATATTATTTTACTAATATGATTTTCCCAGAATGCCAAGCTGATCATTGGGGCCATAACTGCAAATATAAATGTGGAGCATACTGTTACAACGAAACTTGTCACGGGAATACAGGAGTTTGTGATAGGGGATGTAATGGTTACAGTAATCCACCTGAATGTAATGTAGGTAAGCTAATATTTCATTCATGATCATAAACTCTAATGCAGTTCAAGGGTCAGTAGAGAATGCTTAAAATATCATTTTGATTTTTTTTTCCTTTTAATTCCGAAATGAAAGAAATAAAAAGGTAAAGTACTCATCTTCGTTATGTAATTCTACATGATCTAAAAGTTAACAAATAAAAGATTGCTTTTACCAAGCTGGTATAGGTATTCAACAAGATCCATGCATAGTCTAATGGTCTTAGATTTTTTTTTTAAGTGAATACATATATCTTCATAGATTATCATTGTCGACAAATAGCTTTTTAGACTTACAAAATGTGTACATTATTTCAAAAAAATTGATTTAATGTATTTTATTTCTTTTTGACTGAACAGATTGCTCTAAAGGATTGTATGGTCCCAACTGTAGTATTGAATGTCCACCTAATTGTAAAGATACAGCCTGCAATAGAACTGGATATTGTATTAGCTGTCAAGTTGGATATGTTGGTCATTTCTGCGATCAAAGTAATGCATTTTATATTTCTTCTTTAAGAAATGATAATGATATTTTGCCACTATATTTTTTTAAACAATAGATTTACAAAATTAAAGTAGTGGTTTACATATGTAAAGTAGTTGTTTACATATTTAAAGTAGTGTCTTGCATATTTATAGTAGTATTTTACATATTTTAAGTAGTGACTTGCATATTTAAAGTAGTGACTTACATACTTACAGTAATAGCTACATATTTAAAGTAATGGCTTAAATATTTAAAGAAGTGGTTTCCATATTTAAAGTAGTGGCTTACACATTTAACGTAGTGATCTACATATTCGAAGTAGTGGTTCAAAAATTTAAGGTAGTGGTCTACATACTCAAAGTAGTGGTTCACATATTTAAAGTAGTGCTTTACATATTGAAAGTAGTGGGTCACATAATTAAAGTAGTGGTTTACATATCTAAGGTAGTGGTTTACATAATTTAAGTAGTGGTTATCATATTTGAAGTATTGACTTGCATATTAAAGTAGTGGCTTACTTATTAAAAAAGTGGCTTACATATTTTGAATAAGATTCCTTTTACGTAATGTGGACTCGTATATATTAAGAAACCAGTACATTCAAATAATGTTCTACTTTAAATACCATAATGACTCATCTTAGTGTTTAATTTTTGTATGTTTTATTATGTGTGTGAAGTTCATGTAAGAATTACATAAATTATTTGTGATAATAAAAACCATTAACAGGACTGTCATTACGGTGCTTTTTTTTCATCCCAACCTTATCCGATAGTGCAATGGCCTTGGAGGTAAAACGGGGTTTATAGCGGAGACACATCGGAGATCAAATCAGGGAGCCCCCGGTCTATGGTCGACCATCCGTCACAAGTAGACATGCCATAATGATGGCTACAAACAACTCCCCCAATTTGAAGTCAAATACCCACATAAAGCTGTATGGAGTTTAGGACTTTCACAAGGTCATGAAAAAATACCAAGGTCGACTATCGAGCACTCAGTACCACAAGACCCAATACATTCAAACATATTTTAGTTTAACATTCAGATACATTTATTATTATGAAACTGTCTCATATTCTATATTTAATATGAATTGATATTGCAGTTGCAGAGGTAAAATATTGGACTCCAGAAATTCGCACAAGCGTGACTATCGGCACATTGGTTGTCATAGTGATAAGTGTTGTGGTGTTAATTGTTGTATGTCGAACGAAGAGGAAACGCCCGCATACTACAGGCAGACAAAACAATGAAGACAACTCCCTGACAATGTTGCAGTCTTATGACAGTGTGAAACTAAACAATGAATACCAGCCATCCATTCCAGAACCAAGTAAGTCATTTTGCTTTCATTGCAGTATAAACAATACATTATTTTCAGTACACTCTATTATATCCTGAACGATAATAAATAGCTTCAAACGATTATGATTTTTAGAGCATGCAAGATGAAAGGATAAATCTGAATCGAAGATTTGAATCATTTGATCATTCTGAAGTATTGTAGTAGGCTTTGGAATAGAGGGAGTTTCACACAATTTCTAATTTTTCATCTGATTCACATATTTTATAATTTGTAGTTATTCAATTATGTGTTGAATCTCTATTTAGTCTTTAATGAACTCTAGTTCCGTTTTTATTTTGACCATTCAATTATAATGTAATGCTAGCTCTATATAGTTACATCGGTAACACAATCCACTTAGGTGGATATAGAGCCTAATGAGTCATTATACCGGAATGGATTCATTGGACGGATGGTCGTGTGGCTGAGCGATTGAACATCGATCTGAGTGTCCCTGCCTCGATCGCTGGTGAGGACCAATGGATATTTAAGTTCGTGGCTAAAGTCAATGCTATATTTCTCGTAGTGTCGGCAAAGTCATCGCACCATCGGGAATGGTAAGGGTTGAAAGAAGGCCCATTAAACAACAAAATACCATCAGTGGAAATGTAAGAGATTTCACCTTATCCATACATGATGTTACGTCCCGTAATACGTATGGTCAGTGGCACTGATCCATCACTAGAACCTATTAGACATACGGGTTATTATGTTAAAAAAGTTAACACAATAAATAAAAAGCTTAGCTTATAGCAGCTTAAGTGATTTTTTTTTTAAAATAAAACTTCTATCTATGCATTGGTTTAATAATAGTTCTATTAACTTCTTACAGGCGGTGGTGACTGCGAAAACGTCATTGGCAAAGGACTTATACAGTCGTCAGAGTGTAAGAAGACAACTGGCACTAACTGTGAAACTAAAATTGAGCCATGTGATTCTCTTTGATTTCATTTTTTGTATCGAGTATTGTTAGAACGGCATGTGAAGCAATAATGGATAATCAATATTGACTTAGCTGTATTTATGTACACACATATGCTACTGTATATTTGATTAAAAGTTTATAATAGTTTATAATTTTCATTAATTCGCAATAAACTGGCAGATTATTCTTATCCCACCAACTTTATTGATAACTGGATCTAAGTAGCCTTTTTTTGTATCGAGGGTCAATGTAGTAGTAATTGGCAAGGTGTACAGATAACTGGTTTGAAATTATCCTGTTACTATTGACATACTTTTTCGACTTTTAAAAACACACACAATGTGTTTTACTAAATATGTTTCATTGAATTCAGTATGATTGTGACGTAAATGTTACTTTATTAGTGGACCAGTTGTGACTGGTATTATTTTAAAACTAGAGTAAATCTATCAGATTTAAAGTCATTTGTATGTGATTGAATACATGGATGAATGGAATAAACTGAAACTGTGTAATAAAATATACAATACTAAAATCTCTTAAAATGATTTTTTTGTTTCTTTAGAAAAAAATATAATTTATTTAATGAAAAGCTAAATATAAAATATAACATTTAAAACAAAAGTTTCTATGAATTTGTGCGCCAAGTTATAGATCAATAAGAATTTTCATTTCAAGAAAAACCAACAAAAACAATACAATAATTAGTTAGCCCATCGACCTGATGGTCACCTAATGGTCACTTTGGATCACAGACTACATCCGTGTCTATCAGGTATCTGGCATATGTTAACTAGAAGAGCGAACAACGGGCAGTATGTATACTATCCACAAAAATTCAGCATTAAGAAAGGCTAAATTTTAATAGGAATATTAATATTTGAACATAGATTTATATTGAGATTGTACCGCATGCTATTTCTGAATGGACTTCCAACACCAAGAATGCACAGGTCCAGGCGTCCAATAACCGTATAAAACAACGGGCTAAATGTATGGATTATGTGGTTATCACAATGTTAAGTCGCCTTTAAATCCCCAAAATGAGTCAGGTACCCATAATACAGCTGAATGGACTTGTGGGACGAGTATGCACCAAATGATACCCCAAAAATGACAAGGTCCTCACCGAGGATCGAACCCAGAATCCTCAGTTCGACAGTCGAGTGTCCACACCACTCGGCCATCCGTCCCATACAATAATCGTTATTATCAAATAAATCTTTGAATGCAGAAAATGGTCATCAGACCTAACTCCTAGAGACGTCTTACTCAATAAAGTGATGGTAACATTATTTCTTTATATCTATAACTAGCAACTATCAACTAGCAACTATCAACTATCAACTAGCAACTATCAACTAGCAATTATCAACTAGCAACTATCAACTAGCAACTATCAACTAGCAACTATCGGACGTTTATGATGAAGACATCAACATTTGGCAGAAATTGAAGAATTAACGTCATACACACTGGAACACACCCTGGGAGAGTTTTTGTTAACTTACAAAAAACAAAAAAAGATAACATTGTAAATAAACTATTAATTTGTAAAGTATTTGAAAAATCTTAAGAGGCGAGACTTTTGTAAATAATTATAACAGATGAAGGATATGTTCGAACGGTCAAGTGCTCCTGGGTTCGATATCTAGTAAAGACCAAGGGAAATGTCTCACGCCGTGGTTAATGTTCCTTACACGTCTCACATTGCACTATCGGTTAATTGCATTACAAATCACATTGCACTATATGTCACAATGCACTATAAGGTCTCATTGCACTGTATGTAAAATCGAGCTAAAAGTCACATAGCGCTATATAACACATTGCACTATCGGTTACATTGCTTTAAGGTGATATTACGCTATAGGTGACATTGCTCAATAGGTTACATTGCACTATTGAATACATTGCATTAAAAGTAACATTGCGATATACGTCACATGGCACTATATGTCATATGTCACATAAAATACGTTACATTGAACTATATGTTACATGACATTATAAGTCGCATGGCACTATATTTTAGATGGCACTAGATGTCACATGTCAATATATGTTATATTGCACTATATGTCACATTGCACTATAAGTCACATGGCACTGTATGCCACATTGACTATAAGTCACATGACACTATATGTCACATGTCATTGTTTGTCACATTGCAACTATCAGTTACATTTCTTATAGGTCACATTGCACTTTTTGTATGGTGGGGATGGAAGAAATATACTATAAAAACAGTCTCGTAGTGGTATTATTTGAACTGAGAGGTAGACATTTTATCATTACAGTTACCTCACAAAAAATTATATCCGTTTATTTTTTTGTTAAACATGTTAAGCACATATTGTATACTTTTGTATCCACTGATATTACATATAATGAATGTACAAGCATATAATATAAAGAAAAAAAAAGGTGTGTATCGTACTATAGTTCAATATCAGGGGAGGCAAATATTACCTCAGTAGCTATAATATGACTAGTTGTATCATTTATATGTCATGGCAAGAGTCAAAGCTGCTAATACATATATAACTAGACGCAATGCATTATAACTAGCTTGTTAATTAGCTTGGTAACTAGTTGTATTATTATATAATAACAGTTATTCACTCATTCGCTACACACCCATACAATCTAGTATCAAACTATATATAGGGCTTAATGTTTTCATGAATTAACATGTACATAGAAACAGTAAGAAGAAAATAGTAAAACGGAGATTTCCTGTTAGTGCCTAACAATAAATGAAGAGTTAAATCAAATATCTCTTTATATTAATGTATGCATCTATGAATTGTAGGAAATGAATAGAAAATGTGCCATATTACATCAATTTGTGTATGTATGTATATATATAGATATATATATATGTGTGTGTGTGTGTGTGCGTTTGTGTGTACAATGGTCTTGTTTAGAGAATAAATTGTTGTAAATGCCTATAAATTGCTCACAACACACACACACATTCTACCTCTATCAAAGTCCCTTAATAAAATGATGTCTGATACAAAAGTGCGTGCATAGACACATGTGGATTATATATATATATATATATATATATATATATATATATATATATATCAAACACTATCCTGAGAAACATTATACGCATGCTACACTCGAAGTAGCACGGAAGAGAAAGCATAATATACATTTTATCGCTCCGAAAAAACTGGTACTGTGAAAGTAAGTGATATGACGACATTAAAATAAGAATATTAACACACTTATTGCACATTATTAAAACGGATCTTTTAGAACCACACAAGTTGGTCTACGTCCTGGTGAAAGTACGTTGAATGTCCACATCTCAACACATACGTAAGAGGGCACCTGAGTTTGGAAAGTAAAGGCGGCTGTGTGTTGTAATAGTCATTCACAATATGACATATCTATGGAAATAGATGTACTGTATGCTTCGTCTGCCTGGATGGCCCTTTAGGGCCAAGGGGGCTTTCGTTTTCATTTTCAACCCTTATTATGAAAATTGTACGAATATGTTAGTGTAAAATATTGTGTATTGATATTAACAACTGATGAATTGATTGTTATAGAGACAATAAAAACATATTAACAACAGCCATCTTGATATTGTCAGTGATAAAATAATGTCCTTTCCATTCAACCATTTCTGACGTAGGGGGGGGAGGGCATAATATTGACAGCATTAACTAATACACTTTACTACTACATGTTTATATTTTATAACCTTACTGTATCAAAAGCTTGCACATCAGGGTGGTTCTGCTCAAACTGCCAGTACCTTGTGGCATTGTGATACAAGTGGGTCATGTGACGTCAAAGGCCTGTGTTCAACAAAATGTGCCAGTGGATGGTTTGGTCTCAACTGTCAGTACCGTGAGTGAACCAAAAGCTAACAAAACAATGTTTAAACAGCTTTTTTAAAAGGCGTTAGTCATTGCATTATATGGCGGTCATCTAAATTACGTAAACGAAGTAGCTACTGCTCGTTGTCTTTTATCTTGTAAATGTATTTTTATTAAATGTTTAATGAAATCTAAATATAGCTATTTATTTATTTATTTTTTTTTAAATCGCTATCAAGAGGAACTGGCCATAGTGCCTGGAGTCACACTGAGTACAACACCAGCGCAGACGACACCAACATGGCTGACAGATAGTGATGACGTAACATGTAATATTGATAGAAACATCCAATCAGTTTAAATATTATGGATCACAGCATTTCCATTCACATGGATGAGGGTTAAAGTGAAAGATCCTAATACGAATCATTACTGAAGTTAAAATTGTTGTGCACAAAGTTTGTTTCTATGGAGCACACATTGTTTACAATGTCGTAACTCCTTAAACACCACAAACAATAATATGAAAACATAACAAGTTATTCATGAAAACACAATAAGTTTAATATAGTCAAGCCACAAATAGAAGATCGAACAATAATAAGTGCTCGTTCGCAAATGACGTAACGCTTAGGGGGTGAGGGGGGGTCTAGGATTTTTGTGACATTTTGTGAAAGGGGAGGGGGGGTGTCTGTGAAATTGTGACGTCACAAAAAATAATAATTATCTATGAGTGAATCCAAAATTTGGTTGAATTTTCTGCCAAAATTTCAATTCTTCTCAACTTGAAATTTTGAAAATTGACCGTTATGAAATTTTTGTATCTTAAAAATTTCGATAGTTATTACTTTTTGAAGAAGAAGAAGCTAATGAAATTTTCTCTATCGATCAGTATCTGAATGCCTTATGGGAAAATGTAAAATAATGATTGTCTCCAAAAATAACGAAAGAAAAATAAATCAGTAATTTGAGGTATTTTAATTTATTTAACTTGTGACGTGACATAATGGGGTGGGGGTTAAAAATGTGTGACACTTTATGACAAGGGAGGAGGGGTGGTCTAAAATGTCATTTTTTGCGTTACGTCATTTGCGAACGAGCCCTAATAAATTCTCGACATCTAAAAAAGTCGCAAAGGTTCCTACTCTAACACTCATCAACTAACAATTAAAAACATCATGACCTTTTCATGTGGTCAACTTCCTCCGTCAATCCACTTTTATCTACAATGTCCATTCATCCATCACCGTCATGCTCTCCTGGTGTGTAAAGTCGTTGTAAGAATGAGATAAAATCTCTTAGATCCTATAAACATCGAAAGGGACTGTTTTTATGGTGCCCTTCTTTCATCCCAACCATAGCCGATAGTGCAATGAACATGGAGGCACCACGGGATATATATCAGTAACTTCAGTCAAGACCTGAAAAATTACCAGGTACCGTCAGGTCGACATTAGAGTGCTTTACCGCACGACCATTCGTCCCCACATCTTCTGGTCTCACCAATTACTTAACACTCAGTCCATACGAAGCCTGGTTCTTCAAATTATCATCGTTCGAAACCTCATCAATCCCATTCAATCACGCCACTCAACCACAAACTATACACACAATCATATATTAAATGTAACTGTTTATAATTAATACAAATTTGTCTATACAGTTTCAAGTTTAAGGCGAACAATGCCAATAAACTGCGAAAATATGTAGGTTAGTTATTTCATGGAGAACCCATTGCAAATAATAAATTTCTGTGAGGTGGAACTTTATGGAGGTAATTTATTTTTTAATGATTCTATCTTCTTATGTGAAATATTTAATTGTGCATTTACTTCTTTTTTCCGGTCAATATTTTCTTTGAAATAGTGAAAAAAAATAAATTCATATCCATAGTATAATGAATAGTTTATTGTTTGCAAATTAAATATATTTTTTCTGGAATTTAGTATTTTTTTTTATATTAATCAATTATGCATTTTACAATTAATTCCCGACAATATTTGTTACAAATTACACTGGTTTACATAAAAAAAAAACTGCAAGCAAAACATTATGAATTTTTGAAAGCTTATTAAAAATGATACATTTTGATGTACTTATTTCTTTTGTATCACGTCAGGTTTTTGAGAAAACCACACATTTGTGTTTACAAATTTTATGCTTATCATAAGCAGATGACGTCATCACTTTATGTTTGAACACAAGTTTAATTGAATATTTTATTGCTGTTGTTTATGTGTTTAGATTATATTTGATTAGCTGATTTTAAATTTTAAAAAAATTCACAATGCCAAGACATTGTACGATTCAGCAGACAGTTTTTTGTTATGTTTGTGGACGATTTTGCACAATGGCTGAGAAGAAGAAAAATATCAAATTTAACAAAGAAATATTATCATGCATACTTTGGATGTAAACTGGGAGACCAGGACAAAACATGGGCGCCTCATAGCTATTTGTAAACTCTGTGAAGTAACTCTTGGCAAGTGGTTTAAAGGTAAAGTGAAAAGTATGCCATTTGGTGTGCCCATGATTTGGCGTGAGCCTTCGAATCATGTGACGGACTGCTATTTTTGCATGACGAATGTTGTAGATTCACAGCAAAAAAGCAGACACACATGATTCTATATCTAATCATGTACCGTTAGCCTTGAGGACCTGTAGGACATTGCGAAGACATTCCTGTGCCTTCCTCCTACTCAGCTGGATGATTTTGAAAGTGATGACAGCTCAAGTTCTGAAGACAGTAGTGATGTTCTTGATCCTGATTTTAAAGAAGATGCTCACACCAAAACTTTTTACTCAGGAAGATCTTGATGATCTAGTTAAGTGATCTAAACCTTCCAAAGTCATCAGCTGAACTGCTTGCATCCCGCTTACAAGAACGGAACCTTCTCACTCCTAATACTAGCGTAAGTGTGTACAGATGTCGAGAGACAGAATTTGTACAGTTTTTTCAAGTAAGCAAGAATTGTTATATTGTAATAATATTGAAGGCCCTTGTCACATCTATGGAATTGCTCGATGCATAATCAGTGGAGATTGTTTATTGATTCCTCAAAGCGCAGTATGAAAGCAGTTCTTCTATTTAATGGAAATAAAATATCATCACTTCCAGTGGCACACTCAGTAACATTAAAAGAAACGTATGAAAACATGAAACTGTTTTGCTCAGTTCGTTGAATTATGACCAGCACAAGTGGTTGATATGTGTGAGATTTGAAGGTCATAGCCATCATATTGGAGACTCCAAGGAGGGTATTCAAAATTTCCATGTTTTTGTGCCTCTGGGATAGCAGAGCAGACTCTGAGCATTATACCAAAAAGTGTGGCAAGCGAGAGAAGAATTCACTCCAGGAAGCCCACAGTGTGCAAGTTAAGGCCTTTGGTGGAAGCACATCGAGTTCTCCTTCTGACCGCTGCATATAAAATTGGGGTTAATGAAAGCTTTTGTCAAGAATATGAACCATACTGGCTCTGGGTTTCAATACTTGGCAGAAAAAATTTCCCCATTTAAGTGAAGCGAAATTGACTGCAGGTATCTTTGTTGGACCGCAGATCAGAGAAGTAATGACTGATGAGGAATTTTCATGTAAATTAGCTACAGTTGAGCTACAAGCCTGGAATGCCTTCAAAGATGTTGTCAACAATTTTTAGGAAACTTTAAATCCGACAATTACAAAAGTCTTGTTGAGAACATGATAGCCAAATTTCAGGCTTTGGGTTGCCGCATGAGTGTAAAGTTGCACTTTTTGGACTCCCATGTAGACTACTTTCCTGAAAATCTTGGTGCGTACAGTGAAGAGCAGGGTGAAAGATTCCATCAAGACATTTGTGCAATGGAGAGTCGATACCAAGGTCGATGGAACGCGAATATGATGGCCGACTATTGCTGGTCATTAAAACGCCACAATCCTGGCGCTGCTCATAAGCGCAAATCACTTAAAAGACAATTCGTACAGTAGAAGACAATAAATTAAAATAAATCTGCTTTTTTTTAATAATTTTGTATATATCAATAGTTTTCTGCATGACCGAAGTACATTTTGTTGTTGGTTTAATTGACTTTTTTCTACATTAATAAATGTCAAACTGCAAAAAATCCTGACGTGATACAAAAATTTGGATTACATATTTGGAATCAGCATAAAAAGTTGCATAAGAAACACTTATTTGCATATCAGCAGTTTTCACAAAATGAAAATTTGTAAAACAGTGTTATTGATCTCTTTCACGTTCCTAATATTGTAAAGCTTGGTGTTAGCATACGTAAATGTTTACTGATAGTTATCATTCATTTATTATCAGACAATTGACATATCGGTCATACCTTGAGCGATTGTATGATTGTATGACGTAATTGTGTTACATCCGCCAATTTGTGACCTAGTTTGTTTAGTATATCAGATGCATCCCTTTATTTAAATTGCAAGACTAAGGTAGATTGGTTTAGTATAGTAGGTCTTTCACCTCATTGAAACTACAGGACATGACTTTGTTTACTAAACTAGGTACTTCCCCTTATTGAAACTACAGGACTTGGCTTTGTTTACTATACTAGGTGCTTCCCCTTATTAAAACTACAGGACTTGGCTTTGTTTACTATACTAGGTGCTTCCCCTTATTAAAACTACAGGACTTGGTTTTGTTTACTATACTAGGTACTTCCCCTTATTGAAACTACAGGACTTGGCTTTGTTTACTATACTAGGTACTTCCCCTTATTGAAACTACAGGACTTGGCTTTGTTTACTATACTAGGTACTTCCCCTTGTTGAAACTGCTGAAATTTTGATTCTAGGCAATGCATCTATTAAAATTACAAGATATGATTTATATACCTATTTACGAAAGGTATAATTGTTGTACTACATTTAATGAATTATTGTTTTTCCCCACTTATAGTCAGTATATAATTTGCCAGTTGGAACACACTCCTACGTACCAAGGCGCTTCATAAGAATCTTTTTGTCTGCACTTTTCTAAAATTTAAATGGGTTTTGAATACATTTCTGTAATGACCTAAATTAACACATATATTTGGTTAGCCATTTTTTGTTTCTTTAATCTTATGAAAGTTAAGCTATTTTTTGTGGTACTTATGTTTGTTTCTTTATGAATACATATTGTCCTCAAGGTTTTATGGTGAGAACTGTACACTAGGATTCTCTTCGACCTGCAAAGACTCCATCTGCAGTGATTATGGATACTGCGCTAGCTGTCTACTTGGATTTGAAGGAAATTTCTGTGAAAAGGGTATTACACTGTTAACTTTTTAACAGTTTCTGTTATTACACTTTCAACATTTTCACGACTTAAACAAATATCCTGCATGAATGAATTGATTTCTTTTTTTATATTTACCTGATAGTTTTAAGGTGAAATCACATAGACACTTCTATGCAATATAGTTCTATTTATAACATGGTTACGTTACATCTTTTGGAGACGTTCGACATGTTTATGTCTTATTCCAGCTAAGTGTTATTTGTAAGGCTGTTACTGCTGCTGGCCAGGAGGTGCTGTGGTCGATACAATGATATGTAGTCATTAACGAATCACTTGCATCTAGTATAAACTATTGACCACCAAGTGACTGTTATTGTAGTTCCCTTCTTCATCCTCACAATAGCCGCTATAGCAATGACCATGGAACTCCACATTGTGGGAACATGAACCAAGACATACATAACAAACAAATTTAGGAAACATCATTTTGATCACATAAATAAGTGTGAAATAAATTTAAAGACATGAAATATATAAATCACCTAAATAAATGTGAAACAAATTTAAAGACATGAAATATATAAATCACACAATGTGGCCTAAAATACTCAATATTTATTAGTCACCATTTTATGTGCTTTTTATTTATTTTAACGAAATATGTTTACTACTTTCAGCAAAGAAAGATAACTCCAGGGATATTACGTACGCACTGGCTACGGTCTCCATTTTTTTTCCAGAGACCGTATATATATGCGCATGCTTTGGATGACCTACAGCATTAGCTTCTATCATGTAACTGGCATATGTATTTTCCTCTTATGTAGCAAAGAAATATGCATCAATTGCAGTTTCAGTTAAAACTTAAAGATACCACTCTCTAATGACTTCCATTATCTGCATTTGAAAAGAGAATACATTTAAATAGTAATCATAATATTTAAGTTACATATTAAACGTATCTTTTTATCACGGCTGCTATGTAATTCCGTTACAGTATAATGCACTTCCGACACACAGAATGCAAAGTTAAGGTATCCAATAACCACTTTGTAACCATGTCTTGGTTGTTAACATCTACACAGCTGTTATTCAGATAGAGTCATTGCAAAATAATTTCTACTTCCCAAAGACTTCACATTCAATTTAATAAAAAAAAACAACATTCTAGTGGCTTGTTTATTATAAATATAATAACAAGCAACTAGAATTTATGACGAAGTCGACATAGCATTTGTCAGAGCAAGAAGAATTAACACCATACACACTGCAACACTCTCTTCTGTAGTGATCACTCTTCACCCTTCAAAAATTTTATGATTGCTTAGACACTAAATCGATCTAATATAGGTTGACAGTATTTATTTCACTTTAAAGGTTCTTAATCCAATTTTGATGGACATGACTTATAGCGGGTGGATGGTCGTGCGGTAAAACGCTCGACTGTTTACCTGAGTGGCTTGTGTTCAATCTCCGGGCAAAACCAAAGGGAATTTATCAAGTCAAAGTTAATATTCCCCTAGGTCTCACATTGTTCTATCGGTTATGGTGGGAATGAAAGAAATACTATATTTATATATATTTATATTTATATTGCAAAAGCAGTCCCATAGTGGTGTTGGTACGACTTTCTCTCAAAGGGTAATTTTTTTTTTAAATAAAAAAATATTTTTAAAAATGGGGGGGTTCCCCAACAACCAACCCCAACCCCTCCTCCATTCCTCTGGCCCTTTTCCAACCTCCCGGGGGAAAGGTCCTACTAGTGAAGATTTAATTTTGTGATTTAAGTAGTCAAACCAAGCTGCCGAATACTAGCTGCAATTATTTAGCTCGGCTTGTGTTTTGTATGTATCGAAGCTGCAATCAAATAGCTGAAGGTAATATCTATGTTATCAATTTAAATGATAAAAAAAAACAATGAATTACCATTTAGATTTATACTTCATGACATGAAGTCTTACAGTATGGTCAACAAGCAGCAGTGATAGGTCATGAACTGTTTCCATGAAAGACTAACATGTAACATTTATCTCTGTACAGCGCTGGTGAATAAGTTTACTGTGACCTATGAGGACTACCGTGATATCTTAATTAAACGTGTCTCATGTCTAAGGCAAGCTTTCACTGATGTCAACAACAGATCATTCGATATACGCTGTGAAAATGCTGGAGTTGCAAACAGAGTTATTCTTAAAAAAAGATGGAGTTACTTCTCTTCGCTCGATGTACACCAGAAGAGGTAACAAACAAAAACAAACGTGATGATAGCTGTTGCTAACGATTGCAACTTTAAAGTAGAGAGCAGTTCAAATCCCCATTTAAAACTTAAGTTTAGAGGCCTACGACAATAGTACTATAAGGGGAACCAATAAATAGGTGAATTTAGAAGATATAGGTAAATGTACTTTTAGAGACTCGAGACAGATTTTTGGTACACTATTTTAAATATTGATTTTTTAATCTAAGATACTTTTATTAAATACTGGTGCTAGTATTTCTGGTGGCAATGCCAATTTTAGATATAACTTTAATAATAATAGTATCCCAGCAATCACTATGGGTTCCATCGGGAGACAAAACTTTATGGACTGAATAGAACAATAAATATAATTGTTAAGTCAAGATTAACTAAAATACTAAATAGTTCTTACAGCTAGAATTAGTGCAGGCTATGTGCGTGCATTATGTACTAATGTTGAATAGAATGGTAGACGTACATAGAAATATTTATGGATCTGTACAATAACTACATTTGTATAGAAATACGATAAGTGGTAAATTGTTGACCGTAGGGCGTAACGTGGCTCTGAGACAATCGGCTGAGCAAACCTCCACTGATGACGCGTACTACGCAAAGAATGCAGTCGATGGAAACTATGACGGAAACACACATAAAATAACATCCAAGCATGAGTTATCTCTCATTATTTAGAAATCAAACATACTTTGCTGTCCATTGCATTTGATGATTTAGTCTAAATGGTGTCATCCAAAATAAACTTGAATTATTATTGAATTATGAACTCATTGGGTGGAGTGAATTATTTAGCCTTATAAATGTTTTCGTAATTATTTTATTTTTTAAAATGTCTATATTTTTATTCAAGACTTTATTTGTAAATATTAAAATAAAAAAAGGCTTCTGATAATTAATTATTTCTTATATTTTATTGTCTAAAACAAGTATAAAAAAGTATTTGTAGAAAATTAAGTAGCCTACATTAAAGAGCGATGCAAAAGAAATAATGCTAAAAGCAAAAATCAAAGATGTGAATGAAATATTGTAAATAAAGTTAATGAAGCGAAGGTTGTTTACTAGGTAATTCACAATAAAGAATTTTAATGTTGACATATCACAACTTTTCATGTCCCCGGTTATCTCTCTTTACTTAGTTATGTCTATGAATTCAACATTACATATCAGCTGCCAACTCTGCAACGTTAATGAAAACAACACTTGGACTCAACGGCTAAATCAAGGACTGGCTAAAACCACACAGCAGCCGCCAACCCTGGTGACAGTGACGTCACACACCTGTGACACCTACATCATTTACATCGGGACAAACAACGCATTCATTAGCATTCACCTTTCTTTAAACGAAATGCAGCAATTATCTAACAATCACATACACATGAATTAATGTCAATGCAATTATCTAACAATCACATACACATGAATTAATGTCAATGCAATTATATAAACGGTTATGCTATTTAATTGTCAGATTCATCTATCCTGGCTACTCTCTATCTCTCTGAAGTCATTTATACTCGTTCTGTCTATTCGTTATACCAGGTGAACACGTTAAATCTCTGGTCGGTACGTCGACTGCACAGGGTGAGCAAGGTGTGTTGCCGACCACCGGTCGTATTGGTGAGTTGTCGATTGTCCTGCTCGTTTCAGGCCGCCACCAGGGCTAGATTTAACACCGGGGACATCCGGGCTCTGATTTAGCTAATGTATCCCTGCCGGGGATGAAACATTTATCCCCGGCTTTGCAGAAATTTTTTTGTTTATCCCGGCAATGGTTTTCTTTCTTAAAGAACTACAACTAGAATAGTTCACAAACCTAAGTTATATAAATATATCTGAACTGCGTTTAAGAATAGTTAAATATTTTTAATAATCAATTTTATCATTTTCAGCTATACCGGCTGCAGTGACATAGCAAGCTTTACTCCCGCCCTGGGTACAATACTTTTTAGCGCCCCCTCCCCATTCGAAAACCATATTATATTATATGCCAATTGGCGTTAGTAGTGCCCTGAGCATAATGCATCCCCTTACCCCACACACTACGCCACTAGCCAGCTGACCTAAATTATTTTCAGATATATGTGTTTATAATCTGTTTGTTTTTTATTGATGCAATCTTTTAATGTAAGATGATATGTAAGATTCTTAAGATATTACAGGAAACACGTCATCTTGGGTTTAAAGGTCAGCGTTAATCAAAGTCTTAGAGTATATTTAAACCTTACCACGTTGAGGTCATACAAATCTTGAAAAACTGATTCAAATATAAACATACTTAATAAATGACAATATCTAAGGAAGAAATATATCTTCTCAGATCTCTAGTAATTACATTCAATAAAATAAACTAAGTATACTGTAGCTAGATAAACGATAACTTTGTCTGATAGGTCTACTATCTTAGCATTAGTAGAAATTCAAAGAAATATTCAGTTATAGCCTTTTCAACATGATGTGTCTTTAAATATAACAGTTGTACTTAGTGGACAGCAATACAGAAAATAGAATTCAAATGAACTCTACACATTTGTGGATAGACTTGGGGTGGGGGGAAGAGAGACTTTAGATAAAGTAAACATTTGTATTTAGTTCAATGTAGTACTGTAGGTACGGATATATAGAACACATATAGAACCCCCCCCCCCCCTTCCCCATTAGTACGATTCGGATGCCATGGCCAAAGCCAGAAAATCTGGGGCCCCTAGGGCTTCTACAGACAAGGAAAACTGGGGCACACTCAAACCCAAAATTTTGGGCCCATCCTTGACACGGGTTTATGGGTGGTGGGTGGATGCAATATAGGACTCACTTCTAAGTGCATTAAGTGTTGGTGGATGATCGGAGTAGAGTGTTTGTACAAATTACAAAAAGTTTGTGTTTTTAAAAAAAATGGTGGAGGGAGGGTGGTAGGAGCATTGAGAGCTTATTAGACATACATAAACATAGCCTATATAAAATGTAAATCAGTGATAGTATTAAACCGTCTAACAAAAAACATTCTTTGCATAATAAATTTACCCCTCCCCCACTTGAGTTAGATAACTAACAGGTTATTGTTATGAAGAAGAACTAAAAATGAAAACTTCTTGCTTTGTGCAATAGTGGTGGAAGGTGGGTAATAGGGGAGGGTGCTTAAACCTAACTAAAAGAGAAGACATACGATGGGCCGGATATAGAATTCATACGGCCCTGAGCTATTTGAGATATGTGGGCTCTTTGTAAGTCCAAATTTATTCTATTCAGTTCCAAATAGTTAAGTACATGTGACAGTTGCTCATATAAACATACTATTTGGGGCACTCAAGGGTGTATATCTTAAACGAAAATCCTGCACTGGACAGATAGAAGAACAATAAAAAATCATAAAAAAATGTTACAAAAATTACTTGGACAAAATTTCGCATCTTAACATAGAAATAAAGATCATATAAACACTAAAGATGCAGTTTTATGTTGATGATCTTTCATCCCCACCATAGCCACAAGTGCAATGGTCATGGAGGCATCACCGGAAATGTAGCGCGAAGTTTAACCAACGACTTGAAAATCCATTGGCACTCACACGAGATTGAATCCTTGACTCTCAGGCATACAATTAGGCGATTTACCGCACTACCAACTGCGAGCTTAAAAAAATAATCTGGATATGTCAGGGGTCAGCAACCTGCAACTCACAAGACGCATGCGGCCCTTTCGATGTCAATTTGCTACTCTTTCGATATCAAATTGCTGTCTTCCACTTCAATGCGCAAATAGTTATAATTATATTATTTTACTTTACTAAACAAATACCATAATATTGAAAGAATATTTTGAGTGGCTTTTTAAAAACTGAGAAAATTGTAAATTATAACTTTTGGCTCTTCCATGTCAAAAGGTTGCCGACCCCTGGGCTATGCTAACAACATTTGGTCTCTCGTAATAATGCACCACACATATTCTCACCTAAGAGTTCAGTATGGAATATTGATTCAGTCTTCGCCTCTGTAAATAAAAACATACTTATTTCCATACATTTCTATAGCTTGTCAATTTTTACTTTTGTGTAATAAAGTTCCCTGTAGCCACAGTAGGCCAACTGTGCAGATGAAATGTAGATTTCATATGTTTATGTAACCACGACATAAATAAAGGATTGTGAGGTAATTTTTTAACACATTATTTCTTCGGTGACTTTTGAAATCTTGTCACTAATAAATACAATGTATATTGAAAGTTAATGAACGCCTTTAATCTTTATTGCCAAATTATGCACATTTCTAATAAATAAATAAGGTTTATCTGTTTAAATCAAGATTTTGAAACTTTTCTTTTTTAAGTTTCCGAATTTAAGCATTATCAGTTCCACTACAGCGCAATAGATTTAAACATACGGAGTTTGTAATTTACTGTTCTACGTTTCCATTATCATATTTGATGCACACTCATTTACTGGATGAGTTTCGCTATTCACTGGCTCGGCATTAATAACGATGCCAGTGTGGCTCCTGGAACTTCTGATGTTGACGTGTATTATTGATCTTTCAGTGGGTGAATACATATATACTCAGCAATTTTCGCCCATTACTGGGATAAAAAGTATATAAATAATATATATAAAAGCAATTTGGATTTTAAATCAAAAGTAAATAATTAATACAATAGTATTCCAGTTTAAAATACAATCATGAAAAAATCGGATCTCCCCGAAACCAAAGATAACATAGCCTACCGATTAAGCCTATGTAGATATAACTCTATTCAAATGTTTTGCAGTGTACAACTAGTTATGCAGAATACGCATCGGTTTTTGAAAAAAAAGAAAAAACAACATTAAAACGAAAAAGTGTTCTACCATTGGCTAAGAAATCTCATCATTTGTGTTATTGGCTTTCTAATAATGTAGCACAGAAATATTTAACACAAAAGCTAAATTATCTCATCGGTGGGTGCTCAAAAAGAACGCAAATTGCGGAGCATTAGGAAATATCAATTTAAATTTAAGATGTTTAATTTATATTCTGTGATTAACATTGTTTAGATAATACAAAAAAAAAAAAACATTGATTTTCTTTTTTTTCTGATTGTACTGAACCTGGCATAACATTAAACAAACCTTTGGTCATGGCTGTGCCTAAAATAAACAATTTCTGGGACGAATCCACCAAAATGCTGAAAATATTTTTCTACTCACCACGAGCCTTACAGGTCAGCAACACAGCACATAGTCCTCAGGGGCAAAAAGAGGAGTATCTAGGGAGGGGGGGTCCACATTCGAAAATCCCCCCTAGCCCTAGAGTAAAAGAGGGCCCAAAACATTTTTTTACAATAAATATTAAGTGCATTATCTCATGTTCAAATATCAAAATGCAGGGGCCCTCCAAAGAGGCCAAGCCTCTCCGGGTCACCAAATCCTGTGGTTCGGCACTGGGGGTGGATTTAACGTGGGGGTGTGGTCGTGCTATCGGGCGTTTGCCTTGACCGGTTCTGGTAAGGGGGGCACCTAACTCTACCGACTCAGTAACAGTAATGTAAGAAGGTTGCTGCGGGTTGAATGGCAGTACAGGGCGCCGAACTAGGAAGGGGTGCCAAAAAGAGCGATGTTAATGTTTTTCCACAGTGCGCTGCAATAGTTAGCAACAGCTATAGTAAGAGCTTCACAATGGCATCATTATTTTTAATACATTTTCTAAATATATATGGTGCCCTAACCGAACCAACTCCGCCTCTGAGAATTGTATTTGTGTGAAAAAATTTCAAAACTCAAACTGGTATTAAATTCACGCCTCATTCATAAACTGAACGTTGTGTTTCTACTCTATATAATGTACCCTGCGTAAATTATGACATATATAACTTAGTGACCTGCGTCCGCTAGTGAAATATGTAAACAGAACATTGGCCAGTGGCCTCTATCAGGGGAATTACCTAGCATAGTAAACATGATGTGTTATGTGGCTATTACTATTTGTACACAAACAAAAACAAAACTTTAGGTAAGCCGTCTCAATCAGGGGAATCCCCTAGCTTAGTAAACAGTCCCATTGACTGGTCTACTACATGTACTACTTGGTGACTTGTATTTTTGTAAACTAGGCTTAGTCAAGCCAGTTCAACCAGGAGAATTCCCTTGACCAATCCACATTGGTCGACTTTATTCTATAAGTGTATATTTAAAATTTTACAAGTTAAAGTAAGTTTTTTTATTTCATTTTAAATGTCCCATGTTATTTTTTTCTTTTTAATTTAAAAAAAATAGTCAACTTCCTTTGTGATATTCTTATGTGACCTTCCTATGTGACCCTTGCAGCCACTCACGCTTACAGGGACTTAACAAACTGAAATTATTCATATCTTTATCAGAGCTTTAAGCCGAATTAGTTCAACCTATGGTAGACTTCGGGCAAACTTTATTACATTCCTATATAATAGCCCAATTTGAAACCCATTGATGTGTCTTTATATAAAGGGCCCAATATTTTATTCTGGGCCCGGGGGCCTCAAAAGACCCAGATCCGTCCCTGGATAGAGGACGTAATAAAGCGTGATTAGGAAAGCATTCGAATATACTAAGAAATTATATTCCTAGTGTTAAGTGCATGGTCGCGTGGTAAAGCGCTCGACTGTCAATCAAAAGTGTCCCTTGTTCGACTTCCGGAGTGGACCGATTGATATTTTTCGTCATGGTGAAATTCCCCGTCATTCCACAAAGGTGCGGAAAAAAGAAAGACACTATAAAAACCGTCCCATTAGTGGTTTATAGCAGGCTTGCGGAGCCGCCATATTTTTTTTCGGCTCCGGCTCCGGCTCCCACAAATTTGACGGCTCCGGCTCCCTATTAAGATAGTATCACACAAGACAAAAATTTTTGTAATTCCTCCACGCTAACATCCCGCTGATAAAAAGTTATGCAAATTTTGCCACGTTCACCCCCATAGTCAGGAACTTGAAAAATATACGCATTGTCCATTGTCGGTTTTTCTAAAAACAAACCATTTCAGTGCATCCAGAAACGTATCATTATTTTCGATCGAGGTTTCACTAGTCGCCATTTTCATAAGTAATAAAAAGTTATTTCAATGATCAAATTAGCAAATAGTAAATTGATACATTATTTAAAATATTGTTACGACTTTTCCCCCGGTGCGCACCGTGCATTGAGATATTGAAGTGATGACGCGGTAGAGAAAGTGACGTAGGAAGCCGGCAAGAGGATGGCCGTGATGTTATTGTCGTTGTCTATGTGTTTTTATAGATATAAGTAAACTTTTGGAACCCACGCCAGCCTGTGTGTTGTTTTAATTCCATAAACAAGATTTCCCGGATTTTTGTTGCCTCGATTTCAACTGAACTCTGAACACTTCTTGCATGTGCTCGTCGCAGTACCGTAACTCTAGGGCTTTTACAACAGCTTGATAATTTCCCGGGTCGTTGACAGTTCGGAGCATCTCAGAGGCCTTACCTCTAAGAGCCAAGACAAGGGCCGTGGCTTTGTCTTTTTCTCTGGTCCAGTTGTTTATTTGCACTGCTGCCTCAAACTGTCTCTTGTATACGGACCATGAAATTGTGCCATCAAATGTAGGCATGAGCATCTTGCCTACGGTTGTTGGGGTTGCAGTCTGTGTCAACTGAACTTTCCTCAGTTCTTCCCTGATATCTCCAATCTCTCCATCATACCTGGCAGTTGTGTCCTTGATCTGAGCCTGGAGTTCCATTATCCGGCCGTCGACCTTTTCGTTAATCTCAACCTTCACCTTCTCAATTCTGGTGTTGAGATCTTCCTTCAGATCTCCTATTTCGTCTCTTATTGCTTGAAGTAATTCTTTCCTTTCATTCTTAAGTAATTCTTTCATTTCATTCTGGCCTTCTTTCATTTCCCTTCTTAATTTTTCAATTTCAGACTCTACAACTAGAGGTTTACTTAGCTTCTTACCGGCCATTTTCAGAAAAGAAATATCCCACTTCTGACACCAATGTTACAACTCTTTAAAAATTCTTGTTTATGGAATTAAAACAACACACAGGCTGGCGTGGGTTCCAAAATGGCTTCTTTTGCTCCGTGAGCCTATGAAGTTCTCTGGCAATGTTGGAAAAGCCCGACACAAACCGACGATAGTATGTGCAGAGTCCCAGGAAGCTTCGAAGTTCCTGCACATTTGTCGGTTTTGGCCAACTTTTGACAGCTTCAACCTTTTCAGGGTCAGTACTTATGCCATCTTTAGACACAATATGCCAACAGTCTTTTGACAAATTAAAGAATGCACTAAGCTTTTCCCCGGTACTGGCTTACCCAGTCCCTGGTAAAACATTTATACTTGATACAGATGCTAGTAGTACCGGGTTAGGTGCTGTGTTGTCCCAGAAGATAGATGGCATAGAGAATGTCGTATCCTTTTACAGTCGAACTCTGTCGAAGGCTGAGAGGAATTATTGTGTAACCAGACGAGAACTTCTAGCGGTTGTGGATGCAGTAAAACACTTCCACAAGTATTTGTATGGCCAAAAATTTACTTTGAGAACAGATCATGCAGCACTGAAGTGGCTTTTGTCCTTTAAGAGCCCAGAAGGACAGATTGCTCGTTGGATCGAAAGATTGCAGACTTATGACTTCGATACCCAACATCGCAGGGGATTGCTGCATAACAATGCAGATTCCCTATCACGTCGACCCTGTAGGCTGGAGTGCAAACACTGTCAAAGGTTGGAGGAAAAAGAAACTGATGTTGAGTGTTGTGCAAGATTGGAGTTAGGTGCTTCAGAACCATGCTCTGATATGAGTCTTCGAGAGGATCAGCTGAAGGATGAGGATCTGGCTCCAATTCTCTTTTGTGGAAAGAAGAAGGACAAAGACCGGACTGGCTGAGAGTAGCGGAAACGAGTGCCGCTACGAAGGCCTACTGGGCTCAGTGGGACTCACTGATATTAAACAGGGGAATCGTCAAACGGGTTTGGGAGTCAACTGACGGCAGTTCTCACCGCATGCAATTGTTGCTCCCGAAGTCAAGAGTGGTCGAAGTGTTAAAAGAGATGCACAATGGTGTAACAGGTGGTCATCTTGGAGTAAACAAGACATTGGAGAAGGTGTGCCGCAGTTTCTACTGGTTCCAGTACCGGAAGGATGTAGAGGACTGGTGTAGAAAATGCAATCAGTGTGCAGCAACAAAAGGGCCGAGGAACAAACCTCGGGGCCGCATGCAGCAGTACTTTACTGGAGTCCCCTTTGAGAGAATTGCTATAGACGTTGCATGACCCTTCCCGGAGACCAGGCAAGGGCACCGCTATATCTTGGTTATCAAAGACTATTTCAGCAAATGGCCAGAAGCTTTTGCTATGGCGAATCAGGAGGCCAAAACTATTGCGGATATAGTGGTTAATGAGTGGATCAGTCGTTTCGGAGTCCCGATGGAGCTCCACTCGGACCAGGGTCGAAACTTTGAATCAAAATTGTTTCAGGAGATGTGCAAAATCCTGGGGATTCAAAAGACAAGAACAACCCCGTTACATCCACAATCGGATGGGATTGTCGAACGGTTTAACCGGACGCTGGTGCAGCACCTGGCAAAATTGGCAGATGACCGCCAGGACGACTGGGACACTCACATACCACTGTTTCTGATGGCCTACCGAGGAGCCACCCACGAAACGACGGGCCACTCGCCATCAACGATAGTGTTTGGCCGGGAACTCCGCTTACCTTGTGACCTTCTGTTCGGGCTTCCCAGAGACGCTCCCTCCATGGAAACAGATTATGCCAATGGACTGAGATCTCTACTTGAGGAACTACATTCTAGGGTTCGACAAAACATCAAAATCGCTAGTGACACTATGAAAACCAGATATGACAGACGGGCAAACTCGTCTGGTTTTCAAGAGGGAGACCTAGTCTGGCTTTACAACCCACAGAGACGTAAAGGAAGATCCCCAAAACTGCAGAGGGACTGGGAGGGCCCCTACCGGGTCATAAAAAGACTTAACGACGTCGTGTACAGAATACAGAGAAACACTAGCACCAAGATGAAAGTGGTTCATGTGGACAGACTGTACAAGTACTGTTGCAAAAACTGACCTGTCCGGGACGGACAGATTTAAGAGGGGGGCAGTGTTACGACTTTTCCCCCCGTGCGCACCGTGCATCGAGATATTGAACGTGATGACGCGGTAGAGAAAGTGACGTAGGAAGCCGGCAAGAGGATGGCCGTGATGTTATTGTCGTTGTCTATGTGTTTTTATAGATATAAGTAAACTCTTGGAACCCACGCCAGCCTGTGTGTTGTTTTAATTCCATAAACAAGAATTTTTAAAGAGTTGTAACAATATTTTAAAGACTTCAGTATTTATATTTATTATTGATAAATTCGAAGTTACTATACGGACCCGGGCAGGCCCGTAGCCAGGATTATTGCATTAGGGGGGGAATTTTTTTCGGTGGGGCGGGGGGGGCGCCGAAGAACTGATTCTGGGGTACAGCGGCGGATCTAGACAACTTTGACGGGGGGGGGGGCAAAACTTTGACCCCGGGGGGGGGGTGGGGCGAAACTGTTTTCATTGTTGAAAATTGGTCTTTTAACAAAAAATATTTCGAAAAATTTAATGATGTATTACCTAAACTTGCGATAACCGGGGGGGGGGGGGACATGCCCCCCGGCCCCTCCCCATAATTCCGCCCCTGGTGGGGTAGAAGAAATGTTCCGGGGGGCTCAGGTCATGAACGGGGGGGGTACCAATAAACTCCGATTTTTATTCGGACCCCGTCCCAATAAAGTCTGATTGTTATTCGGACCCGTGGCAAATATGCACTTAGCTTAGCTATACATAAACTTTATTATTGTTTTTTTTTTTATATAATTGTTTGAATTGTATGATTTAATCGTTACTCAGTGTCTAGGGTTTCACTAAGCTTAGTGCATATTTGCCACGAGTCCGAATAACAATCGAATTTTATTGGGACCCGGGTCCGAATAATCACAGCCTTATAGATTTATCTGCTCTATTTCAGATATTCTGTTTATAATAACATTGTTAAATACAGAAAGCTACCATTTTGTTTTTAGTCTATTACAAATTGTAGGAGGCAAACAATCAAACAAATTTGTAATTTTAAAGCTAAAAAAAAATTCTGCTGTAAAAAAAATAAATTTGGGAGCCGTGGAGCCGCCAGATTTTTTCGGCTCCGGCTCCAGCAAAAAGTAGCGGTTCCAGGCTCCGGCTCTGGCTCCGCAAGCCTGGTTTATAGGGACATCACTTCTGTTAAATGGAAGTGTTTCAATACAAGCAATCAGTTTAGTTTACATTCGAATTAATAGATGTATTTTTTTTTAATCAGAGATTCAAATAATGTGAAATATAATGACAAATGCATGGTTATTATCGTTATTAGATTGTCATACGTTGTAAATTGTAATTGAAGTAGACAAATTATATGCGGCCCGCCGATAACAATCAAGTTTTCAAAGTGGCCCTCCTTAGACTAAGTTTGCCCACCCCTGACGTAAGTAATCACATTATGTTCATTAGCCATCTTGTGTTTTGTTACGACAAAATGAGCATTGAAGGTGTGTGTTACCGCCTGCTTCTCTTTTTACAGGAATGCCTGCTATACTTTTCTTTTTGTTGCACAGTAAGGCGATCGCAATTCGTGAACAAAGTTCAAAATATAAGACCGCCTAGAAATGCTGGAATATATGCATAATCGAAATAATTTAAATGCTTTTATAGCCGTAAAGTCCAGAACATTGTAGAATATATAGACTGGCTATCTTCGTGATGCTGATCTCGTTGTGTAAAGGCGGCTCATTTGGTCCAGAACGTCCATTCCAAACTTACACAAATTATAATATTGCACAGTTTCTGGAAGTTTTTTTTTTGTTTCACCAATTTCAATATGTTTGTGCACGGAAATCAATATGCAGATATACTGTTTTGGCTTTCAACGGTAAATTGTTAGGTTTTTTTCTTTACAATTGACGATTACATTTGAAGGAAAACGTTCTCGAGTCAGCCCCGTAGCGTGAAAATTCAACAGGAGGGGCCAGCTATTCTACAGCAGGGGACAGGCAATAGCAGGGGGGGTCAGGTAATACATGTTACTAAGTAGAACAAATAAGCAAGGGGCAGACAAAACGCAAAAGGGGGCGCCCCCCAACCCCTCCCCCCCGCACGATACGGGCCTCTCTGAAGTTGTGTCTTTACAAAATCACTGGCAACTCTTTTTGATTCTACCTTATCGCCCCAACGATGGATGTGCTTTTGGCAACAATATGACGTCAATCGAAAGCGTCACTAGAAATTAATCAGTATGGCGGTCATTATGACCGCTGCAGTCGTTCTAGGTATAAGTTGTTTTTTTCGATTATTATAAAACCAACAAAAATAATCTTCTATAATTTTAAAATTTTATAAAGATATGAAAAGTCATAAAATTTCATTAGTCTGGGGTTAGCCGTTTAGATGTAATTAAACCGCAAAGTAGCGTTGAGGTCAAAATGACCGCTGCCGTCGTTCTAGTGTTAAATAGATTGCTTTACCTTCTCTAGCCAATTTCAAGCACTTATTTCTAAGTTGGGTTCACGTAGTTCTATTGATTGGAAAAATAATTGGAGTTATCAAGATTTAAACTTGGGACCTTGCAGTCGAACTTCCTATTTTTCTTGGTTTGTTGGCTCATCATATTTAAACTATTGGATTCCTAAAGCATTCAAATTAAATTTCACGTACAATTGGTGGCAAATGAAGCTAGATGACCTTCATTGCATAGTTTGACATTGGTTCCAGATTCCCTGCCTTGTTCTCTGTCTACAGGATGACGAAAAAAATAGTGGGCATCATTTTATGTCTACAACTAAATGTTGTTTTATTCGATTTTCAGGAGCAGTACAGACTGTTATACAAAATAATGCAGCTGTATATCCAGAAGTCTAAAGATTACAACAGAAAGAAATTTCAGCCCAATGATGGGACTTTAAGCTTTGTGAGATCTAATGTGGGTGGAACAGACATTTATTCCAATTTCTGAATTAAGAGACCTTACAGATTAAATTCTTCAAAGTTTTGAGACACTTCATCATTGTTTTCTTATTATTAGAATTTTTTAAATAATTTATTAAATTAAATATTTTGGCTAAGTTACTTTCAAGCAATATTGAAGTTTCATCAATATTGCTTAAAAAAATGGGGCTAAGTTTCTAAATAATGTAGCAATTTATATTCAGTTGTAGCAATTAATGTTAAAAGAAAGACGAAGTCTAATTTTTTTTTTCCTTACAAAAAGTTTTCGTTAAATATATCACCATTCAATTCATCGTCAAATATATATGCATATGATACAAAGCCAGATTTTTTTTTAATTTTAAGAATTTTTTTCTTTCTTTTTATAGCTATGGCTGTTTTTGTTTTGATGTTCATATAAATAGACATTGTTCACAGAAACATTTAAGTGTAAAGAAATATGTTCATTTTTTATTTTTTTCTGGATTTATATTTTTGGTCTATGAATTATATATTGATGCATGAATTAAAAAAGTGAACTCTAAACTCTATATCTCTTTTTTTATTATTACCATTTCTTTATTTTTATTTTCTTGTAACAAAAAATTGTGTGTAAGTTTTGTTTATTTTTGTTTAAGAAATCAGTTGTAGTAGTAGTATATATGGAGTGTGAAAACCTGATTCTCTTTACCCCCCCCCCCCCCCCGCTTCACATCGCCGAAGAAAAAAAACATTTAGATTTGTTCATCATTAATCTTAGGGGACAATAGAAAACAGTGATTGGTGAATTCTATACATGATTGATGGATGTAAAATGGTCTTAATTCTATAAATGATTGATGGATGGGACATAGTCTTATCTTTCTTGGATACAGGGTGGGAGATGCGGGCGATAGTCCCGGGTTACCTTGGACTTGTGGTCACCATTAGTGAAACAGGTGAAGTTGTTTTAAGATTATATTTTAATATCCAAATTAACGGCACACTTACCGCAAAGAACCCAAACATATACACATATTAAGAGAAATAAATTAATGGTGCAGTTATAATTAGCTGCTCCTGATCTATTGTCAAGCTTTCTTGCTTTATCAGCCATATCCTACAGTAGACAGTAAAGAACAGTTATATTAGTCCGCTGTACTTTCAATGTCAGTGTCTGGTCAAGAGATTGACATTTTGTTTTTTCAAGCCCCAAAAAGAAACTTTGCTTAATGTACCCTGACACATAAGAACGTGAAGTTTTTTTATTTTTTTTTTTATTTTATAAACACTAGATATAATGATTGAAGTGTTATAAGTGTCAAGATATCATAGAGTAGGTGAAGGGAGTATGTTTAAAACGATGTGTTCACATCGTGGTGCGCATGTTATAAAAACGAAACTTGTGGCGCTCTGTTAGTGAATAGCCGCTGGTGACGTACAATGCATAGATTTGTTACGTTTATTTTTTGCATTCGCCCATGCCATGTAACGGCTTATTTACATACATGTGTGTGTTTATTATGCATTCACCATATTTGATATAACCGGTGTATTTACATGACGATGTTGATGTGTGTGTGATAGGTTGATCGTTCTGGAGGTATGTTGTATAGTTTAGACAATACGTTGTATACTGTAATATCGAAGAAGCATTGTGTAGTCATATCGTACATGATGTTGTTTGTAACATGTAGGCCCTGAATCTGGAAGTAACCTTTAAGTCGTATCGGACGTGAAATGGCCCTGCCTGAAGTGCACCGTAACAGCCCTGACATCTAGTCGTTCTGGAGGCATTTAAGACCCGGACGGCCCAGGATTGAGAGACCACCTGACAATTATAATGTAATAATCTGATCTGTTATAATTTAGTCTATTTATTGAATGTAATACTATTGTGGGTGATGGAAATCGTCACATAAATCCTATATTTTTCTGTATTGTCAGTTATAAAGTGGTATTAAAGTTATTAATTTTATTATTTATACAGAGCTAGTGATTGTATACGTCATATATATATATATATATATATATATATATATATATATATATATATATATATACACATGTTAATGTGTGTGTCCAACCTACGGGGATCTGGGTGAACCTCTCGCCAATGTACCCCTAGACCACGAGTTGTTCAAATTGGGTTGTGACAATAAGGATAGCATGTCAACGGCAGAAAGAGGAAATAAAAAAAAAATAGATAAGTTGTGGGGAGTTGTGGGGGCTGCAGGACAATAAACAGAAAGTGAAAGTATGATTAAAGATAATTATAAAACAATAGCTTATTAGTTTCGTACAATTAAAAGTAATCATAGTAATGCACTTATCCTGCACTTTATAAAAAGTTGTTCACGTTCAAAATGTTAAGCTGTTATGTTAGGAACAATTTTATACACATTTTAATTTCGCCTCATAGATCACAAATTGAAATTGAGTTGAATTTATTTTGAACTAAATGTACCCTGCAAAACCTTTGCATAGAGTTATATCCAATTAGGCTTTATCGGTAGGCTAGGCTATTCTCTTTGGTTTCAAGCAGATCCTATCTTTTCATGATTGTATTTTAAACTGGAATACTTTTTTATTAATTATTTAATTTCGACTTAACACAGAACCCGCATCGCTATTATTTATATAATTAGTTCTTGAAGGAAGCTTCTTCAAAAGTGGTTGTCCGAGGCAGTAACCACGCTAATAAATAGGGATAAAAATTGTTAAACATGATCACAGTTTTGCAAGACAGTTGTACAAACGTTTTTGATTTAGGACAAACTATTACGTTAAACGTGTGTTGATTATGTGTAAAACAAAAATATAAACTCATTCTACAAATAGTGTACCTGAACTTTAATACAGCAACATTCTACAATTACAATTTGCTATTCTATTTACAAAAGAAACAAAGCTACCAGTCTAGCTAAATAATGGGACTGGAGGTACGGATTATAAAAAAAGCAAACCATTGTTAGAAAGTTGAATTATACTTAATGAATAGTAAACACAAATGTATAATGACTAAAAAATGATATTATGGTACGAGTCTAAATGTCTGAGACTATGCCTACATCGATCAACCAGCCAATTGAAACTGTAAAGCCGTAAGTGGGCTAAAGTCATCAAATCCGTTGTCACACTTATGGTATACAATAATACAACTTCCTTTTATGTTGTTAGTTTAGGTCAATATTCTTTAAATGATAAAAGCCAGAGATAGTGCATTATTTTTGGGTGATATTTTTTCCCCTCAAAATGGATAATTTTTCAAAAGTACTATATTTCCTTTGTCTTTTAAAGTGTTTAATATTAACTCTATATACCGGTAAGTTATATCGAATTTAGCTAAACAGAAGGCTATAAATGTTTAAATTATATGTGCTTACTACATTGTATGACATAGTAAACAATAGCATATATATATATATATATATATATATATATATATATATATATATATATATATATACTTTTTTTTTGTAAACAAGTTTTCAAAGTATTAAATAAAATCTTCATCACAATTAAATTTAACACAATTTCCCCATTTTTTCTGTATTACATCCTATTTGTATTTAAGGCAGAGCAGGTTTGTAGCTTCACTGAAAAAAAATTGTTGCCTTTTATATGTTTAAACATTTCAAACCAGTGTCATTAACACAGCTCAAAAACAATATTTCAGTCAATTAGTGGCTACCTTTGTTTTGATATTATCTATAAATGGGTATGACATTTATTGATTCAAATCCCAAATGTAAAAAGGCCCACAGCTCAAGATGAAACTGCGAACTATGACTTAAATCAAACTCGCGTGAATTCGTTCTGCGCGGAATCAGACATGACAATTTAAAGTAAATCATTACTTAGAGTAGCTAGAAGGCTTACTTCTTTATTCCGTACGTTGTATGCTCTCATGGTTCTCAGATATTAAAACAGATAGCTGTTAAGCCTGGTTGATTCACACCCCTATCGCAGACATAGTTAAATTGATTTGACACTGTTGATTCAATTATGGAAGTTTTTCTTTCATGTGTATCAAATTAATATATTTTAGCTAATCATACTGAAATTTATTTACCTCAAAATCCTACACTTTACTCAAATTACAGCTAATGAACATAACAGATATGAACAAAAAAGTAGTTACCCGATGTATTCGTAATAAAATCGATTTTACCGTTTAAACAATGTGCCAGCTTTGCAAAACACTTGCACTATCATGTTGACACGGTGAACATTATAATCTATATAAAATTCCTAGATAAATCAAATGTACATCCAATGTCCAAGAGTCAAGCATCTGTAAAACTTCTATACTCTCTCTAATCATGTTATTAAATAGTCGTTAAATCATCTAAGCTTTTATTGTTATTTTATTCACTTTTAAACATTTATTGAAAATAATATTGAAACATAAATTGTAATGAAGATTTTGACAAATAAATATTAAATAATAGAATATATCTTAAAAAAAATAATAAATAAAGTAAGCTTATAGCAATGAATTAATTTGCACATAATTGGCTTTTTAAAATAAGTTGACATAAAAAACATTATTAGTTTTAAATTTCTTGTGTATTTAGTGTCAGCTTGTGAACCAGGGTGGTTTGGAGACAGTTGCAGCTATATGTGTCACTGTGTTACCACGTGTGACCAGACAGGAGAATGTACGGGAACAAATAATACTTGCGTCAGAGGCTGGTTTGGCTACAAGTGTCAATATCGTAAGTATATGGCTCTAGGCATACTTTACTGTCGTATTCCACTTGTGCTCTAATTAAATCAGACGACACAACTTCTTGTATTGTAGAAGAATTAACTTAACTTTTTAATGCGTGATATTTACAGATGAGAATATGATAATCCAATATAAACACTTGAGAAGATGAATCAATAAATCACATGTATAATTCTATAATTTAACACACACGATAAATACTAAGATCAATATTCGATGAGAGATGTGGCAATAAATCACATGTAGCTGCTATCACTTATAAACCAGTACACGAGGCTATAACTATTATTCATTCCTTTTGCACTGTCCACTTAGTCCACGTGTTACACCTAGTATCCCCTTCCTGGGTTTCTAGTCTCTCTCTTGGGTCCCCTCTCTGTCTGTGTGTCTATCTGTTACAACCGTTATAACTTCCCCTATTTATAGGATATATCACCCCCGCATATTACATCATTTTCCCGCCAAAACCACAGAGGTCATTGTGTAGGCGATTCGCGCCAAACTCCGTGCGTGGGGTGATTAACATTATTGCATCATGCATGCTTGACCCTGCAAGCACTTACCATACCATATAAGGAAATAACGCAGTGACTTAACAATGCGTGGTTGTAAGGGATGGAACAATACAAAATAAGGCAATAACATGAAACGTAAACAAATCGTAATCATAATAAACACTCTTTACCTTGACAGATACATTTCCTATCCAGTACGACGTAATGTGATTGTCACCAATTTTCAACTCTATTTATAAATAAAAGATGATTTAATGTTGTTATGTTTCCACCAACACTTCTTACCTTCCAACCTAAACCAAAATTTGATCGGTTTCTAAAATGAAAGTCGTTAGAATATCTAGCCAGGTTTTTTGTATTTTTTTTATTTAATTTGATGGGGAGAAAATATATAAATAAGAATTTTTTTTTTAATTTGTAACATGAATTTTTGACTAAAATAAGCTACGTATTTAAGAAGCGCACAATGAGTTAAAATATTCAAAAATGAGTTTTAAAGCCCAACAATAGAAATTGGATTCTGATGCTATTGAGCTTACAATATTTAATCTATAAAAAATATGTTGAATTATGGACGTTTTGATTTGATGTCAGGATATTAGTTTGTTTGATTTTACTTTATGTCACTTTTGAAGACTTACGTTCAGTATAATAAACATAATTTTGTCATTAATGATATTATTATTGAACAAATGCTGGTATAATTGCAATACATTATGCAACTTCGAGTCAGACGGTGGCACTTTAGTAGTCAGCTAATCTGCATTCTGTTGTAGCTGGATTAAATCCCAACTAGCCCAGTCAGGCATCTACCTATGTTTTATTTAGTGTCCACACCCAAGTCACTGCAAGCTCTGTGCAAACCATCCAATTATAATTAAGTGATAAACACTTCATCCATGCAGCCATGTAGCATGAAAATTCTACAACAGGGGCCAGACAATAGCAGAGGGCCAGTAATACATTTTACTAAGTAGAAAAAATAAGCAGGGGGGCAGACAAAACGCGGGGGGCCCGGCCCCCCTGTCCCCCGCACGCTACGGGCCTGCGTCCTTGTATTGGTATACATGTTTAAAATAATGTTTTACCGTCATTTGAAGTAAAAGAATGTATCACGATGTATACATTTTAAATATCTTTCGATAATTTTATTTAAACTACCTGAATAATATTGGTTAAAGATTGGGATTGCACACATTGCATTACGCCATTTAACATATAAAAAAGAGGAATATAAATAGTCGTGACTATTTCGATCAATGATAGACACAATATAAGATAATTACAATATATCAGACCATTACAAAATATCAGATCATTACAAATAATCAGATCATTACAAAATATCAGATCATTACAAAATATCAAATCACTAAAATATCAGATCATTACAAAATAACAGATCGTTACGAAATACCAGATCATTACGAAATATCAGATCATTACGAAATACCAGATCATTACGAAATATCAGATCATTACGAAATATCAGATCATTACAAAATATCATATCATTATGAAATATCTGATCATGACAAAATATCACATCAATACAAAATATCAGATCATTACAAAATATCAGATCATTACAATCACAATGAGAGTGAATGATTGAAATCAGTAATGCTATTAAAATATAAATATAACTTATGTCATTATTCGTCAGAGGACCTTCTGACACTTCCAACGCTAACCGTTGTGTCATCCTTAAATCATACGCTTGACGAAATCAGTGACAGAGATGATACGACGTGTTTATCGTCCAACTCGTCTGTGAGAAATCTCACATTCAAATGGAATACACCATATGTCTTCACTTGGCTGAGACTAGTAGTAGACAATGAAAGCAAGTAAATTTATTATACTTATGTTAATGATCGTGAGGATCAATTGATGATAATTTAAATGATTATTTGTGTACTTACAGATTGATTTTGACATTATACATTGACGTGTGGTCGTGCGGTGTAGAGCGCTCGACTGTCGACCGGAGGGTCCCGGGTTCGAATCTCAGTGAGAACCTTAGGATTTTTTCAGGTCCTGGTGATAGTCCCCAAGTCCACCCTGCTTTAAATGGGTACCTGACTTCAAGTTGGGGGAGTAAAGGCGGCTGGGCGTTGTGCTAACCACACAACCCCTTCATATGCCGAGGTTATAGAAACAGATGAATTCTACACTTCATCTGCCCCGATGACCCGTTAGGGTTAAGGGAACTTTGCTTTTTTTTTTTATACATTGACATGACATTAGACATTGCAATCGGACATTGCTTTCAGACATTGACATTAGACAGTGGTATCAGGCATTGATATCAAATTGTAATAATTTTATTGTATTGATTCATTCATTTTGTATGAAATGTCTGATGTTTTACACAGCTAATAATTGATTTTTATACCAAGTTTATCTTTAAATTAAAACAAATTGCTTTATTTTTATTGAAATAACTCAAAATATGTGAGTAGCAGGATGGAAAGTGGGTGGGGGATGGGTGGTCGGGAATAATATAACATGACGCTGAGCTATTATTATAATTTAAATTAATGAAATAATGCGGAATGTTAACATTTTTCAGCCTTTACAAAAAAAAACACAAATATATATATCTATTTATTCGAAATACTTAGGTAATGTTTAAATTAAATTTCTTTGTTCATTTTTAAATAGAAAATGGTGCAGCAGTATATGCCTAGCAACAGTTAGACACTGGTCGGCTAAAACGTTCTGATATGAAATAATTCACTTAAAAACTAAATGAACATTAAATGTGCATGTTTGTTAAATTGAATTATTTTTATTTCAACTTTTTGTCTGGTTCGAGTTGCAATGAAGGCTAAAAAAATCCTTCTAACACTATCATACGTGTATACATAGGTGTGTATAGGTGTGTACATAGGTGTGTGTATAGGTGTGTACATAGACGTGTAAATAGGTGTGTGCATATGTGTGTACATATATGTGTGTATATGTGTGTGTATAGGTGAGAGTACAGGTGTGTGCATATTTATGTACATAGATGTGCACATAGGTGTGTGCATATGTGTGTGTATAGGTGTGTGCATCGGTGATTACTTGGGTGTGTACATATGTGTGTTCATAGGTGTGCGCATAGGCTTGTATATATGTGTGTACATAGGTGTGTATAAAGGTGTGTGATTAGGTGTATACATAGGTGTATGCATAGGTGTGTGCATAGGTGTGTACATAGGTGTGTGCATAAATGTGTATAAAGGTGTGCATATAGGTGTGTTCATAGATATGTGTTTATGTATGTACAAAGGTATCTACATAGGTGTGTGCATATGTTTGTGTATAGGTGTGTACATCGGTGTGCGTATATGTGAGTACATATGTGTACGTATAGGTGTGTACTTAGTTGTGTGTATACGGTTTTGCATAGGTGTTTTTATAGGTGTGCACATAGTTTTGTGTATAGGTGTGCACATAGTGGTGGGTATAGGTGTGAACATACGTGTCTTCATGAGTGTGTTTATAGGTTTGTACATATTTGTGTGTATAGGTGTGTACATACGTGTCTTCATAAGTGTGTTTATAGGTTTGTACATATGTGTGTGTATAGGTGTGTACATAGGTGTGTGTTAAGGTGTGTACATATGTGTTTGTACAGGTATCTACATAGGTGTATGTACAGGTGTGTACATAGGTGTGTGAGTTGGAGTTTGCAAGGGTGTGTACATAAGTGTGTGCAAAGGTGTTTAATATGTGTTTACAAAAGTGTGTGCATAGGTATGTGCATAGATGTGTACGTAGGTTTGTACATATGTATTTACAGTTGTTTATATGTAGTAGACTAATTAGGAGTAACATTTTACATTGATGCTTCCCATCATCTCAATAAGGAGTGACAAATTTATTTCATTAACTGTGATAGTTTTTTTTTTATTATTATTGTTTTCAAAGAAAAAAAAATAATAGAGAATATTAGAAATAAAAAATAGGCCTTTAATTATGATTTTACAGATTTATTGACCAGTTTTTCTATTGAGTTTGGAAAAGACACACAGAAGCTAACATGCAACAATAGACGTCTGTACCTCATCAACAATCTTACATTAGATATCAGATGTGACGTTTATGATATAATTAATCAAATAACAGTTACGGGACTTGGTTTGCCATCTCTCTGTTCTCTGTACATTAATGGAGGTAATGGATTTTTTTAAACAAATAATAAAAAGTGTGTAAAATAAATTTTAAATCATTTTCAATAAAATTGTTTTGAAATGAATATACGAAAAAGTTGTCATTAAATAAATATGTATAGTTTTGTACATGATTTGTCATCATCCCTTGAATAATAATACTATTTTAGTTTGTGTACTGTAAGTAGAATGATGGCAAGCCACGGGTTAACACCCCTACATTCACCAGTTATAACACCTTTTATTTTTTGGCTTCCTTGTGGTCAGCTTATGTACGAGATCAGTTTACTCCAATGTGGGATTTTAAAAAAAAAATAGTCTTAAAACAATCAAGTTTACAAAAATTAGATTTTATATTTGGAACAAAACATATCGTAAAACACATTAAGTTTTAGAATTATATTTGCCTTTAGATTACTTTATCTTTTGTCATTTTTTGAAATACTTTTTTTAAGGTCGCAATATTGCACTGAAGCAGCAAACATCAATGTCGTCAGTGTACGAGAACTTCACATCTTCCAAAGCTGTGGACGGAAATACGGATGGTAATTTTTACCAAAACAGTTGCGTACATACTGCTTTAAATGATACATCACCTTGGTGGAGAGTTAATTTCACTAACAGTGTGATAACTAGGTACACACTGCATAACAGAGTGGGTAGGTACTTACTAGAAATGGAAGCATTTAATTTAAATTATCTAACACACATTTATTAAGACACATTACAGTGTGGAAAGGAAAAATATAGATTACTTTTTTTTATTTTAATTTATTATTTTTTATTAATATTATTATTTTTGTTATATAGCTGCGTAAAATTATTACTTTAACAGTCTTGTGCATCTAATGAGAATGCGAAATATACTTGTTTAAAAAACTCAAAAAAAAAAAAAAAATGGGGGGGAAATCAGCTAACAACGGAGTTACACAAAATTTGTTATCAAATCATTAAAAGTCACAATTATTAGTGAAATAAAGAAACATTTTAACAATTTTAACAAGTGCACATTTCATAGGCCTTAATTCAAAACTAATATTTTTTTTTTCTTTCCAAATTCAGATAACATTTAAACGTAGTTTATCGATGAACATAGTTATATGTAGTATTCAATCCCCTCCCATTTATATATATATATATATATATATATATATATATATATATATATATATATATATTTACATATAATTCTTTAAAGTTCTCCATATAATTATTAAAATATTTATTTCAAAAATTGTAAGTAAAGTTTCCCTGTTAACACCTAAACAGACCATCGGCTATACCAGGCATGTCCAACATACGCCCCGCGGGCCACATCCGGCCCGCGTAACTAATTTATGCGGCCCGCCAGTAATTTTTCAATATTTACGTTTGCCTGACACTTACATAGTATTAATCAAGTAAATTCAAGATATTTCTGGTTTTTCATATGAATTAAACTTTTCGTGCTTATTTGTTATCTATAATCACACAACAAACTCTATAATCTATGTATTTGAAGTGGAACAGTACGGCAGTTCATTCAATGCTTTCCGTAAGTAGCAAACTTGTTAGTAATAACTTGGTCGCTTGGAAGTTAATTTGCAATAATAATTCGTTTATTGGATGTTTATTATCATCGCATTAAAAAACAATTGCTTTCTTAATTTAAAAAGGAATTAATTTTGTTACTTGCTGCTAATATCACTTCGGCCGCCATTTTTTTTTTCAGTTTGAAAAGTGTTTTTTAAAGTACCATTTTGACTGGAAAAAATTGGTGAGTGTTACAACAGACGGAGCACCAAACATGACAGGAACAAATAATGGAGTAATTAAACGCATTGAAGATAAAATTTTCGAAATCGATCCCAATCATAAAATTATACCAATGCACTGCATTATTTATCAACATGTCCTATGTAAAAATATTTTAAAAATCGATCATGTTACCAAAATAGATGTAAAATTAGTAAATTTCTTAAGAGAAAAAGGATTAAATCATAGGCAATTAATTGATTTCCCTGAAGAACTTAATACCACATATTTCGATGTAATATACTACAATAAAATCCGTTGGTTGAGCTTGGGAAATGTATTAAAGCGTGTGTGGGAGCTTCAAGAGGAAATACGAATTTTTTTAGTGCTCAAAGAAAATGATGAGTTTCCTGAATTAACGGATCCAAATTGGCTTTGTGATTTGGCTTTCTCTCTAGACATCCTCACATATTTAAAGGAATTCAACACAAGTTTACAAGGAAAAAAAATATTTGCTTATGATTTAATGCAGCAATTAAAAGCCTTTAAAATGAAACTTCAACTTTTTCCCACAAATCTTGCTGAATGCAAATGTTTTAACAGAATATATAAAATATTGTCGATTTTTAGAAATCCATTTACTGCAAATATTGAAGAAGCTTCTCCAGACATTCAATTAGAATTAATTGAATTACAGTGTGATTAATTATTGCATGATAAATAACGAGAAGAGGAAGATAATTTGCGTAATTTTTATAAGCAATTGTATAGTAAAAAATATGTAGATCTAAAAAATCTTGCCGAAAATATTTAGTAATATTTAGTTCAACTTATATTTGTGAACAGACATTTTCTTTAATGAATCACAATAAAAGTCCTACAAGGTCGAGATTAAATGATTTACATTTGGAGGCTGTATTAAGATTAGCCACCACAGAAATTGAACCTAACATTAAAAAGATTATAAACGAGGTTAACTGCCTCAATATTTCTCATTAATTATTATATTTGTTATTATTAAATTTTTTATTTTGTATCATTCTGTATCGATATTTGCTGTAAGTTACCTATGATTTATAATTATTCATATATATATATATATATATATATATATATACATATATATATATATATATATATATATATATATATATATATATATACTTCTATGTATTTGTTATATCATTTATAGTCTCATAATAAAAATGTGTTCATTTTTTGTTTAAAATTTTTGTATTTTTTATTATAATGTTAATTTTATAATTATTATATATTATATATAGGTATTTGTTACATTATTTATATTTTCATAATAAAATTGTGTTCATTTATTGTTTAAAATTTTGGTATTTTTTTACGCCTGGCCTGCGAAAAATTATTTTTTTTCAATCCGGCCCGTGACAAAAAACTGTTGGCCATGCTTGGGCTATACCATTCTTTATTCTCTCCAATCAAATGTAGGGTACACTTTTATAAGTTGGGTATCGATTGGATTTGAGAAAAGTCCTGGCCATTAGGCCTACAAAGGCTCGAACTCGAGACCTTCTGGTTACCATTCGCGAGGTCTATATATTAACTAATTGTACAGGGATAAAAAAAACAATGGTAGGTAAAAACATATCATCCACTTTAACTAACTGCTTGCTATTCACTTGTACTATAACACTTTATAGAAAAATGATTGATGAACTTGACTTAATCTATTTTTACTAACCTCATCACAGACAGTAGGGTATGGAGACTCAATGGATTTATGTTGATTGCCCAACTAGAAAACGTAACCGTTCTCTCTCATTCTGATAAATATGAAAAATCGGTTAAAAGAACATACACTATTTTAGACGAGAGTACAAAGAAAATTTCCTCTGTCAACATATATGGGAATAAATCGAAAGATGTGCTGCATTTCTGCGAGGTTGAGATATTTGGAGGTGAGTTGATACGTCTTCGTCATCACGTTATGGAATTTTTTAATACCATATCATATTATTGCTTTATTGATTTTACAATGGTTAGTATTTTAAAAGTTGATAACTATTTCACAGATTTCATAATGATTAATTGAGAAATAGGTCCGTTTAGTCATGTGTTATAGCCGTCAAATGTGGTGTTTGTCATGTGTTATAGCCGTCAAATGGGGTGTTTGTCATGTGTTATAGCCGTCAAATGGGGTGTTTGTCATGTGTTATAGCCGTCAAATGGGGTGTTTGTCATGTGTTATAGCCGTCAAATGGGGTGTTAGTGATGTGTTATAGCCGTCAAATGGGGTGTTAGTGATGTGTTATAGCCGTCAAATGGGGTGTTTGTCATGTGTTATAGCCGTCAAATGGGGTGTTAGTGATGTGTTATAGCCGTCAAATGGGGTGTTTGTCATGTGTTATAGCCGTCAAATGGGGTGTTTGTCATGTGTTATAGCCGTCAAATGGGGTGTTTGTCATGTGTTATAGCCGTCAAATGGGGTGTTTGTCATGTGTTATAGCCGTCAAATGGGGTGTTTGTCATGTGTTATAGCCGTCAAATGGGGTGTTAGTGATGTGTTATAGCCGTCAAATGGGGTGTTTGTCATGTGTTATAGCCGTCAAATGGGGTGTTAGTGATGTGTTATAGCCGTCAAATGGGGTGTTTGTCATGTGTTATAGCCGTCAAATGGGGTGTTTGTCATGTGTTATAGCCGTCAAATGGGGTGTTTGTCATGTGTTATAGCCGTCAAATGGGGTGTTTGTCATGTGTTCATAGCCGTCAAATGGGGTGTTTGTCATGTGTTATAGCCGTCAAATGGGGTGTTTGTCATGTGTTATAGCCGTCAAATGGGGTGTTTGTCATGTGTTATAGCCGTCAAATGGGGTGTTTGTCATGTGTTATAGCCGTCAAATGGGGTGTTTGTCATGTGTTATAGCCGTCAAATGGGGTGTTTGTCATGTGTTATAGCCGTCAGATGGGGTGTTTGTCATGTGTTATAGCCGTCAAATGGGGTGTTTGTCATGTGCTTTAACCCACACCTGTGGGTGTTTATCATGTGGTTGACATTACTATTGAGATGTTTAGTTGAAACGTTGTATTAGCTGCTATTTGATGCTAAAGACAATTTTCTATTGAAAAGTAAATCACGCGTTTATCTTTCATCCCCTCCAATAACTAATAGTTTTAAAACAAATGTTATGTATCCTTAGTTTTACCTAAAACAAATTATAATTATAATATTCCTTTAATTTATCTTACCTTGTGGATGAGACGTTTCTCTTTAATATTCTATAAAAAACGATATGGACGGTTTCTATGTTCCTTTTTTTTTATTTTGATCTTAGTGAGTGTAATCATAATAGAGGCACCACGGGAGACACTGTCATAAAATTTACATTGGCTCTTACCGGATATCGAACTTTGGACCCTCAAGTTGACTGGCACGTGTTTTACACCGCTTGACAAATATTTTCATCTGGCTATTTATTTTTTGTAAACTTTAAATTGACAGAGAAATCGAAAATAGACTTTCGTATTGTGACTAGGGTTCGAAAATTACGCGTAATATTGGCGCGCGTAATTTACGCGTAAATTACGCGTAATTTACGCGTAAGCTACGCGTAAGTTACGCCTAAATTACGCGTACCATTAATTCCCAATTACTTGAAAATGTATATTCCTTTTGTTGCTCACGCTCACTGATTGCTAGTAGGTGTATTTTAATGTTTTCAAAGGTTTGTACTTGTAATTTACCGGTCATACTAATTTGCCCGTCGTCCGCATCGGCCACGTATTTCGTCGTGTACTGACTGCATCAGCGGCGGCCATCTTTGGCTGAGTAGTACTGTCTAATACGGTCAACGCGGGGCGGGTGCAATGCGCCTCGAAATACGGCCGCCGCGGGTGCCGAACTCAGCAAAAGACGGCACACGCGATCGTCGCTGGTTAGGGTTCAAAAATTACGCGTAAGATTTGCGCGCGTAATTTACGCCAAAATTACGCGTGTCATTAATGCCCTATTACTTGCAAATGTATGTTCCTTTTGTTGCTCACGCTCACTGATTGCTAGCAGGTGTATTTTTAATAATGTTTTCAAATGTTTTTACTTGTAATTTACCGGTCATAATAATTTTCCCCGTCGTCCACGTATTTCGTCGTGTACTGACTACATCAGCGGCGGCCATCTTTGGCTGAGTAATAACGTCTAATACGGTCGACGCGGGGCGGGTGCAATGCGGTGCGAAATACGGCCGCCGCGGTTGCCGAACTCAGCTAAAGACGGCACACGTGATCAACGCTGGTGCAATCCGCAGCGAAATGCAGACGACGTGGATGCAATACGCAGCGTAATGCGGCCGACGCGATCGACAGAAGCACTATACACAGTAAAATGTTTTCTATACGTTTCATGACATTTGGAACATATATTATTATAGATAATGTTTTAAAAAAAATTGGTTTTTCCAGATTACAATACAAAAATTTCATGTCAGGGAAAAATGTTTTCTATACGTTTCATGACATTTGGAACATTTATAGATAATGTTTAAAAATTATTATTTTTTTTTTTTGGATTTTTGGGTTTTATAACCTCCCCGTTTGGCTTGCGGCCGCTTGCCATACAGCTCATGGCGGCATTGTGCAGAAAATTTTTATGATTTTGTCTTATTTTTAACCAGACTTTGGCTTCCTTATTGAAAATATTTATTTTATTATGTTTACTGAAACGATTAAAACAAGCAATATACTGTGCGGTTTACGCTGTTTTACCAAACGAATATTTCCGGTTTAGGCTTGTGGCCGGATGTAGCTGGTACTCCTAATCACTGAAATTAATTAATCGCCGCTGTTAACACAACAAATTGCGACAGAAACAATTAAAAATGGCCGTCAAATATACATTTTTTTAAATTACCGTAATTTACGCGTAATTTTCCAAAATTATGTTACCGTAAATTACGCGTAATTTACGGTAACTTACGCGTAACGTTACGCGACTTCGAACCCTAATTGTGACTGAATAATATCTATTCAGAATGCTCTCAAGTTAAGTAATTTTTTTTTCTCGAAATTAATGCATCGAAGCAGAATTTTTTGAGCTGTTCGTAGACTGAATACTCAATATTTCAAATAACGTAAACTTTATGGCAGCTGAAGTCACATGGCTCAATCCCTGGTAAAGCTAAATACAAAACACATGTTGTCTATTAATGTGTCCATTTGGTCCCACCAAACAGGGGCGTAGCAAACTTATCTCGCTCCCGGGGACAATACCTTTTAGCCCCCCCCCCTCATTATTCGAAAACGTTACAATATTATATGTAAAATATACCACTGGGGGCCCCTTTATGAGTAGCGCCAGGGGCATGATGCCCGCTTGATACTGCCCCCAAACGACCATATAGGTTAAAAGTAAAAAGTGTAAAATAAAATTTTTAATCAGATTACGCAGTGGCTACGTTTCCAAGTAAAGGGACTCCGTATTATTTTTTTCCGGGGTCCAACTATAGATGCGCATGCGCTCTAGCGCTCTAGACGGACTTGATTTTTTTAGGGCTGTAGATGTGCTCATGCGCGATAGTCGGACACCGAATTTTTGTTTCAGGGTCCGGCTATAGATATTGCTCCTAACCCTAACCATATCCCTAACCCTAACCCCCTAACCCTAACTCTAACCCTAGCCCCGAAAACAAAAAAAAAATACAATCATAAGCATTCCGTCTGCCGCGCATGCGCATCTATAGATGGACCCCGAAAAAAAAATAACACGGAGTCCCGTTCCTTGGAACCATAGCCACTTCCATCAAGTTATTATTTTCAAAGTTTTTTTTTAATGTGGCATTTTTTTTGTAAGAATCTTCAGAATTAGTGTTTCTTTTTTTCTAATAGAATGCGCAGCAGGAACCTGGGGACTAAATTGTACAAAATGTCCATCGAGATGTCCTCTTACTTGCAATGTGGATAACGGAAGATGCAGCACGGTCTGTTATGGACATTCCAATCCACCTAACTGCACTCAGGGTATGCAATTTAAACTTGAAGTGCCATTAATTTTATAATACAGTGATGTGATACTTTTACTTCGTTAATAATAAAATTTAAAAAAAGCTAAAGAATGAAACAAAACCACATAGATTGTATTACCTCATAATACAGTACAGTAAATTTGTTCTTTATTTTTATATTATAGCACTTTTAAGAATGTTAATTTAGTAAATGTTCATGATAGAACTGACATATTTCCAACCGCGAACAAACTATTTTTTAGCATTTTGTTTTCTCCATAGTTATAAAATATTTGCATTCATTTCTTGTATCAATTTATGAAATTGTTTTTAGAAATATTGTAAATAATAATTAGGGATCAATTTTTTATATACAAAAATATTTTATCATTTTATGGTATTCTTATGAAACTTCACCTATTTCGCTTTTGATCTGAACGCAATATAATAATTTGTGCTAAACAAATACATTCTCCCTTCTAATCGGTTGCTTGAAACTTTAAACACCCAATACTCATTTAAATAACACATACAGAAGGGAGTTTGGAATAGTCTTTTATTATTATTAATACTGTTGTTACATTTTTTTTTTTTTTGCAAATCTATTGGTTTCATTTTAAATTTATTTTTTCAATTGTACAGACGCAGCAAGACAATTTTTTTTTTTTTTTTTAATAGTCTTTTATTTTTAAGTATAATTATCACCAAGTATAATTATCAAATGCCATAGTTCTGTATATTTAAGTGACCTACTTAGCTACCATTATATTTAAGTGACCTACTAACTACCTTTATTTTTATGTGACCTAATATGCTATCTTTATAATTCTATTTTTTAACTTCACAGAGAATATACTTCTTTTATTTCTATAACGTAAAAAATCATTGACTATAGTTAAAATCAATTTTATTTCAGAGTGTTTAAAAGGCTACCACGGTTTGAACTGACAAAACAAATGTAACAGTCATTGTTACAATAACTCGTGTGACAGATTGAATGGTGCGTGTAACAATGGATGTTTGGGTTACAGCGATCCACCTGATTGTAGTATTGGTAGGTTTGACTGTGATAAACACTAACTATTAAAAAAAAAAAGTTTTTCTTCCCGTTTATATATATCTTTAAACATCACTGAAAATAAAATACATTTCTTTGAACGTTAATTTAAAGTATTTGACCTTACATGTTTATAATAAGAGTATTTACTTTTAATTATGACTGGTAGTTCTACTTCCATAACAATGATGCATGTAAATATGCCAGGTTTATATTTTTTTATTCATAGTTTGCCAATCTGATTGATGGGGAAAGAACTGTCAAAAGAAATGTAGAAGTAATTGCTATGGTGGATCGTGTGACAGAATTAATGGATTATGTGTGAAAGGGTGCAACGGGTATAATAATCCACCGAAATGTGATGCAGGTACGTGTGAAATATTGTTACGACTTTCCAAAGTCTCTCTAGGTAGGCACTAAAGGACACGTGGGCTCGTTAGTTGAATAATAATATTTATTCACAGTCTGCAATGTACAGGTTATAATAAGTCCAGGTGAAAACACAGAGACTATTATGCGTACTACTAATCCAGTTGAAACTATTCTACGTGTTATTAATGGTGACGTACCGATAACAAACTCGCGGCATCAACAGACCTGGCGGTTCTCCAGCGACCAACTCTAAACTGTTGTTGAACTCATCTCTGGGTCCTTCTCTGGTACTCATCTCGTTTTTTGATTTCTTCGCGTGTCACCACCGGTCTATTAGTAACCGTTGCTCTCCACTTCTTCTGACCGTCTGTTCGTTCTGTCCCTCATATGAATCACAGCACAGTTCCTTTTATAGGTAGTCCCACCCATACTGGTTGCCGTTTTCGCACCATAACTGAGATAAGGGGTCATTGCGTGGATGTGCAGGTGGAGAATGACATTATTTCATCAATCGGGTCAAGGCAGAGCAAACGTTCCAAATAGCAATTTGTAGGCGTTGTACTAAAATCTTGATTTCATGATTCATTTCAGGGGTAGTGGTGCGAACGTGTGGGGGAGGGCCCGTAGCGTGCGAGGAGGGGTAGGAGGGCCGCCCCCCCTGCGTTTTATCTACCCCCCACGCTTATTTGTTCTACTTAGTAAAATGTATTACCTGGCCCACCTGCTATTGCCTGGCCCCTACTGTAGAATACCTGGCCCCTGCTCTAGAATTTTTACGCTACGAGGCTGGGTGGGGGGGGAGGTGAAGCAGAGTTATAACAATATTATATCTTTGTTTATCATCCTCCCTAATGAACTGTTTTCATTTGAATTATTTACATCTCATAAAAATATGTCCATTCTTTATATTTACATTATTTATAATGGATAAAAACGAATTAAATGGAAATAATTTTTAGTTTTTTTGGGAAACAATTGTTCATTTCAGAATGTCAAGGTACTTGGGGTCCAAACTGTCAGTTCACGTGCAGGTCCAACTGCTATAACAACTCTTGTGACAAAATAACTGGAATCTGTAGTCAAGGATGTAATGGGTTCATGGATCCACCAGACTGTTTAGTCAGTAAATCAAATGAATGCGATCAATAATGTTTGTTTTCGTTTTAATTAATCTATTTTGTTTCATTTTGCTGAAAAATACAAAACAAACAGTTGAAATAAAGAAAACTACGGAATAAACAGTTAAAATCAAAATTATGTTATCTTATAGAAACATCACTAAGATATATAATTTACTTATAAATACTTAGTATTTACTTTAGCATAAAAATATTTTTATAAACAAAATTTCAAATATCGTAGGCGTATACTTACTCAATGTAAATTTATCTGTACTTGAAGTAAGACAACCAAGTAAAATTAAAAAAAAATAAAAGGCATCGTAAACTCAGCGAAAATGATATATATTACTTTAAATAGTTGTGAAATTTATAAATGTATATAATCGTAAAAAACTAGCATGTTCATTGTTATTTTTTAATTCATCAAGTTGATGATTCTTCAATGTTACAATATATGGACAGCGCGCATTCATTTCATAATAAGCTTTATCCATTACTCATTAACTTCTCAACTAATGTTTAGAGTGTAGAGTGTCAAAATGGGGACATAACTGTGAAAACACTTGCAGTGCAAAGTGTATTGGACGAACTTGTAATACAGTTACAGGACTTTGTGATGCTAATTGTAACGGACTGTCTTGTCCATCTGGTATGTACATGTACCGACACAGATTAATAAATTTGTGAAATTACACTTTTTTTTGTTCCGATCAAGGCCTGAACAACATTGTGATAAACTCAATGTGGTGGGTTGGTTTGGGCGGTGGGTGGCTGGTGCTATTTTTTTTTTAAATTATCTGTTATATTGAGACAGGTGTTGATATGACGCATAATCTCTTTTCATAGATAATTTAAAATTACAAATTTTGAAAATTAAACTTAAGAAAGTGTTACTATGTTCATGAGATACTTATTTCTTTTGTATATGAATGGTCAATCACAGATTGTCCTCAAGGTTTCTATGGTGAGAACTGTACACTAGAATGCTCATCGACCTGTAAAGATTTCACCTGCAGTGATTATGGATACTGTGTTAGCTGTCTACCTGGATTGGAAGGCAATTTCTGTAAAAATGGTATTAAGCTGGTACGTGTCACATAAACAATAGAAAATTTGTACTGATTTATTGTTGTCTTAAAAATACTTTTTTGAACAATTTCAGCAGATAAAGTCATTTCATTTGAAGAAGGTATTGACAGTGGATTTGCTGCGAGCGCTGCCTGCAGTATAATCGTGTTTGTAGTTGTGATAGTTGTGTGCGAAAGAAGAAATGAGACAACCCGAGATTCAAAAAGGCCGATAACAGAAGAAAAGACTAAAGGCAGAGAAGAAAATTTAAAAAAAAAAAAGAATGATGAAAAGGAGCAACAGAAAGAGACTATGATGAGAAATGCAAATTAAAAATGTGTGACTGGTGTTGATATATCAATTAGTTTCCATATTCTTATGAATTACCCTGTCTACCCAGTAAAAATTTTTCTAATTATCTATTAAATCTTTGTATAGTTGTTTTTGAGTTGAGCGGAACATTTGGTAAAGAAGCGCAAAAAATACTTTGCCTTTTATGATAGATTTATTTAATCTTCTTTTCTTGCCAGGAAACTGAAAATCACGTTTTCATGTGGCATTCATCACGAATAGGTCACCTGCTTTTAAATTGTTTACATTTCTTTTAGACAAGCTATTACAGACGATTAAATATTATACCAGAATGTCCATCAAACTGTTAACATGACTCTGACGAACAAAAAAAGCTAAATTTTCTTTAGTCTTTACGAAGAAAACATTAAATAAACAGGGACTTAAGTATGTATTAGTAAGAACTGTTTTATCAAGTAGGCCTATTTAAGTAGTACCTGACAAGTGTTTCATCAAGTATTTACTAGTATGACCTGTTTCATCAAGTATTTAGTATAGTAAGAAGACCTGTTTCAAACTCAAGTATTTACTAGTAAGACGCTGTTTCATCAAGTATTAACTAGTAAGACCTGTTTCATCAAGTATTTACTAGTAAGACCTGTTTCATCAAGTATTTACTAGTAAGAACTGTTTCATCAAGTATTTACTAGTAAGACCTGCTTCATCAAGTATTTACTAGTAAGACCTGCTTCATCAAGTATTTACAAGTATGACATGTTTCATCAAGTATTTACTAGTATGACAAGTTTCATCAAGTATTTACTAGCAATAAGACCTGTTACATCAAGTAATTACTAGTAAGACATGTTTTATCAAGTATTTACTAGTAAGACCTTCTGTTTCATCAAGTATTTACTAGTATGACCTGTTACATCAGTATTACTAGAAAGACCTGTTTCATCAAGCATTTACTAGTATGACCTTTCATCACGTATTTACTAGTATGACCTGTTTCATCAAGTATTTAATAGTATGACCTGTTTTATCAAGTATTTACTAGTATGACCTGTTTCATCAAGTATTTACTAGTAAGATCTGTTTCATCAAGTATTTACCAGTAAGACACGTTTCATCAAGTATTTACTAGTAAGACACGTTTCATCAAGTATTTACTAGTAAGACCTGTTTTATCAAGTAATTACTAGTAAGACATGTTTTATCAAGTATTTACTAGTAAAACCTGTTTCATCAAGTAATTACTAGTATGACATGTTTCATCAAGTATTTTTACATGGTGTTTCCTCGATCTTTTTATTACACCATCAAATAGTTCTACAACCACATATACTATGATGGTTCGCATTTCTCACTTAATTTCGATATCCAGGTCATTTTCAACGGACACATCATCTATATTCTTTCATTTTAAATTGGGCCAATGATAATAGTGTGATCACTCACAAAAGATATATAAAACATTTTGATATATATCAAACATTTTGATATATATATATATATATATATATATATATATATATATATATATATATATATATAATGCCTTGCCTCTTTCTCACAGGTAAATCTAAAGTGCCAATAGCAGCAATGGACATACAATGTCTTCGACAGTCTGTAGAATACCAGAACTTGCCTGGTTCCATTTATGAGACCTTCCAAGAGAACATGACACATGTTTGAAACATATTTAACATTTGATTTACCGTTTTAATGACTACTATCTTTAATTTATTAGATTTTATTTTTTTTTAGATATCCGAATAAAGTTTTAGCTTTATAGCATTTACTTTTTACGCAAAAAGAAAATGGTAATTGTAACAATTTTTTTTTTTTTTAATTTCGTAATTTTTTTTGCTATTACTTTTACATCCAAATATGATACAATTTAAGGCGAAATATTGTTTTATTTAATATGGACGAAATTGTATCAAGGACTGTTATTATTGTATTTTTTATATTTCCTATATAAATCAATTTTCTCTGAAATGACTACACTTGTTCATAGTGTAACTAATTTTTGTACAGCCATTTACTCAAACTGTGTCAATCATTGCCATATATACGTAGTAGACCCTTAACACATTTAAACTGTGATTTATTACTACGATGTTGCTCTTATAACAAAACTTAAAATAAAATTATCCTGTCCTCCAATATACTGTATTATTGTTGCAATATTTCAAGTTCTATACTGAAGTCAATGAACGGGACTATAACATCTTTACAAGGCAATACGTAAATTGATCGATCCTGTTAATTTTTTTATGTAAAATCAACGAAAGGAGGATATGCTTATATTAAAGATGGTATCATTTCCACCATTATCGATAGTGCAACAGCCTTCGAGGCACCACGGGAGGCATAGGTAGGTGGTTGGACCCCATAGAAGCTGAGCCCTTACTTCACAGCATGTAGATACAGCTCACTGGCAAAGCGCCACCTATCCACCATCACGGTATAAGACACTTGTAGATTAATTTATTGATTCCTTCATAGTTCACTTGTTTAGCCTTACCGTAATGAACCAATCAAATGATATATTTTAAATTTTGAGTCTATTAGGTATCGATATTGTAAAGTAAAGTTCCCTTAGCCCGAATGGGCCATCAGGGCAGATGAGGTGTAGAATTTATCTGTTTCTATAACCTCGGCATAAGAAGGGATTGTGGGGTTAGCCGCCTTTACTTCCCCCAATTTAAGTCAGGTACCCATTTAAAGCTGGCTGGACTTGTGGGACGACTTTGCAACAAAATTGTACTTGGAGAAATGTTTCTAATTCTTGGAACTATTGTTATTTATCTTAAATTGATGCTATATTGACTATGATATATTTCAGGGGTTTGCTGGCTAATAAAGTCCCATGAAGAGCAGAGGTTATAAAAACAGCTTATAAAAAATTAGCTAGATGGCGTTTTCTACGATTGCTGAATGCGTTTTAAAATGAACTTCAGTGGCAGCTCCGCTGAATTAGAATAAGCATAATCAATGTAGTAAATGGTTAAGACCCATAAAATAAATTAGTTGAAGAATGATATACTTCACATATAATCAAATTATTTAATATTTTATTAGTTAATTAAAACAAATTGAATAATGTAAATTTTTCCCAGACCAAACAGCCCAACGGCGATCTATCGTAGCGTCGTCTTGTATAACTATTTCTTAAATAATTTTACATTATCGAACCAAACTTTTCTTGTTAATAATCAATACTTACATTACTTATCCTGATAATATAGATTGGTTTATTCAGCAATTCGTATGATGCAGTTTGCCCACTATGGAAACTCATTATCCCTAAATAGGAACGTAGTTCATCAGAGTCCTTACATAAAACAAAATTGGCTTTCACATGTACTTTGACTTTCCGATATGTGAAGTGAAATCAAAGCCAAGTCAATGAGATCAATGTACAACACAAGCAGTTTCCATACCGTATATTACCGTTAAATAGTATGTAGTAAAAATATGTAGGGTCAATGGTGGCAGTGTGTATTTCAAATATAATAAAACTTAGTAAACATAGACCAATATAAAATAACGTGGCGATACTGGTGTGTGACGACTGACCCAACACAAAATGTAAACAAGCTTAGTAAACATAGCCCGAAAAAACTGTTCTGTTGTAGTGTCCACTGGTGTGTGACGACTGACCCAACACAAAATGTAAACAAAGCTTA